>CAKAJI010000196.1:0-638823 GCA_916610255.1 Lasioglossum lativentre | reverse complement strand
ATAAGGTATTTTCAATGATACACTGCATATTACGTTATATTATATGGTATTTTCAATGATACACTGCATATTACGATATATTATAAGGTATTTTCAATGATACGCTGCACAGTACGTTATATTATAAGGTATTTTCAATGTTACACTGTATATTACGTTATGTTATAAGGTATTTTCAATAATAAACTACTATATATTATAAGGTATTTTCAATGATACACTGCATATTACGTTATATTATAACGTATTTTCAATGATACACTGTATATTACGTTATATTATAAGGTATTTTCAATGATAAACTACTATATATTAGAAGGTATTTTCAGTGATACACTGCATATTTCGTTATATTATAAGGTATTTTCAATGGTACACTGTATATTACGTTATATTATAAGGTATTTTCAATGATAAACTACTATATATTAGAAGGTATTGTCAGTGATACACTGCATATTTCGTTATATTATAAGGTATTTTCAATGGTACACTGTATATTACGTTATTATTATAAGGTATTTTCAATGATAAACTACGATATATTAGAAGGTATTTTCAGTGATACACTGCATATTTCGTTATATTATAAGGTATTTTCAATGGTACACTGTATATTACGTTATACTATAAGGTATTTTCAATGATAAACTACGACATAATATAAGGTATGTTCAATGACACACTGCATATTTCGTTATATTATAAGGTATTTTCAATGATACACTACAAATTCCGTTATATTATAAGGTATTTTCAATGATACACTGCATATTACGTTATATTATAATGTATTTTCAATGATACACTGCATATTACGTTATATTATAAGGTATTTTCGATGATACTCTGCATATTCCGTTACATTATAAGGCATTTTCAATGATAAACTACGATATATTATAAGGTATTTTCAATGATACACTGCATATTACGCTATATTATAAGGTATTTTAAATGATATACTGCATATTACGTTATATTATAAGGTATTTTCAATGATAAACTACGATATATTAGAAGGTATTTTCAGTGATACACTGCATATTACGTTATATTATAAGGTATTTTCAATGATACACTGCATATTACGTTATATTACAAGGTATTTTCAATGATACACTGCATATTACGTTATAATATAAGGTATTTTCAATGATACACTGCATATTACGTTATATTATATGGTATTTTCAATGATACACTGCATATTACGCTATATTATAAGGTATTTTAAATGATATACTGCATATTACGTTATATTATAAGGTATTTTCAATGATACACTGCATATTACGTTATATTATAAGGTATTTTCAATGATACACTGCATATTACGTTATATTATAAGGTATTTTCAATGATAAACTACTATATATTAGAAGGTATTGTCAGTGATACACTGCATATTTCGTTATATTATAAGGTATTTTCAATGGTACACTGTATATTACGTTATTATTATAAGGTATTTTCAATGATAAACTACGATATATTAGAAGGTATTTTCAGTGATACACTGCATATTTCGTTATATTATAAGGTATTTTCAATGGTACACTGTATATTACGTTATACTATAAGGTATTTTCAATGATAAACTACGACATAATATAAGGTATGTTCAATGACACACTGCATATTTCGTTATATTATAAGGTATTTTCAATGATACACTACAAATTCCGTTATATTATAAGGTATTTTCAATGATACACTGCATATTACGTTATATTATAATGTATTTTCAATGATACACTGCATATTACGTTATATTATATGGTATTTTCAATGATACACTGCATATTACGCTATATTATAAGGTATTTTAAATGATATACTGCATATTACGTTATATTATAAGGTATTTTCAATGATACACTGCATATTACGTTATATTATAAGGTATTTTCAATGATAAACTACTATATATTAGAAGGTATTTTCAGTGATACACTGCATATTTCGTTATATTATAAGGTATTTTCAATGGTACACTGTATATTACGTTATATTATAAGGTATTTTCAATGATAAACTACGATATATTAGAAGGTATTTTCAATGATATACTGCATATTACGTTATATTATAAGGTATTTTCAATGATACACTGCATATTACGTTATATTATATGGTATTTTCAATGATACACTGCATATTACGTTATACTATAAGGTATTTTCAATGATAAACTACGACATAATATAAGGTATGTTCAATGACACACTGCATATTTCGTTATATTATAAGGTATTTTCAATGATACACTACAACTTCCGTTATATTATAAGGTATTTTCAATGATACACTGCATATTACGTTATATTATAATGTATTTTCAATGATACACTGCATATTACGTTATATTATAAGGTATTTTCAATGATACTCTGCATATTCCGTTACATTATAAGGCATTTTCAATGATAAACTACGATATATTATAAGGTATTTTCAATGATACACTGCATATTACGCTATATTATAAGGTATTTTAAATGATATACTGCATATTACGTTATATTATAAGGTATTTTCAATGATACACTGCATATTACGTTATATTATAAGGTATTTTCAATGATAAACTACGATATATTAGAAGGTATTTTCAATGATATACTGCATATTACGTTATATTATAAGGTATTTTCAATGATACACTGCATATTACGCTATATTATAAGGTATTTTAAATGATATACTGCATATTACGTTATATTATAAGGTATTTTCAATGATACACTGCATATTACGTTATTATTATAAGGTATTTTCAATGATAAACTACGATATATTAGAAGGTATTTTCAGTGATACACTGCATATTTCGTTATATTATAAGGTATTTTCAATGCTACACTGTATATTACGTTATATTATAAGGTATTTTCAATGATAAACTACGATATATTAGAAGGTATTTTCAATGATACACTGCATATTACGTTATATTATAAGGTATTTTCAATGATACACTGCATATTACGCTATATTATAAGGTATTTTAAATGATATACTGCATATTACGTTATATTATAAGGTATTTTCAATGATACACTGCATATTACGTTATATTATAAGGTATTTTCAATGATAAACTACTATATATTAGAAGGTATTTTCAGTGATACACTGCATATTTCGTTATATTATAAGGTATTTTCAATGGTACACTGTATATTACGTTATATTATAAGGTATTTTCAATGATAAACTACGATATATTAGAAGGTATTTTCAATGATATACTGCATATTACGTTATATTATAAGGTATTTTCAATGATACACTGCATATTACGTTATATTATATGGTATTTTCAATGATACACTGCATATTACGTTATACTATAAGGTATTTTCAATGATAAACTACGACATAATATAAGGTATGTTGAATGACACACTGCATATTTCGTTATATTATAAGGTATTTTCAATGATACACTACAAATTCCGTTATATTATAAGGTATTTTCAATGATACACTGCATATTACGTTATATTATAATGTATTTTCAATGATACACTGCATATTACGTTATATTATAAGGTATTTTCAATGATACTCTGCATATTCCGTTACATTATAAGGCATTTTCAATGATAAACTACGATATATTATAAGGTATTTTCAATGATACACTGCATATTACGCTATATTATAAGGTATTTTAAATGATATACTGCATATTACGTTATATTATAAGGTATTTTCAATGATACACTGCATATTACGTTATATTATAACGTATTTTCAATGATAAACTACGATATATTAGAAGGTATTTTCAGTGATACACTGCATATTTCGTTATATTATAAGGTATTTTCAATGATACACTACAACTTCCGTTATATTATAAGGTATTTTCAATGATACACTGCATATTACGTTATATTATAATGTATTTTCAATGATACACTGCATATTACGTTATATTATAAGGTATTTTCAATGATACTCTGCATATTCCGTTACATTATAAGGCATTTTCAATGATAAACTACGATATATTATAAGGTATTTTCAATGATACACTGCATATTACGCTATATTATAAGGTATTTTAAATGATATACTGCATATTACGTTATATTATAAGGTATTTTCAATGATACACTGCATATTACGTTATATTATAAGGTATTTTCAATGATAAACTACGATATATTAGAAGGTATTTTCAATGATATACTGCATATTACGTTATATTATAAGGTATTTTCAATGATACACTGCATATTACGCTATATTATAAGGTATTTTAAATGATATACTGCATATTACGTTATATTATAAGGTATTTTCAATGATACACTGCATATTACGTTATTATTATAAGGTATTTTCAATGATAAACTACGATATATTAGAAGGTATTTTCAGTGATACACTGCATATTTCGTTATATTATAAGGTATTTTCAATGCTACACTGTATATTACGTTATATTATAAGGTATTTTCAACGATAAACTACGATATATTAGAAGGTATTTTCAATGATACACTGCATATTACGTTATATTATAAGGTATTTTCAATGATACACTGCATATTACGCTATATTATAAGGTATTTTAAATGATATACTGCATATTACGTTATATTATAAGGTATTTTCAATGATACACTGCATATTACGTTATATTATAAGGTATTTTCAATGATAAACTACTATATATTAGAAGGTATTTTCAGTGATACACTGCATATTTCGTTATATTATAAGGTATTTTCAATGGTACACTGTATATTACGTTATATTATAAGGTATTTTCAATGATAAACTACGATATATTAGAAGGTATTTTCAATGATATACTGCATATTACGTTATATTATAAGGTATTTTCAATGATACACTGCATATTACGTTATATTATATGGTATTTTCAATGATACACTGCATATTACGTTATACTATAAGGTATTTTCAATGATAAACTACGACATAATATAAGGTATGTTGAATGACACACTGCATATTTCGTTATATTATAAGGTATTTTCAATGATACACTACAAATTCCGTTATATTATAAGGTATTTTCAATGATACACTGCATATTACGTTATATTATAATGTATTTTCAATGATACACTGCATATTACGTTATATTATAAGGTATTTTCAATGATACTCTGCATATTCCGTTACATTATAAGGCATTTTCAATGATAAACTACGATATATTATAAGGTATTTTCAATGATACACTGCATATTACGCTATATTATAAGGTATTTTAAATGATATACTGCATATTACGTTATATTATAAGGTATTTTCAATGATACACTGCATATTACGTTATATTATAACGTATTTTCAATGATAAACTACGATATATTAGAAGGTATTTTCAGTGATACACTGCATATTTCGTTATATTATAAGGTATTTTCAATGGTACACTGTATATTACGTTATATTATAAGGTATTTTCAATGATAAACTACTATATATTAGAAGGTATTTTCAATGATATACTGCATATTACGTTATATTATAAGGTATTTTCAATGATACACTGCATATTACGTTATATTACAAGGTATTTTCAATGATACACGGCATATTACGTTATAATATAAGGTATTTTCAATGATACACTGCATATTACGTTATATTATATGGTATTTTCAATGATACACTGCATATTACGATATATTATAAGGTATTTTAAATGATATACTGCATATTACGTTATATTATAAGGTATTTTCAATGATACACTGCATATTACGTTATATTATAAGGTATTTTCAACGATAAACTACGATATATTAGAAGGTATTTTCAATGATACACTGCATATTACGTTATATTATAAGGTATTTTCAATGATACACTGCATATTACGTTATATTACAAGGTATTTTCAATGATACACTGCATATTACGTTATAATATAAGGTATTTTCAATGATACACTGCATATTACGTTATATTATATTGTATTTTCAATGATACACTGCATATTACGTTATATTATAAGGTATTTTAAATGATATACTGCATATTACGTTATATTATAAGGTATTTTCAATGATACACTGCATATTACGTTATATTATAAGGTATTTTCAATGATAAACTACTATATATTAGAAGGTATTTTCAGTGATACACTGCATATTTCGTTATATTATAAGGTATTTTCAATGGTACAATGTATATTACGTTATATTATAAGGTATTTTCAATGATACACTGCATATTACGTTATATTACAAGGTATTTTCAATGATACACGGCATATTACGTTATAATATAAGGTATTTTCAATGATACACTGCATATTACGTTATATTATATGGTATTTTCAATGATACACTGCATATTACGATATATTATAAGGTATTTTAAATGATACACTGCATATTACGTTATATTATAAGGTATTTTCAATGATACACTGCATATTACGTTATATTATAAGGTATTTTCAACGATAAACTACGATATATTAGAAGGTATTTTCAATGATACACTGCATATTACGTTATATTATAAGGTATTTTCAATGATACACTGCATATTACGTTATATTACAAGGTATTTTCAATGATACACTGCATATTACGTTATAATATAAGGTATTTTCAATGATACACTGCATATTACGTTATATTATATTGTATTTTCAATGATACACTGCATATTACGCTATATTATAAGGTATTTTAAATGATATACTGCATATTACGTTATATTATAAGGTATTTTCAATGATACACTGCATATTACGTTATATTATAAGGTATTTTCAATGATAAACTACTATATATTAGAAGGTATTTTCAGTGATACACTGCATATTTCGTTATATTATAAGGTATTTTCAATGGTACAATGTATATTACGTTATATTATAAGGTATTTTCAATGATAAACTACGACATAATATAAGGTATGTTCAATGGCACACTGCATATTTCGTTATATTATAAGGTATTTTCAATGATACACTACAACTTCCGTTATATTATAAGGTATTTTCAATGATACACTGCATATTACGTTATATTATAATGTATTTTCAATGATACACTGCATATTACGTTATATTATAAGGTATTTTCAATGCTACACTGTATATTACGTTATATTATAAGGTATTTTCAACGATAAACTACGATATATTAGAAGGTATTTTCAATGATACACTGCATATTACGTTATATTATAAGGTATTTTCAATGATACACTGCATATTACGTTATATTACAAGGTATTTTCAATGATACACTGCATATTACGTTATAATATAAGGTATTTTCAATGATACACTGCATATTACGTTATATTATATGGTATTTTCAATGATACACTGCATATTACGCTATATTATAAGGTATTTTAAATGATATACTGCATATTACGTTATATTATAAGGTATTTTCAATGATACACTGCATATTACGTTATATTATAAGGTATTTTCAATGATAAACTACTATATATTAGAAGGTATTTTCAGTGATACACTGCATATTTCGTTATATTATAAGGTATTTTCAATGGTACACTGTATATTACGTTATATTATAAGGTATTTTCAATGATAAACTACGATATATTAGAAGGTATTTTCAATGATATACTGCATATTACGTTATATTATAAGGTATTTTCAATGATACACTGCATATTACGTTATATTATATGGTATTTTCAATGATACACTGCATATTACGTTATACTATAAGGTATTTTCAATGATAAACTACGACATAATATAAGGTATGTTCAATGACACACTGCATATTTCGTTATATTATAAGGTATTTTCTATGATACACTACAAATTCCGTTATATTATAAGGTATTTTCAATGATACACTGCATATTACGTTATATTATAATGTATTTTCAATGATACACTGCATATTACGTTATATTATAAGGTATTTTCAATGATACTCTGCATATTCCGTTACATTATAAGGCATTTTCAATGATAAACTACGATATATTATAAGGTATTTTCAATGATACACTGCATATTACGCTATATTATAAGGTATTTTAAATGATATACTGCATATTACGTTATATTATAAGGTATTTTCAATGATACACTGCATATTACGTTATATTATAAGGTATTTTCAATGATAAACTACGATATATTAGAAGGTATTTTCAGTGATACACTGCATATTTCGTTATATTATAAGGTATTTTCAATGGTACACTGTATATTACGTTATATTATAAGGTATTTTCAATGATAAACTACGATATATTAGAAGGTATTTTCAATGATATACTGCATATTACGTTATATTATAAGGTATTTTCAATGATACACTGCATATTACGTTATATTACAAGGTATTTTCAATGATACACTGCATATTACGTTATAATATAAGGTATTTTCAATGATACACTGCATATTACGTTATATTATATGGTATTTTCAATGATACACTGCATATTACGATATATTATAAGGTATTTTAAATGATATACTGCATATTACGTTATATTATAAGGTATTTTCAATGATACACTGCATATTACGTTATATTATAAGGTATTTTCAATGATAAACTACGATATATTAGAAGGTATTTTCAATGATACACTGCATATTACGTTATATTATAAGGTATTTTCAATGATAAACTACTATATATTAGAAGGTATTTTCAGTGATACACTGCATATTTCGTTATATTATAAGGTATTTTCAATGGTACAATGTATATTACGTTATATTATAAGGTATTTTCAATGATAAACTACGACATAATATAAGGTATGTTCAATGACACACTGCATATTTCGTTATATTATAAGGTATTTTCAATGATACACTACAACTTCCGTTATATTATAAGGTATTTTCAATGATACACTGCATATTACGTTATATTATAATGTATTTTCAATGATACACTGCATATTACGTTATATTATAAGGTATTTTCAATGATACTCTGCATATTCCGTTACATTATAAGGCATTTTCAATGATAAACTACGATATATTATAAGGTATTTTCAATGATACACTGCATATTACGCTATATTATAAGGTATTTTCAATGATAAACTACTATATATTAGAAGGTATTTTCAATGATATACTGCATATTACGTTATATTATAAGGTATTTTCAATGATACACTGCATATTACGCTATATTAGAAGGTATTTTCAATGATATACTGCATATTACGTTATATTATAAGGTATTTTCAATGATACACTGCATATTACGTTATATTACAAGGTATTTTCAATGATACACGGCATATTACGTTATAATATAAGGTATTTTCAATGATACACTGCATATTACGTTATATTATATGGTATTTTCAATGATACACTGCATATTACGATATATTATAAGGTATTTTCAATGATACGCTGCATAGTACGTTATATTATAAGGTATTTTCAATGTTACACTGTATATTACATTATGTTATAAGGTATTTTCAATGATAAACTACTATATATTATAAGGTATTTTCAATGATACACTGCATATTACGTTATATTATAAGGTATTTTCAATGATACACTGTATATTACGTTATATTATAAGGTATTTTCAACGATAAACTACGATATATTAGAAGGTATTTTCAATGATACACTGCATATTACGTTATATTATAAGGTATTTTCAATGATACACTGCATATTACGTTATATTACAAGGTATTTTCAATGATACACTGCATATTACGTTATAATATAAGGTATTTTCAATGATACACTGCATATTACGTTATATTATATGGTATTTTCAATGATACACTGCATATTACGTTATATTATAAGGTATTTTCAATGATACACTGCATATTACGTTATATTATATGGTATTCTCAATGATACACTGCATATTACGTTATACTATAAGGTATTTTCAATGATAAACTACGACATAATATAAGGTATGTTCAATGACACACTGCATATTTCGTTATATTATAAGGTATTTTCAATGATACACTACAACTTCCGTTATATTATAAGGTATTTTCAATGATACACTGCATATTACGTTATATTATAATGTATTTTCAATGATACACTGCATATTACGTTATATTATAAGGTATTTTCAATGATACTCTGCATATTCCGTTACATTATAAGGCATTTTCAATGATAAACTACGATATATTATAAGGTATTTTCAATGATACACTGCATATTACGCTATATTATAAGGTATTTTAAATGATATACTGCATATTACGTTATATTATAAGGTATTTTCAATGATACACTGCATATTACGTTATATTATAAGGTATTTTCAATGATAAACTACGATATATTAGAAGGTATTTTCAATGATATACTGCATATTACGTTATATTATAAGGTATTTTCAATGATACACTGCATATTACGCTATATTATAAGGTTTTTTAAATGATATACTGCATATTACGTTATATTATAAGGTATTTTCAATGATACACTGCATATTACGTTATTATTATAAGGTATTTTCAATGATAAACTACGATATATTAGAAGGTATTTTCAGTGATACACTGCATATTTCGTTATATTATAAGGTATTTTCAATGCTACACTGTATATTACGTTATATTATAAGGTATTTTCAACGATAAACTACGATATATTAGAAGGTATTTTCAATGATACACTGCATATTACGTTATATTATAAGGTATTTTCAATGATACACTGCATATTACGTTATATTACAAGGTATTTTCAATGATACACTGCATATTACGTTATAATATAAGGTATTTTCAATGATACACTGCATATTACGTTATATTATATGGTATTTTCAATGATACACTGCATATTACGCTATATTATAAGGTATTTTAAATGATATACTGCATATTACGTTATATTATAAGGTATTTTCAATGATACACTGCATATTACGTTATATTATAAGGTATTTTCAATGATAAACTACGATATATTAGAAGGTATTTTCAGTGATACACTGCATATTTCGTTATATTATAAGGTATTTTCAATGCTACACTGTATATTACGTTATATTATAAGGTATTTTCAACGATAAACTACGATATATTAGAAGGTATTTTCAATGATACACTGCATATTACGTTATATTATAAGGTATTTTCAATGATACACTGCATATTACGTTATATTACAAGGTATTTTCAATGATACACTGCATATTACGTTATAATATAAGGTATTTTCAATGATACACTGCATATTACGTTATATTATATGGTATTTTCAATGATACACTGCATATTACGCTATATTATAAGGTATTTTAAATGATATACTGCATATTACGTTATATTATAAGGTATTTTCAATGATACACTGCATATTACGTTATATTATAAGGTATTTTCAATGATAAACTACTATATATTAGAAGGTATTTTCAGTGATACACTGCATATTTCGTTATATTATAAGGTATTTTCAATGGTACACTGTATATTACGTTATATTATAAGGTATTTTCAATGATAAACTACGATATATTAGAAGGTATTTTCAATGATATACTGCATATTACGTTATATTATAAGGTATTTTCAATGATACACTGCATATTACGTTATATTATAAGGTATTTTCAATGATAAACTACGATATATTAGAAGGTATTTTCAATGATATACTGCATATTACGTTATATTATAAGGTATTTTCAATGATACACTGCATATTACGCTATATTATAAGGTTTTTTAAATGATATACTGCATATTACGTTATATTATAAGGTATTTTCAATGATACACTGCATATTACGTTATTATTATAAGGTATTTTCAATGATAAACTACGATATATTAGAAGGTATTTTCAGTGATACACTGCATATTTCGTTATATTATAAGGTATTTTCAATGCTACACTGTATATTACGTTATATTATAAGGTATTTTCAACGATAAACTACGATATATTAGAAGGTATTTTCAATGATACACTGCATATTACGTTATATTATAAGGTATTTTCAATGATACACTGCATATTACGTTATATTACAAGGTATTTTCAATGATACACTGCATATTACGTTATAATATAAGGTATTTTCAATGATACACTGCATATTACGTTATATTATATGGTATTTTCAATGATACACTGCATATTACGCTATATTATAAGGTATTTTAAATGATATACTGCATATTACGTTATATTATAAGGTATTTTCAATGATACACTGCATATTACGTTATATTATAAGGTATTTTCAATGATAAACTACGATATATTAGAAGGTATTTTCAGTGATACACTGCATATTTCGTTATATTATAAGGTATTTTCAATGCGACACTGTATATTACGTTATATTATAAGGTATTTTCAACGATAAACTACGATATATTAGAAGGTATTTTCAATGATACACTGCATATTACGTTATATTATAAGGTATTTTCAATGATACACTGCATATTACGTTATATTACAAGGTATTTTCAATGATACACTGCATATTACGTTATAATATAAGGTATTTTCAATGATACACTGCATATTACGTTATATTATATGGTATTTTCAATGATACACTGCATATTACGCTATATTATAAGGTATTTTAAATGATATACTGCATATTACGTTATATTATAAGGTATTTTCAATGATACACTGCATATTACGTTATATTATAAGGTATTTTCAATGATAAACTACTATATATTAGAAGGTATTTTCAGTGATACACTGCATATTTCGTTATATTATAAGGTATTTTCAATGGTACACTGTATATTACGTTATATTATAAGGTATTTTCAATGATAAACTACGATATATTAGAAGGTATTTTCAATGATATACTGCATATTACGTTATATTATAAGGTATTTTCAATGATACACTGCATATTACGTTATATTATAAGGTATTTTCAATGATACACTGCATATTACGTTATACTATAAGGTATTTTCAATGATAAACTACGACATAATATAAGGTATGTTCAATGACACACTGCATATTTCGTTATATTATAAGGTATTTTCAATGATACACTACAAATTCCGTTATATTATAAGGTATTTTCAATGATACACTGCATATTACGTTATATTATAATGTATTTTCAATGATACACTGCATATTACGTTATATTATAAGGTATTTTCAATGATACTCTGCATATTCCGTTACATTATAAGGCATTTTCAATGATAAACTACGATATATTATAAGGTATTTTCAATGATACACTGCATATTACGCTATATTATAAGGTATTTTCAATGATACACTGCATATTACGCTATATTATAAGGTATTTTAAATGATATACTGCATATTACGTTATATTATAAGGTATTTTCAATGATACACTGCATATTACGTTATATTATAAGGTATTTTCAATGATAAACTACGATATATTAGAAGGTATTTTCAGTGATACACTGCATATTTCGTTATATTATAAGGTATTTTCAATGGTACACTGTATATTACGTTATATTATAAGGTATTTTCAATGATAAACTACGATATATTAGAAGGTATTTTCAATGATATACTGCATATTACGTTATATTATAAGGTATTTTCAATGATACACTGCATATTACGTTATATTACAAGGTATTTTCAATGATACACGGCATATTACGTTATAATATAAGGTATTTTCAATGATACACTGCATATTACGTTATATTATATGGTATTTTCAATGATACACTGCATATTACGATATATTATAAGGTATTTTCAATGTTACACTGTATATTACGTTATGTTATAAGGTATTTTCAATGATAAACTACTATATATTATAAGGTATTCTCAATGATACACTGCATATTACGTTATATTATAAGGTATTTTCAATGATACACTGTATATTACGTTATATTATAAGGTATTTTCAATGATACACTGCATATTACGATATATTAGAAGGTATTTTCAATGATACACTGCATATTACGTTATATTATAAGGTATTTTCAATGATACACTGCATATTACGTTATATTATAAGGTATTTTCAATGATACACTGCATATTACGTTATAATATAAGGTATTTTCAATGATACACTGCATATTACGTTATATTATATGGTATTTTCAATGATACACTGCATATTACGCTATATTATAAGGTATTTTAAATGATATACTGCATATTACGTTATATTATAAGGTATTTTCAATGATACACTGCATTTTACGTTATATTATAAGGTATTTTCAATGATAAACTACTATATATTAGAAGGTATTTTCAGTGATACACTGCATATTTCGTTATATTATAAGGTATTTTCAATGGTACACTGTATATTACGTTATATTATAAGGTATTTTCAATGATAAACTACGATATATTAGAAGGTATTTTCAATGATATACTGCATATTACGTTATATTATAAGGTATTTTCAATGATACACTGCATATTACGTTATATTATATGGTATTTTCAATGATACACTGCATATTACGATATATTATAAGGTATTTTCAATGATACGCTGCATAGTACGTTATATTATAAGGTATTTTCAATGTTACACTGTATATTACGTTATGTTATAAGGTATTTTCAATGATAAACTACTATATATTATAAGGTATTTTCAATGATACACTGCATATTACGTTATATTATAAGGTATTTTCAATGATACACTGTATATTACGTTATATTATAAGGTATTTTCAACGATAAACTACGATATATTAGAAGGTATTTTCAATGATACACTGCATATTACGTTATATTATAAGGTATTTTCAATGATACACTGCATATTACGCTATATTATAAGGTATTTTCAATGATACACTACAAATTACGGAATATTATAAGGTATTTTCAATGATACATTGCATATTACGATATATTATAAGGTATTTTCAATGATACACTGCATATTACGTTATATTATAAGGTATTTTCAATGATACACTACAAATTCCGTTATATTATAAGGTATTTTCATTGATACACTGCATATTACGTTATATTATAATGTATTTTCAATGATACACTGCATATTACGTTATATTATAAGGTATTTTCATTGATACACTGCATAGTACGCTATATTATAAGGTATTTTCAATGATACACTACAAATTACGAAATATTATAAGGTATTTTCAATGATACACTGCATATTACGCTATATTATAAGGTATTTTAAATGATATACTGCATATTACGTTATATTATAAGGTATTTTCAATGATACACTGCATATTACGTTATATTATAAGGTATTTTCAATGATAAACTACGATATATTAGAAGGTATTTTCAGTGATACACTGCATATTTCGTTATATTATAAGGTATTTTCAATGGTACACTGTATATTACGTTATATTATAAGGTATTTTCAATGATAAACTACGATATATTAGAAGGTATTTTCAATGATATACTGCATATTACGTTATATTATAAGGTATTTTCAATGATACACTGCATATTACGTTATATTACAAGGTATTTTCAATGATACACGGCATATTACGTTATAATATAAGGTATTTTCAATGATACACTGCATATTACGTTATATTATATGGTATTTTCAATGATACACTGCATATTACGATATATTATAAGGTATTTTCAATGTTACACTGTATATTACGTTATGTTATAAGGTATTTTCAATGATAAACTACTATATATTATAAGGTATTTTCAATGATACACTGCATATTACGTTATATTATAAGGTATTTTCAATGATACACTGTATATTACGTTATATTATAAGGTATTTTCAATGATACACTGCATATTACGATATATTAGAAGGTATTTTCAATGATACACTGCATATTACGTTATATTATAAGGTATTTTCAATGATACACTGCATATTACGTTATATTACAAGGTATTTTCAATGATACACTGCATATTACGTTATAATATAAGGTATTTTCAATGATACACTGCATATTACGTTATATTATATGGTATTTTCAATGATACACTGCATATTACGCTATATTATAAGGTATTTTAAATGATATACTGCATATTACGTTATATTATAAGGTATTTTCAATGATACACTGCATTTTACGTTATATTATAAGGTATTTTCAATGATAAACTACTATATATTAGAAGGTATTTTCAGTGATACACTGCATATTTCGTTATATTATAAGGTATTTTCAATGGTACACTGTATATTACGTTATATTATAAGGTATTTTCAATGATAAACTACGATATATTAGAAGGTATTTTCAATGATATACTGCATATTACGTTATATTATAAGGTATTTTCAATGATACACTGCATATTACGTTATATTATATGGTATTTTCAATGATACACTGCATATTACGATATATTATAAGGTATTTTCAATGATACGCTGCATAGTACGTTATATTATAAGGTATTTTCAATGATACACTGTATATTACGTTATGTTATAAGGTATTTTCAATGATAAACTACTATATATTATAAGGTATTTTCAATGATACACTGCATATTACGTTATATTATAAGGTATTTTCAATGATACACTGTATATTACGTTATATTATAAGGTATTTTCAACGATAAACTACGATATATTAGAAGGTATTTTCAATGATACACTGCATATTACGTTATATTATAAGGTATTTTCAATGATACACTGCATATTACGCTATATTATAAGGTATTTTCAATGATACACTACAAATTACGGAATATTATAAGGTATTTTCAATGATACATTGCATATTACGATATATTATAAGGTATTTTCAATGATACACTGCATATTACGTTATATTATAAGGTATTTTCAATGATACACTACAAATTCCGTTATATTATAAGGTATTTTCATTGATACACTGCATATTACGTTATATTATAATGTATTTTCAATGATACACTGCATATTACGTTATATTATAAGGTATTTTCATTGATACACTGCATAGTACGCTATATTATAAGGTATTTTCAATGATACACTACAAATTACGAAATATTATAAGGTATTTTCAATGATACACTGCATATTACGTTATATTATAAGGTATTTTCAATGATACTTTGCATATTCCGTTGTATTATAAGGTATTTTCATTGAAACACTCCATATTACGTTACATTATAAGGCATTTTCAATGATAAACTACGATATATTAAAAGGTATTTTCAATGATACACTGCATATTACGTTATATTACAAGGTATTTTCAATGATACACTGCATATTACGTTATAATATATGGCATTTTCAATGATACACTGCATATTACGTTATATTATAAGATATTTTCAATGATACACTGCATATTACGTTATACTATAAGGTATTTTCAATGATAAACTACGACATAATATAAGGTATGTTCAATGACACACTGCATATTTCGTTATATTATAAGGTATTTTCAATGATACACTACAAATTACGAAATATTATAAGGTATTTTCAATGGTACACTGCATATTACGTTATATTATAAGGTATTTTCAATGATACACTGTATATTACGTTATATTATAAGGTATTTTCAACGATAAACTACGATATATTAGAAGGTATTTTCAATGATACACTGCATATTACGTTATATTATAAGGTATTTTCAATGATACACTGCATATTACGTTATATTACAAGGTATTTTCAATGATACACTGCATATTACGTTATAATATAAGGTATTTTCAATGATACACTGCATATTACGTTATATTATATGGTATTTTCAATGATACACTGCATATTACGATATATTATAAGGTATTTTCAATGATACGCTGCATAGTACGTTATATTACAAGGTATTTTCAATGATACACGGCATATTACGTTATAATATAAGGTATTTTCAATGATACACTGCATATTACGTTATATTATATGGTATTTTCAATGATACACTGCATATTACGTTATATTATAAGGTATTTTCAATGATACACTGCATATTACGTTATATTACAAGGTATTTTCAATGATACACTGCATATTACGTTATAATATAAGGTATTTTCAATGATACACTGCATATTACGTTATATTATATGGTATTTTCAATGATACACTGCATATTACGCTATATTATAAGGTATTTTAAATGATATACTGCATATTACGTTATATTATAAGGTATTTTCAATGATACACTGCATTTTACGTTATATTATAAGGTATTTTCAATGATAAACTACTATATATTAGAAGGTATTTTCAGTGATACACTGCATATTTCGTTATATTATAAGGTATTTTCAATGGTACACTGTATATTACGTTATATTATAAGGTATTTTCAATGATAAACTACGATATATTAGAAGGTATTTTCAATGATATACTGCATATTACGTTATATTATAAGGTATTTTCAATGATACACTGCATATTACGTTATATTATATGGTATTTTCAATGATACACTGCATATTACGATATATTATAAGGTATTTTCAATGATACGCTGCATAGTACGTTATATTATAAGGTATTTTCAATGTTACACTGTATATTACGTTATGTTATAAGGTATTTTCAATGATAAACTACTATATATTATAAGGTATTTTCAATGATACACTGCATATTACGTTATATTATAAGGTATTTTCAATGATACACTGTATATTACGTTATATTATAAGGTATTTTCAACGATAAACTACGATATATTAGAAGGTATTTTCAATGATACACTGCATATTACGTTATATTATAAGGTATTTTCAATGATACACTGCATATTACGCTATATTATAAGGTATTTTCAATGATACACTACAAATTACGGAATATTATAAGGTATTTTCAATGATACATTGCATATTACGATATATTATAAGGTATTTTCAATGATACACTGCATATTACGTTATATTATAAGGTATTTTCAATGATACACTACAAATTCCGTTATATTATAAGGTATTTTCATTGATACACTGCATATTACGTTATATTATAATGTATTTTCAATGATACACTGCATATTACGTTATATTATAAGGTATTTTCATTGATACACTGCATAGTACGCTATATTATAAGGTATTTTCAATGATACACTACAAATTACGAAATATTATAAGGTATTTTCAATGATACACTGCATATTACGTTATATTATAAGGTATTTTCAATGATACTTTGCATATTCCGTTGTATTATAAGGTATTTTCATTGAAACACTCCATATTACGTTACATTATAAGGCATTTTCAATGATAAACTACGATATATTAAAAGGTATTTTCAATGATACACTGCATATTACGTTATATTACAAGGTATTTTCAATGATACACTGCATATTACGTTATAATATATGGCATTTTCAATGATACACTGCATATTACATTATATTATAAGATATTTTCAATGATACACTGCATATTACGTTATACTATAAGGTATTTTCAATGATAAACTACGACATAATATAAGGTATGTTCAATGACACACTGCATATTTCGTTATATTATAAGGTATTTTCAATGATACACTACAAATTACGAAATATTATAAGGTATTTTCAATGGTACACTGCATATTACGTTATATTATAAGGTATTTTCAATGATACACTGTATATTACGTTATATTATAAGGTATTTTCAACGATAAACTACGATATATTAGAAGGTATTTTCAATGATACACTGCATATTACGTTATATTATAAGGTATTTTCAATGATACACTGCATATTACGTTATATTACAAGGTATTTTCAATGATACACTGCATATTACGTTATAATATAAGGTATTTTCAATGATACACTGCATATTACGTTATATTATATGGTATTTTCAATGATACACTGCATATTACGATATATTATAAGGTATTTTCAATGATACGCTGCATAGTACGTTATATTACAAGGTATTTTCAATGATACACGGCATATTACGTTATAATATAAGGTATTTTCAATGATACACTGCATATTACGTTATATTATATGGTATTTTCAATGATACACTGCATATTACGATATATTATAAGGTATTTTCAATGTTACACTGTATATTACGTTATGTTATAAGGTATTTTCAATGATAAACTACTATATATTATAAGGTATTTTCAATGATACACTGCATATTACGTTATATTATAAGGTATTTTCAATGATACACTGTATATTACGTTATATTATAAGGTATTTTCAACGATAAACTACGATATATTAGAAGGTATTTTCAATGATACACTGCATATTACGTTATATTATAAGGTATTTTCAATGATACACTGCATATTACGTTATATTACAAGGTATTTTCAATGATACACTGCATATTACGTTATAATATAAGGTATTTTCAATGATACACTGCATATTACGTTATATTATATGGTATTTTCAATGATACACTGCATATTACGCTATATTATAAGGTATTTTAAATGATATACTGCATATTACGTTATATTATATGGTATTTTCAATGATACACTGCATATTACGCTATATTATAAGGTATTTTAAATGATATACTGCATATTACGTTATATTATAAGGTATTTTCAATGATACACTGCATATTACGTTATATTATAAGGTATTTTCAATGATAAACTACTATATATTAGAAGGTATTTTCAGTGATACACTGCATATTTCGTTATATTATAAGGTATTTTCAATGGTACACTGTATATTACGTTATATTATAAGGTATTTTCAATGATAAACTACGATATATTAGAAGGTATTTTCAATGATATACTGCATATTACGTTATATTATAAGGTATTTTCAATGATACACTGCATATTACGTTATATTATATGGTATTTTCAATGATACACTGCATATTACGTTATACTATAAGGTATTTTCAATGATAAACTACGACATAATATAAGGTATGTTCAATGACACACTGCATATTTCGTTATATTATAAGGTATTTTCAATGGTACACTGTATATTACGTTATATTATAAGGTATTTTCAATGATAAACTACGATATATTAGAAGGTATTTTCAATGATATACTGCATATTACGTTATATTATAAGGTATTTTCAATGATACACTGCATATTACGTTATATTATATGGTATTTTCAATGATACACTACAAATTCCGTTATATTATAAGGTATTTTCAATGATACACTGCATATTACGTTATATTATAATGTATTTTCAATGATACACTGCATATTACGTTATATTATAAGGTATTTTCAATGATACTCTGCATATTCCGTTACATTATAAGGCATTTTCAATGATAAACTACGATATATTATAAGGTATTTTCAATGATACACTGCATATTACGCTATATTATAAGGTATTTTCAATGATACACTGCATATTACGCTATATTATAAGGTATTTTAAATGATATACTGCATATTACGTTATATTATAAGGTATTTTCAATGATACACTGCATA
This sequence comes from Lasioglossum lativentre, assembly GCA_916610255.1. Taxonomy (NCBI): domain Eukaryota; kingdom Metazoa; phylum Arthropoda; class Insecta; order Hymenoptera; family Halictidae; genus Lasioglossum; species Lasioglossum lativentre. The sequence continues at coordinate 617,389 of CAKAJI010000196.1, read as the reverse complement.
TTACGTTATATTATAAGGTATTTTCAATGATAAACTACGATATATTAGAAGGTATTTTCAGTGATACACTGCATATTTCGTTATATTATAAGGTATTTTCAATGGTACACTGTATATTACGTTATATTATAAGGTATTTTCAATGATAAACTACGATATATTAGAAGGTATTTTCAATGATATACTGCATATTACGTTATATTATAAGGTATTTTCAATGATACACTGCATATTACGTTATATTACAAGGTATTTTCAATGATACACGGCATATTACGTTATAATATAAGGTATTTTCAATGATACACTGCATATTACGTTATATTATATGGTATTTTCAATGATACACTGCATATTACGATATATTATAAGGTATTTTCAATGTTACACTGTATATTACGTTATGTTATAAGGTATTTTCAATGATAAACTACTATATATTATAAGGTATTTTCAATGATACACTGCATATTACGTTATATTATAAGGTATTTTCAATGATACACTGTATATTACGTTATATTATAAGGTATTTTCAATGATAAACTACGATATATTAGAAGGTATTTTCAATGATACACTGCATATTACGTTATATTATAAGGTATTTTCAATGATACACTGCATATTACGTTATATTACAAGGTATTTTCAATGATACACTGCATATTACGTTATAATATAAGGTATTTTCAATGATACACTGCATATTACGTTATATTATATGGTATTTTCAATGATACACTGCATATTACGCTATATTATAAGGTATTTTAAATGATATACTGCATATTACGTTATATTATAAGGTATTTTCAATGATACACTGCATTTTACGTTATATTATAAGGTATTTTCAATGATAAACTACTATATATTAGAAGGTATTTTCAGTGATACACTGCATATTTCGTTATATTATAAGGTATTTTCAATGGTACACTGTATATTACGTTATATTATAAGGTATTTTCAATGATAAACTACGATATATTAGAAGGTATTTTCAATGATATACTGCATATTACGTTATATTATAAGGTATTTTCAATGATACACTGCATATTACGTTATATTATATGGTATTTTCAATGATACACTGCATATTACGATATATTATAAGGTATTTTCAATGATACGCTGCATAGTACGTTATACTATAAGGTATTTTCAATGTTACACTGTATATTACGTTATGTTATAAGGTATTTTCAATGATAAACTACTATATATTATAAGGTATTTTCAATGATACACTGCATATTACGTTATATTATAAGGTATTTTCAATGATACACTGTATATTACGTTATATTATAAGGTATTTTCAACGATAAACTACGATATATTAGAAGGTATTTTCAATGATACACTGCATATTACGTTATATTATAAGGTATTTTCAATGATACACTGCATATTACGCTATATTATAAGGTATTTTCAATGATACACTACAAATTACGGAATATTATAAGGTATTTTCAATGATACATTGCATATTACGATATATTATAAGGTATTTTCAATGATACACTGCATATTACGTTATATTATAAGGTATTTTCAATGATACACTACAAATTCCGTTATATTATAAGGTATTTTCATTGATACACTGCATATTACGTTATATTATAATGTATTTTCAATGATACACTGCATATTACGTTATATTATAAGGTATTTTCATTGATACACTGCATAGTACGCTATATTATAAGGTATTTTCAATGATACACTACAAATTACGAAATATTATAAGGTATTTTCAATGATACACTGCATATTACGTTATATTATAAGGTATTTTCAATGATACTTTGCATATTCCGTTGTATTATAAGGTATTTTCATTGAAACACTCCATATTACGTTACATTATAAGGCATTTTCAATGATAAACTACGATATATTAAAAGGTATTTTCAATGATACACTGCATATTACGTTATATTACAAGGTATTTTCAATGATACACTGCATATTACGTTATAATATATGGCATTTTCAATGATACACTGCATATTACATTATATTATAAGATATTTTCAATGATACACTGCATATTACGTTATACTATAAGGTATTTTCAATGATAAACTACGACATAATATAAGGTATGTTCAATGACACACTGCATATTTCGTTATATTATAAGGTATTTTCAATGATACACTACAAATTACGAAATATTATAAGGTATTTTCAATGGTACACTGCATATTACGTTATATTATAAGGTATTTTCAATGATACACTGTATATTACGTTATATTATAAGGTATTTTCAACGATAAACTACGATATATTAGAAGGTATTTTCAATGATACACTGCATATTACGTTATATTATAAGGTATTTTCAATGATACACTGCATATTACGTTATATTACAAGGTATTTTCAATGATACACTGCATATTACGTTATAATATAAGGTATTTTCAATGATACACTGCATATTACGTTATATTATATGGTATTTTCAATGATACACTGCATATTACGATATATTATAAGGTATTTTCAATGATACGCTGCATAGTACGTTATATTAAAAGGTATTTTCAATGTTACACTGTATATTACGTTATGTTATAAGGTATTTTCAATGATACACTGCATATTACGTTATATTATAAGTATTTTCAATGATACACTGCATATTACGTTATATTATAAGGTATTTTCAATGATACTCTGCATATTCCGTTACATTATAAGGCATTTTCAATGATAAACTACGATATATTATAAGGTATTTTCAATGATACACTGCATATTACGCTATATTATAAGGTATTTTCAATGATACACTGCATATTACGCTATATTATAAGGTATTTTAAATGATATACTGCATATTACGTTATATTATAAGGTATTTTCAATGATACACTGCATATTACGTTATATTATAAGGTATTTTCAATGATAAACTACTATATATTAGAAGGTATTTTCAGTGATACACTGCATATTTCGTTATATTATAAGGTATTTTCAATGATACACTGCATATTACGTTATATTATAAGGTATTTTCAATGATAAACTACGATATATTAGAAGGTATTTTCAATGATATACTGCATATTACGTTATATTATAAGGTATTTTCAATGATACACTGCATATTACGTTATATTACAAGGTATTTTCAATGATACACGGCATATTACGTTATAATATAAGGTATTTTCAATGATACACTGCATATTACGTTATATTATATGGTATTTTCAATGATACACTGCATATTACGATATATTATAAGGTATTTTCAATGATACGCTGCATAGTACGTTATATTATAAGGTATTTTCAATGATACACTGTATATTACGTTATATTATAAGGTATTTTCAACGATAAACTACGATATATTAGAAGGTATTTTCAATGATACACTGCATATTACGTTATATTATAAGGTATTTTCAATGATACACTGCATATTACGTTATATTACAAGGTATTTTCAATGATACACTGCATATTACGTTATAATATAAGGTATTTTCAATGATACACTGCATATTACGTTATATTATATGGTATTTTCAATGATACACTGCATATTACGCTATATTATAAGGTATTTTAAATGATATACTGCATATTACGTTATATTATAAGGTATTTTCAATGATACACTGCATTTTACGTTATATTATAAGGTATTTTCAATGATAAACTACTATATATTAGAAGGTATTTTCAGTGATACACTGCATATTTCGTTATATTATAAGGTATTTTCAATGGTACACTGTATATTACGTTATATTATAAGGTATTTTCAATGATAAACTACGATATATTATAAGGTATTTTCAATGATACACTGCATATTACGCTATATTATAAGGTATTTTCAATGATACACTGCATATTACGCTATATTATAAGGTATTTTAAATGATATACTGCATATTACGTTATATTATAAGGTATTTTCACTGATACACTGCATATTACGTTATATTATAAGGTATTTTCAATGATAAACTACTATATATTATAAGGTATTTTCAATGATACACTGCATATTACGTTATATTATAAGGTATTTTCAATGATACACTGTATATTACGTTATATTATAAGGTATTTTCAACGATAAACTACGATATATTAGAAGGTATTTTCAATGATACACTGCATATTACGTTATATTATAAGGTATTTTCAATGATACACTGCATATTACGTTATATTACAAGGTATTTTCAATGATACACTGCATATTACGTTATAATATAAGGTATTTTCAATGATACACTGCATATTACGTTATATTATATGGTATTTTCAATGATACACTGCATATTACGCTATATTATAAGGTATTTTAAATGATATACTGCATATTACGTTATATTATAAGGTATTTTCAATGATACACTGCATTTTACGTTATATTATAAGGTATTTTCAATGATAAACTACTATATATTAGAAGGTATTTTCAGTGATACACTGCATATTTCGTTATATTATAAGGTATTTTCAATGGTACACTGTATATTACGTTATATTATAAGGTATTTTCAATGATAAACTACGATATATTAGAAGGTATTTTCAATGATATACTGCATATTACGTTATATTATAAGGTATTTTCAATGATACACTGCATATTACGTTATATTATATGGTATTTTCAATGATACACTGCATATTACGATATATTATAAGGTATTTTCAATGATACGCTGCATAGTACGTTATATTATAAGGTATTTTCAATGTTACACTGTATATTACGTTATGTTATAAGGTATTTTCAATGATAAACTACTATATATTATAAGGTATTTTCAATGATACACTGCATATTACGTTATATTATAAGGTATTTTCAATGATACACTGTATATTACGTTATATTATAAGGTATTTTCAACGATAAACTACGATATATTAGAAGGTATTTTCAATGATACACTGCATATTACGTTATATTATAAGGTATTTTCAATGATACACTGCATATTACGCTATATTATAAGGTATTTTCAATGATACACTACAAATTACGGAATATTATAAGGTATTTTCAATGATACATTGCATATTACGATATATTATAAGGTATTTTCAATGATACACTGCATATTACGTTATATTATAAGGTATTTTCAATGATACACTACAAATTCCGTTATATTATAAGGTATTTTCATTGATACACTGCATATTACGTTATATTATAATGTATTTTCAATGATACACTGCATATTACGTTATATTATAAGGTATTTTCATTGATACACTGCATAGTACGCTATATTATAAGGTATTTTCAATGATACACTACAAATTACGAAATATTATAAGGTATTTTCAATGATACACTGCATATTACGTTATATTATAAGGTATTTTCAATGATACTTTGCATATTCCGTTGTATTATAAGGTATTTTCATTGAAACACTCCATATTACGTTACATTATAAGGCATTTTCAATGATAAACTACGATATATTAAAAGGTATTTTCAATGATACACTGCATATTACGTTATATTACAAGGTATTTTCAATGATACACTGCATATTACGTTATAATATATGGCATTTTCAATGATACACTGCATATTACATTATATTATAAGATATTTTCAATGATACACTGCATATTACGTTATACTATAAGGTATTTTCAATGATAAACTACGACATAATATAAGGTATGTTCAATGACACACTGCATATTTCGTTATATTATAAGGTATTTTCAATGATACACTACAAATTACGAAATATTATAAGGTATTTTCAATGATACACTGCATATTACGTTATATTATAAGGTATTTTCAATGATACACTGTATATTACGTTATATTATAAGGTATTTTCAACGATAAACTACGATATATTAGAAGGTATTTTCAATGATACACTGCATATTACGTTATATTATAAGGTATTTTCAATGATACACTGCATATTACGTTATATTACAAGGTATTTTCAATGATACACGGCATATTACGTTATAATATAAGGTATTTTCAATGATACACTGCATATTACGTTATATTATATGGTATTTTCAATGATACACTGCATATTACGATATATTATAAGGTATTTTCAATGTTACACTGTATATTACGTTATGTTATAAGGTATTTTCAATGATAAACTACTATATATTATAAGGTATTTTCAATGATACACTGCATATTACGTTATATTATAAGGTATTTTCAATGATACACTGTATATTACGTTATATTATAAGGTATTTTCAATGATACACTGCATATTACGATATATTAGAAGGTATTTTCAATGATACACTGCATATTACGTTATATTATAAGGTATTTTCAATGATACACTGCATATTACGTTATATTACAAGGTATTTTCAATGATACACTGCATATTACGTTATAATATAAGGTATTTTCAATGATACACTGCATATTACGTTATATTATATGGTATTTTCAATGATACACTGCATATTACGCTATATTATAAGGTATTTTCAATGATACACTACAAATTACGGAATATTATAAGGTATTTTCAATGATACATTGCATATTACGATATATTATAAGGTATTTTCAATGATACACTGCATATTACGTTATATTATAAGGTATTTTCAATGATACACTACAAATTCCGTTATATTATAAGGTATTTTCATTGATACACTGCATATTACGTTATATTATAATGTATTTTCAATGATACACTGCATATTACGTTATATTATAAGGTATTTTCATTGATACACTGCATAGTACGCTATATTATAAGGTATTTTCAATGATACACTACAAATTACGAAATATTATAAGGTATTTTCAATGATACACTGCATATTACGTTATATTATAAGGTATTTTCAATGATACTTTGCATATTCCGTTGTATTATAAGGTATTTTCATTGAAACACTCCATATTACGTTACATTATAAGGCATTTTCAATGATAAACTACGATATATTAAAAGGTATTTTCAATGATACACTGCATATTACGTTATATTACAAGGTATTTTCAATGATACACTGCATATTACGTTATAATATATGGCATTTTCAATGATACACTGCATATTACATTATATTATAAGATATTTTCAATGATACACTGCATATTACGTTATACTATAAGGTATTTTCAATGATAAACTACGACATAATATAAGGTATGTTCAATGACACACTGCATATTTCGTTATATTATAAGGTATTTTCAATGATACACTACAAATTACGAAATATTATAAGGTATTTTCAATGGTACACTGCATATTACGTTATATTATAAGGTATTTTCAATGATACACTGTATATTACGTTATATTATAAGGTATTTTCAACGATAAACTACGATATATTAGAAGGTATTTTCAATGATACACTGCATATTACGTTATATTATAAGGTATTTTCAATGATACACTGCATATTACGTTATATTACAAGGTATTTTCAATGATACACTGCATATTACGTTATAATATAAGGTATTTTCAATGATACACTGCATATTACGTTATATTATATGGTATTTTCAATGATACACTGCATATTACGATATATTATAAGGTATTTTCAATGATACGCTGCATAGTACGTTATATTAAAAGGTATTTTCAATGTTACACTGTATATTACGTTATGTTATAAGGTATTTTCAATGATACACTGCATATTACGTTATATTATAAGTATTTTCAATGATACACTGCATATTACGTTATATTATAAGGTATTTTCAATGATACTCTGCATATTCCGTTACATTATAAGGCATTTTCAATGATAAACTACGATATATTATAAGGTATTTTCAATGATACACTGCATATTACGCTATATTATAAGGTATTTTCAATGATACACTGCATATTACGCTATATTATAAGGTATTTTAAATGATATACTGCATATTACGTTATATTATAAGGTATTTTCAATGATACACTGCATATTACGTTATATTATAAGGTATTTTCAATGATAAACTACTATATATTAGAAGGTATTTTCAGTGATACACTGCATATTTCGTTATATTATAAGGTATTTTCAATGGTACACTGTATATTACGTTATATTATAAGGTATTTTCAATGATAAACTACGATATATTAGAAGGTATTTTCAATGATATACTGCATATTACGTTATATTATAAGGTATTTTCAATGATACACTGCATATTACGTTATATTACAAGGTATTTTCAATGATACACGGCATATTACGTTATAATATAAGGTATTTTCAATGATACACTGCATATTACGTTATATTATATGGTATTTTCAATGATACACTGCATATTACGATATATTATAAGGTATTTTCAATGATACGCTGCATAGTACGTTATATTATAAGGTATTTTCAATGATACACTGTATATTACGTTATATTATAAGGTATTTTCAACGATAAACTACGATATATTAGAAGGTATTTTCAATGATACACTGCATATTACGTTATATTATAAGGTATTTTCAATGATACACTGCATATTACGTTATATTACAAGGTATTTTCAATGATACACTGCATATTACGTTATAATATAAGGTATTTTCAATGATACACTGCATATTACGTTATATTATATGGTATTTTCAATGATACACTGCATATTACGCTATATTATAAGGTATTTTAAATGATATACTGCATATTACGTTATATTATAAGGTATTTTCAATGATACACTGCATTTTACGTTATATTATAAGGTATTTTCAATGATAAACTACTATATATTAGAAGGTATTTTCAGTGATACACTGCATATTTCGTTATATTATAAGGTATTTTCAATGGTACACTGTATATTACGTTATATTATAAGGTATTTTCAATGATAAACTACGATATATTATAAGGTATTTTCAATGATACACTGCATATTACGCTATATTATAAGGTATTTTCAATGATACACTGCATATTACGCTATATTATAAGGTATTTTAAATGATATACTGCATATTACGTTATATTATAAGGTATTTTCACTGATACACTGCATATTACGTTATATTATAAGGTATTTTCAATGATAAACTACTATATATTATAAGGTATTTTCAATGATACACTGCATATTACGTTATATTATAAGGTATTTTCAATGATACACTGTATATTACGTTATATTATAAGGTATTTTCAATGATAAACTACGATATATTAGAAGGTATTTTCAATGATACACTGCATATTACGTTATATTATAAGGTATTTTCAATGATACACTGCATATTACGTTATATTACAAGGTATTTTCAATGATACACTGCATATTACGTTATAATATAAGGTATTTTCAATGATACACTGCATATTACGTTATATTATATGGTATTTTCAATGATACACTGCATATTACGCTATATTATAAGGTATTTTAAATGATATACTGCATATTACGTTATATTATAAGGTATTTTCAATGATACACTGCATTTTACGTTATATTATAAGGTATTTTCAATGATAAACTACTATATATTAGAAGGTATTTTCAGTGATACACTGCATATTTCGTTATATTATAAGGTATTTTCAATGGTACACTGTATATTACGTTATATTATAAGGTATTTTCAATGATAAACTACGATATATTAGAAGGTATTTTCAATGATATACTGCATATTACGTTATATTATAAGGTATTTTCAATGATACACTGCATATTACGTTATATTATATGGTATTTTCAATGATACACTGCATATTACGATATATTATAAGGTATTTTCAATGATACGCTGCATAGTACGTTATATTATAAGGTATTTTCAATGTTACACTGTATATTACGTTATGTTATAAGGTATTTTCAATGATAAACTACTATATATTATAAGGTATTTTCAATGATACACTGCATATTACGTTATATTATAAGGTATTTTCAATGATACACTGTATATTACGTTATATTATAAGGTATTTTCAACGATAAACTACGATATATTAGAAGGTATTTTCAATGATACACTGCATATTACGTTATATTATAAGGTATTTTCAATGATACACTGCATATTACGCTATATTATAAGGTATTTTCAATGATACACTACAAATTACGGAATATTATAAGGTATTTTCAATGATACATTGCATATTACGATATATTATAAGGTATTTTCAATGATACACTGCATATTACGTTATATTATAAGGTATTTTCAATGATACACTACAAATTCCGTTATATTATAAGGTATTTTCATTGATACACTGCATATTACGTTATATTATAATGTATTTTCAATGATACACTGCATATTACGTTATATTATAAGGTATTTTCATTGATACACTGCATAGTACGCTATATTATAAGGTATTTTCAATGATACACTACAAATTACGAAATATTATAAGGTATTTTCAATGATACACTGCATATTACGTTATATTATAAGGTATTTTCAATGATACTTTGCATATTCCGTTGTATTATAAGGTATTTTCATTGAAACACTCCATATTACGTTACATTATAAGGCATTTTCAATGATAAACTACGATATATTAAAAGGTATTTTCAATGATACACTGCATATTACGTTATATTACAAGGTATTTTCAATGATACACTGCATATTACGTTATAATATATGGCATTTTCAATGATACACTGCATATTACATTATATTATAAGATATTTTCAATGATACACTGCATATTACGTTATACTATAAGGTATTTTCAATGATAAACTACGACATAATATAAGGTATGTTCAATGACACACTGCATATTTCGTTATATTATAAGGTATTTTCAATGATACACTACAAATTACGAAATATTATAAGGTATTTTCAATGATACACTGCATATTACGTTATATTATAAGGTATTTTCAATGATACACTGTATATTACGTTATATTATAAGGTATTTTCAACGATAAACTACGATATATTAGAAGGTATTTTCAATGATACACTGCATATTACGTTATATTATAAGGTATTTTCAATGATACACTGCATATTACGTTATATTACAAGGTATTTTCAATGATACACTGCATATTACGTTATAATATAAGGTATTTTCAATGATACACTGCATATTACGTTATATTATATGGTATTTTCAATGATACACTGCATATTACGATATATTATAAGGTATTTTCAATGATACGCTGCATAGTACGTTATATTATAAGGTATTTTCAATGTTACACTGTATATTACGTTATGTTATAAGGTATTTTCAATGATACACTGCATATTACGTTATATTATAAGGTATTTTCAATGATACACTGCATATTACGTTATATTATAAGGTATTTTCAATGATACTCTGCATATTCCGTTACATTATAAGGCATTTTCAATGATAAACTACGATATATTATAAGGTATTTTCAATGATACACTGCATATTACGCTATATTATAAGGTATTTTCAATGATACACTGCATATTACGCTATATTATAAGGTATTTTAAATGATATACTGCATATTACGTTATATTATAAGGTATTTTCAATGATACACTGCATATTACGTTATATTATAAGGTATTTTCAATGATAAACTACTATATATTAGAAGGTATTTTCAGTGGTACACTGCATATTTCGTTATATTATAAGGTATTTTCAATGGTACACTGTATATTACGTTATATTATAAGGTATTTTCAATGATAAACTACGATATATTAGAAGGTATTTTCAATGATATACTGCATATTACGTTATATTATAAGGTATTTTCAATGATACACTGCATATTACGTTATATTACAAGGTATTTTCAATGATACACGGCATATTACGTTATAATATAAGGTATTTTCAATGATACACTGCATATTACGTTATATTATATGGTATTTTCAATGATACACTGCATATTACGATATATTATAAGGTATTTTCAATGATACGCTGCATAGTACGTTATATTATAAGGTATTTTCAATGTTACACTGTATATTACGTTATGTTATAAGGTATTTTCAATGATAAACTACTATATATTATAAGGTATTTTCAATGATACACTGCATATTACGTTATATTATAAGGTATTTTCAATGATACACTGTATATTACGTTATATTATAAGGTATTTTCAACGATAAACTACGATATATTAGAAGGTATTTTCAATGATACACTGCATATTACGTTATATTATAAGGTATTTTCAATGATACACTGCATATTACGTTATATTACAAGGTATTTTCAATGATACACTGCATATTACGTTATAATATAAGGTATTTTCAATGATACACTGCATATTACGTTATATTATATGGTATTTTCAATGATACACTGCATATTACGCTATATTATAAGGTATTTTAAATGATATACTGCATATTACGTTATATTATAAGGTATTTTCAATGATACACTGCATTTTACGTTATATTATAAGGTATTTTCAATGATAAACTACTATATATTAGAAGGTATTTTCAGTGATACACTGCATTTTCGTTATATTATAAGGTATTTTCAATGGTACACTGTATATTACGTTATATTATAAGGTATTTTCAATGATAAACTACGATATATTAGAAGGTATTTTCAATGATATACTGCATATTACGTTATATTATAAGGTATTTTCAATGATACACTGCATATTACGTTATATTATATGGTATTTTCAATGATACACTGCATATTACGATATATTATAAGGTATTTTCAATGATACGCTGCATAGTACGTTATATTATAAGGTATTTTCAATGTTACACTGTATATTACGTTATGTTATAAGGTATTTTCAATGATAAACTACTATATATTATAAGGTATTTTCAATGATACACTGCATATTACGTTATATTATAAGGTATTTTCAATGATACACTGTATATTACGTTATATTATAAGGTATTTTCAACGATAAACTACGATATATTAGAAGGTATTTTCAATGATACACTGCATATTACGTTATATTATAAGGTATTTTCAATGATACACTGCATATTACGTTATATTATAAGGTATTTTCAATGATACACTACAAATTACGGAATATTATAAGGTATTTTCAATGATAAATTGCATATTACGATATATTATAAGGTATTTTCAATGATACACTGCATATTACGTTATATTATAAGGTATTTTCAATGATACACTACAAATTCCGTTATATTATAAGGTATTTTCATTGATACACTGCATATTACGTTATATTATAATGTATTTTCAATGATACACTGCATATTACGTTATATTATAAGGTATTTTCATTGATACACTGCATAGTACGCTATATTATAAGGTATTTTCAATGATACACTACAAATTACGAAATATTATAAGGTATTTTCAATGATACACTGCATATTACGTTATATTATAAGGTATTTTCAATGATACTTTGCATATTCCGTTGTATTATAAGGTATTTTCATTGAAACACTCCATATTACGTTACATTATAAGGCATTTTCAATGATAAACTACGATATATTAAAAGGTATTTTCAATGATACACTGCATATTACGTTATATTACAAGGTATTTTCAATGATACACTGCATATTACGTTATAATATAAGGCATTTTCAATGATACACTGCATATTACATTATATTATAAGATATTTTCAATGATACACTGCATATTACGTTATACTATAAGGTATTTTCAATGATAAACTACGACATAATATAAGGTATGTTCAATGACACACTGCATATTTCGTTATATTATAAGGTATTTTCAATGATACACTACAAATTACGAAATATTATAAGGTATTTTCAATGATACACTGCATATTACGTTATATTATAAGGTATTTTCAATGATACACTGTATATTACGTTATATTATAAGGTATTTTCAATGATAAACTACGATATATTAGAAGGTATTTTCAATGATACACTGCATATTACGTTATATTATAAGGTATTTTCAATGATACACTGCATATTACGTTATATTACAAGGTATTTTCAATGATACACTGCATATTACGTTATAATATAAGGTATTTTCAATGATACACTGCATATTACGTTATATTATATGGTATTTTCAATGATACACTGCATATTACGATATATTATAAGGTATTTTCAATGATACGCTGCATAGTACGTTATATTATAAGGTATTTTCAATGTTACACTGTATATTACGTTATATTATAAGGTATTTTCAATGATAAACTACTATATATTAGAAGGTATTTTCAGTGATACACTGCATATTTCGTTATATTATAAGGTATTTTCAATGGTACACTGTATATTACGTTATATTATAAGGTATTTTCAATGATAAACTACGATATATTAGAAGGTATTTTCAATGATATACTGCATATTACGTTATATTATAAGGTATTTTCAATGATACACTGCATATTACGTTATATTATATGGTATTTTCAATGATACACTGCATATTACGATATATTATAAGGTATTTTCAATGATACGCTGCATAGTACGTTATATTATAAGGTATTTTCAATGTTACACTGTATATTACGTTATGTTATAAGGTATTTTCAATGATAAACTACTATATATTATAAGGTATTTTCAATGATACACTGCATATTACGTTATATTATAAGGTATTTTCAATGTTACACTGTATATTACGTTATATTATAAGGTATTTTCAATGATAAACTACTATATATTAGAAGGTATTTTCAATGATAAACTACTATATATTATAAGGTATTTTCAATGATACACTGCATATTACGTTATATTATAAGGTATTTTCAATGATACACTGTATATTACGTTATATTATAAGGTATTTTCAACGATAAACTACGATATATTAGAAGGTATTTTCAATGATACACTGCATATTACGTTATATTATAAGGTATTTTCAATGATACACTGCATATTACGTTATATTACAAGGTATTTTCAATGATACACTGCATATTACGTTATAATATAAGGTATTTTCAATGATACACTGCATATTACGTTATATTATATGGTATTTTCAATGATACACTGCATATTACGCTATATTATAAGGTATTTTAAATGATATACTGCATATTACGTTATATTATAAGGTATTTTCAATGATACACTGCATTTTACGTTATATTATAAGGTATTTTCAATGATAAACTACTATATATTAGAAGGTATTTTCAGTGATACACTGCATTTTCGTTATATTATAAGGTATTTTCAATGGTACACTGTATATTACGTTATATTATAAGGTATTTTCAATGATAAACTACGATATATTAGAAGGTATTTTCAATGATATACTGCATATTACGTTATATTATAAGGTATTTTCAATGATACACTGCATATTACGTTATATTATATGGTATTTTCAATGATACACTGCATATTACGATATATTATAAGGTATTTTCAATGATACGCTGCATAGTACGTTATAATATAAGGTATTTTCAATGTTACACTGTATATTACGTTATGTTATAAGGTATTTTCAATGATAAACTACTATATATTATAAGGTATTTTCAATGATACACTGCATATTACGTTATATTATAAGGTATTTTCAATGATACACTGTATATTACGTTATATTATAAGGTATTTTCAACGATAAACTACGATATATTAGAAGGTATTTTCAATGATACACTGCATATTACGTTATATTATAAGGTATTTTCAATGATACACTGCATATTACGCTATATTATAAGGTATTTTCAATGATACACTACAAATTACGGAATATTATAAGGTATTTTCAATGATAAATTGCATATTACGATATATTATAAGGTATTTTCAATGATACACTGCATATTACGTTATATTATAAGGTATTTTCAATGATACACTACAAATTCCGTTATATTATAAGGTATTTTCATTGATACACTGCATATTACGTTATATTATAATGTATTTTCAATGATACACTGCATATTACGTTATATTATAAGGTATTTTCATTGATACACTGCATAGTACGCTATATTATAAGGTATTTTCAATGATACACTACAAATTACGAAATATTATAAGGTATTTTCAATGATACACTGCATATTACGTTATATTATAAGGTATTTTCAATGATACTTTGCATATTCCGTTGTATTATAAGGTATTTTCATTGAAACACTCCATATTACGTTACATTATAAGGCATTTTCAATGATAAACTACGATATATTAAAAGGTATTTTCAATGATACACTGCATATTACGTTATATTACAAGGTATTTTCAATGATACACTGCATATTACGTTATAATATAAGGCATTTTCAATGATACACTGCATATTACATTATATTATAAGATATTTTCAATGATACACTGCATATTACGTTATACTATAAGGTATTTTCAATGATAAACTACGACATAATATAAGGTATGTTCAATGACACACTGCATATTTCGTTATATTATAAGGTATTTTCAATGATACACTACAAATTACGAAATATTATAAGGTATTTTCAATGATACACTGCATATTACGTTATATTATAAGGTATTTTCAATGATACACTGTATATTACGTTATATTATAAGGTATTTTCAACGATAAACTACGATATATTAGAAGGTATTTTCAATGATACACTGCATATTACGTTATATTATAAGGTATTTTCAATGATACACTGCATATTACGTTATATTACAAGGTATTTTCAATGATACACTGCATATTACGTTATAATATAAGGTATTTTCAATGATACACTGCATATTACGTTATATTATATGGTATTTTCAATGATACACTGCATATTACGATATATTATAAGGTATTTTCAATGATACGCTGCATAGTACGTTATATTATAAGGTATTTTCAATGTTACACTGTATATTACGTTATATTATAAGGTATTTTCAATGATAAACTACTATATATTAGAAGGTATTTTCAGTGATACACTGCATATTTCGTTATATTATAAGGTATTTTCAATGGTACACTGTATATTACGTTATATTATAAGGTATTTTCAATGATAAACTACGATATATTAGAAGGTATTTTCAATGATATACTGCATATTACGTTATATTATAAGGTATTTTCAATGATACACTGCATATTACGTTATATTATATGGTATTTTCAATGATACACTGCATATTACGATATATTATAAGGTATTTTCAATGATACGCTGCATAGTACGTTATATTATAAGGTATTTTCAATGTTACACTGTATATTACGTTATGTTATAAGGTATTTTCAATGATAAACTACTATATATTATAAGGTATTTTCAATGATACACTGCATATTACGTTATATTATAAGGTATTTTCAATGATACACTGTATATTACGTTATATTATAAGGTATTTTCAACGATAAACTACGATATATTAGAAGGTATTTTCAATGATACACTGCATATTACGTTATATTATAAGGTATTTTCAATGATACACTGCATATTACGTTATATTACAAGGTATTTTCAATGATACACTGCATATTACGTTATAATATAAGGTATTTTCAATGATACACTGCATATTACGTTATATTATATGGTATTTTCAATGATACACTGCATATTACGCTATATTATAAGGTATTTTAAATGATATACTGCATATTACGTTATATTATAAGGTATTTTCAATGATACACTGCATTTTACGTTATATTATAAGGTATTTTCAATGATAAACTACTATATATTAGAAGGTATTTTCAGTGATACACTGCATTTTCGTTATATTATAAGGTATTTTCAATGGTACACTGTATATTACGTTATATTATAAGGTATTTTCAATGATAAACTACGATATATTAGAAGGTATTTTCAATGATATACTGCATATTACGTTATATTATAAGGTATTTTCAATGATACACTGCATATTACGTTATATTATATGGTATTTTCAATGATACACTGCATATTACGATATATTATAAGGTATTTTCAATGATACGCTGCATAGTACGTTATATTATAAGGTATTTTCAATGTTACACTGTATATTACGTTATGTTATAAGGTATTTTCAATGATAAACTACTATATATTATAAGGTATTTTCAATGATACACTGCATATTACGTTATATTATAAGGTATTTTCAATGATACACTGTATATTACGTTATATTATAAGGTATTTTCAACGATAAACTACGATATATTAGAAGGTATTTTCAATGATACACTACTTATTACGTTATATTATAAGGTATTTTCAATGATACACTGCATATTACGCTATATTATAAGGTATTTTCAATGATACACTACAAATTACGGAATATTATAAGGTATTTTCAATGATAAATTGCATATTACGATATATTATAAGGTATTTTCAATGATACACTGCATATTACGTTATATTATAAGGTATTTTCAATGATACACTACAAATTCCGTTATATTATAAGGTATTTTCATTGATACACTGCATATTACGTTATATTATAATGTATTTTCAATGATACACTGCATATTACGTTATATTATAAGGTATTTTCATTGATACACTGCATAGTACGCTATATTATAAGGTATTTTCAATGATACACTACAAATTACGAAATATTATAAGGTATTTTCAATGATACACTGCATATTACGTTATATTATAAGGTATTTTCAATGATACTTTGCATATTCCGTTTTATTATAAGGTATTTTCATTGAAACACTCCATATTACGTTACATTATAAGGCATTTTCAATGATAAACTACGATATATTAAAAGGTATTTTCAATGATACACTGCATATTACGTTATATTACAAGGTATTTTCAATGATACACTGCATATTACGTTATAATATAAGGCATTTTCAATGATACACTGCATATTACATTATATTATAAGATATTTTCAATGATACACTGCATATTACGTTATACTATAAGGTATTTTCAATGATAAACTACGACATAATATAAGGTATGTTCAATGACACACTGCATATTTCGTTATATTATAAGGTATTTTCAATGATACACTACAAATTACGAAATATTATAAGGTATTTTCAATGATACACTGCATATTACGTTATATTATAAGGTATTTTCAATGATACACTGTATATTACGTTATATTATAAGGTATTTTCAATGATAAACTACGATATATTAGAAGGTATTTTCAATGATACACTGCATATTACGTTATATTATAAGGTATTTTCAATGATACACTGCATATTACGTTATATTACAAGGTATTTTCAATGATACACTGCATATTACGTTATAATATAAGGTATTTTCAATGATACACTGCATATTACGTTATATTATATGGTATTTTCAATGATACACTGCATATTACGATATATTATAAGGTATTTTCAATGATACGCTGCATAGTACGTTATATTATAAGGTATTTTCAATGATACGCTGCATAGTACGTTATATTATAAGGTATTTTCAATGTTACACTGTATATTACGTTATGTTATAAGGTATTTTCAATGATAAACTACTATATATTATAAGGTATTTTCAATGATACACTGCATATTTCGTTATATTATAAGGTATTTTCAATGGTACACTGTATATTACGTTATATTATAAGGTATTTTCAATGATAAACTACGATATATTAGAAGGTATTTTCAATGATATACTGCATATTACGTTATATTATAAGGTATTTTCAATGATACACTGCATATTACGTTATATTATATGGTATTTTCAATGATACACTGCATATTACGATATATTATAAGGTATTTTCAATGATACGCTGCATAGTACGTTATATTATAAGGTATTTTCAATGTTACACTGTATATTACGTTATGTTATAAGGTATTTTCAATGATAAACTACTATATATTATAAGGTATTTTCAATGATACACTGCATATTACGTTATATTATAAGGTATTTTCAATGATACACTGTATATTACGTTATATTATAAGGTATTTTCAACGATAAACTACGATATATTAGAAGGTATTTTCAATGATACACTGCATATTACGTTATATTATAAGGTATTTTCAATGATACACTGCATATTACGCTATATTATAAGGTATTTTCAATGATACACTGCATATTACGTTATATTATAAGGTATTTTCAATGATACACTACAAATTCCGTTATATTATAAGGTATTTTCATTGATACACTGCATATTACGTTATATTATAATGTATTTTCAATGATACACTGCATATTACGTTATATTATAAGGTATTTTCATTGATACACTGCATAGTACGCTATATTATAAGGTATTTTCAATGATACACTACAAATTACGAAATATTATAAGGTATTTTCAATGATACACTGCATATTACGTTATATTATAAGGTATTTTCAATGATACTTTGCATATTCCGTTGTATTATAAGGTATTTTCATTGAAACACTCCATATTACGTTACATTATAAGGCATTTTCAATGATAAACTACGATATATTAAAAGGTATTTTCAATGATACACTGCATATTACGTTATATTACAAGGTATTTTCAATGATACACTGCATATTACGTTATAATATATGGCATTTTCAATGATACACTGCATATTACATTATATTATAAGATATTTTCAATGATACACTGCATATTACGTTATACTATAAGGTTTTTTCAATGATAAACTACGACATAATATAAGGTATGTTCAATGACACACTGCATATTTCGTTATATTATAAGGTATTTTCAATGATACACTACAAATTACGAAATATTATAAGGTATTTTCAATGATACACTGCATATTACGTTATATTATAAGGTATTTTCAATGATACACTGTATATTACGTTATATTATAAGGTATTTTCAATGATAAACTACGATATATTAGAAGGTATTTTCAATGATACACTGCATATTACGTTATATTATAAGGTATTTTCAATGATACACTGCATATTACGTTATATTACAAGGTATTTTCAATGATACACTGCATATTACGTTATAATATAAGGTATTTTCAATGATACACTGCATATTACGTTATATTATATGGTATTTTCAATGATACACTGCATATTACGATATATTATAAGGTATTTTCAATGATACGCTGCATAGTACGTTATATTATAAGGTATTTTCAATGTTACACTGTATATTACGTTATGTTATAAGGTATTTTCAATGATACACTGCATATTACGTTATATTATAAGGTATTTTCAATGATACACTGCATATTACGTTATATTATAAGGTATTTTCAATGATACTCTGCATATTCCGTTACATTATAAGGCATTTTCAATGATAAACTACGATATATTATAAGGTATTTTCAATGATACACTGCATATTACGCTATATTATAAGGTATTTTCAATGATACACTGCATATTACGCTATATTATAAGGTATTTTAAATGATATACTGCATATTACGTTATATTATAAGGTATTTTCAATGATACACTGCATATTACGTTATATTATAAGGTATTTTCAATGATAAACTACTATATATTAGAAGGTATTTTCAGTGATACACTGCATATTTCGTTATATTATAAGGTATTTTCAATGGTACACTGTATATTACGTTATATTATAAGGTATTTTCAATGATAAACTACGATATATTAGAAGGTATTTTCAATGATATACTGCATATTACGTTATATTATAAGGTATTTTCAATGATACACTGCATATTACGTTATATTACAAGGTATTTTCAATGATACACGGCATATTACGTTATAATATAAGGTATTTTCAATGATACACTGCATATTACGTTATATTATATGGTATTTTCAATGATACACTGCATATTACGATATATTATAAGGTATTTTCAATGATACGCTGCATAGTACGTTATATTATAAGGTATTTTCAATGTTACACTGTATATTACGTTATGTTATAAGGTATTTTCAATGATAAACTACTATATATTATAAGGTATTTTCAATGATACACTGCATATTACGTTATATTATAAGGTATTTTCAATGATACACTGTATATTACGTTATATTACAAGGTATTTTCAATGATACACGGCATATTACGTTATAATATAAGGTATTTTCAATGATACACTGCATATTACGTTATATTATATGGTATTTTCAATGATACACTGCATATTACGATATATTATAAGGTATTTTCAATGATAGGCTGCATAGTACGTTATATTATAAGGTATTTTCAATGTTACACTGTATATTACGTTATGTTATAAGGTATTTTCAATGATAAACTACTATATATTATAAGGTATTTTCAATGATACACTGCATATTACGTTATATTATAAGGTATTTTCAATGATACACTGTATATTACGTTATATTATAAGGTATTTTCAACGATAAACTACGATATATTAGAAGGTATTTTCAATGATACACTGCATATTACGTTATATTATAAGGTATTTTCAATGATACACTGCATATTACGTTATATTACAAGGTATTTTCAATGATACACTGCATATTACGTTATAATATAAGGTATTTTCAATGATAAACTACGATATATTAGAAGGTATTTTCAATGATATACTGCATATTACGTTATATTATAAGGTATTTTCAATGATACACTGCATATTACGTTATATTATATGGTATTTTCAATGTTACACTGTATATTACGTTATGTTATAAGGTATTTTCAATGATAAACTACTATATATTATAAGGTATTTTCAATGATACACTGCATATTACGTTATATTATATGGTATTTTCAATGATACACTGCATATTACGCTATATTATAAGGTATTTTAAATGATATACTGCATATTACGTTATATTATAAGGTATTTTCAATGATACACTGCATTTTACGTTATATTATAAGGTATTTTCAATGATAAACTACTATATATTAGAAGGTATTTTCAGTGATACACTGCATATTTCGTTATATTATAAGGTATTTTCAATGGTACACTGTATATTACGTTATATTATAAGGTATTTTCAATGATAAACTACGATATATTAGAAGGTATTTTCAATGATATACTGCATATTACGTTATATTATAAGGTATTTTCAATGATACACTGCATATTACGTTATATTATATGGTATTTTCAATGATACACTGCATATTACGATATATTATAAGGTATTTTCAATGATACGCTGCATAGTACGTTATATTATAAGGTATTTTCAATGTTACACTGTATATTACGTTATGTTATAAGGTATTTTCAATGATAAACTACTATATATTATAAGGTATTTTCAATGATACACTGCATATTACGTTATATTATAAGGTATTTTCAATGATACACTGTATATTACGTTATATTATAAGGTATTTTCAACGATAAACTACGATATATTAGAAGGTATTTTCAATGATACTCTGCATATTCCGTTGTATTATAAGGTATTTTCATTGAAACACTCCATATTACGTTACATTATAAGGCATTTTCAATGATAAACTACGATATATTAAAAGGTATTTTCAATGATACACTACAAATTACGAAATATTATAAGGTATTTTCAATGATACACTGCATATTACGTTATATTATAAGGTATTTTCAATTATACACTGCATATTACGTTATATTACAAGGTATTTTCAATGATACACGGCATATTACGTTATAATATAAGGTATTTTCAATGATACACTGCATATTACGTTATATTATATGGTATTTTCAATGATACACTGCATATTACGATATATTATAAGGTATTTTCAATGATACGCTGCATAGTACGTTATATTATAAGGTATTTTCAATGTTACACTGTATATTACGTTATGTTATAAGGTATTTTCAATGATAAACTACTATATATTATAAGGTATTTTCAATGATACACTGCATATTACGTTATATTATAAGGTATTTTCAATGATACACTGTATATTACGTTATATTATAAGGTATTTTCAACGATAAACTACGATATATTAGAAGGTATTTTCAATGATACACTGCATATTACGTTATATTATAAGGTATTTTCAATGATACACTGCATATTACGTTATATTACAAGGTATTTTCAATGATACACTGCATAGTACGTTATATTATATGGTATTTTCAATGATACACTGCATATTACGATATATTATAAGGTATTTTCAATGATACGCTGCATAGTACGTTATATTATAAGGTATTTTCAATGTTACACTGTATATTACGTTATGTTATAAGGTATTTTCAATGATAAACTACGATATATTAGAAGGTATTTTCAGTGATACGCTGCAATGTACGTTATATTATAAGGTATTTTCAATGATACACTGCATATTACGTTATATTATTAGGTATTTTCAATGATACACTGCATATTACGTTATATTATAAGGTATTTTCAATGATACACTACAAATTACGAAATATTATAAGGTATTTTCAATGATACACTGCATATTACGTTATATTATAAGGTATTTTCAATTATACACTGCATATTACGTTATATTACAAGGTATTTTCAATGATACACGGCATATTACGTTATAATATAAGGTATTTTCAATGATACACTGCATATTACGTTATATTATATGGTATTTTCAATGATACACTGCATATTACGATATATTATAAGGTATTTTCAATGATACGCTGCATAGTACGTTATATTATAAGGTATTTTCAATGTTACACTGTATATTACGTTATGTTATAAGGTATTTTCAATGATAAACTACTATATATTATAAGGTATTTTCAATGATACACTGCATATTACGTTATATTATAAGGTATTTTCAATGATACACTGTATATTACGTTATATTATAAGGTATTTTCAACGATAAACTACGATATATTAGAAGGTATTTTCAATGATACACTGCATATTACGTTATATTATAAGGTATTTTCAATGATACACTGCATATTACGTTATATTACAAGGTATTTTCAATGATACACTGCATAGGACGTTATATTATATGGTATTTTCAATGATACACTGCATATTACGATATATTATAAGGTATTTTCAATGATACGCTGCATAGTACGTTATATTATAAGGTATTTTCAATGTTACACTGTATATTACGTTATGTTATAAGGTATTTTCAATGATAAACTACGATATATTAGAAGGTATTTTCAGTGATACGCTGCAATGTACGTTATATTATAAGGTATTTTCAATGATACACTGCATATTACGTTATATTATTAGGTATTTTCAATGATACACTGCATATTACGTTATATTATAAGGTATTTTCAATGATACACTACAAATTACGGAATATTATAAGGTATTTTCAATAATACATTGCATATTACGATATATTATAAGGTATTTTCAATGATACACTGCATATTACGTTATATTATAAGGTATTTTCAATGATACACTACAAATTCCGTTATATTATAAGGTATTTTCATTGATACACTGCATATTACGTTATATTATAATGTATTTTCAATGATACACTGCATATTACGTTATATTATAAGGTATTTTCATTGATACACTGCATAGTACGCTATATTATAAGGTATTTTCAATGATACACTACAAATTACGAAATATTATAAGGTATTTTCAATGATACACTGCATATTACGTTATATTATTAGGTATTTTCAATGATACACTGCATATTACGTTATATTATAAGGTATTTTCAATGATACACTACAAATTACGGAATATTATAAGGTATTTTCAATTATACATTGCATATTACGATATATTATAAGGTATTTTCAATGATACACTGCATATTACGTTATATTATAAGGTATTTTCAATGATACACTACAAATTCCGTTATATTATAAGGTATTTTCATTGATACACTGCATATTACGTTATATTATAATGTATTTTCAATGATACACTGCATATTACGTTATATTATAAGGTATTTTCATTGATACACTGCATAGTACGCTATATTATAAGGTATTTTCAATGATACACTACAAATTACGAAATATTATAAGGTATTTTCAATGATACACTGCATATTACGTTATATTATAAGGTATTTTCAATGATACTCTGCATATTCCGTTGTATTATAAGGTATTTTCATTGAAACACTCCATATTACGTTACATTATAAGGCATTTTCAATGATAAACTACGATATATTAAAAGGTATTTTCAATGATACACTACAAATTACGAAATATTATAAGGTATTTTCAATGATACACTGCATATTACGTTATATTATAAGGTATTTTCAATGATACACTGCATATTACGTTATATTACAAGGTATTTTCAATGATACACGGCATATTACGTTATAATATAAGGTATTTTCAATGATACACTGCATATTACGTTATATTATATGGTATTTTCAATGATACACTGCATATTACGATATATTATAAGGTATTTTCAATGATACGCTGCATAGTACGTTATATTATAAGGTATTTTCAATGTTACACTGTATATTACGTTATGTTATAAGGTATTTTCAATGATAAACTACTATATATTATAAGGTATTTTCAATGATACACTGCATATTACGTTATATTATAAGGTATTTTCAATGATACACTGTATATTACGTTATATTATAAGGTATTTTCAATGATAAACTACGATATATTAGAAGGTATTTTCAATGATACACTGCATATTACGTTATATTATAAGGTATTTTCAATGATACACTGCATATTACGTTATATTACAAGGTATTTTCAATGATACACTGCATATTACGTTATAATATAAGGTATTTTCAATGATACACTGCATATTACGTTATATTATATGGTATTTTCAATGATACACTGCATATTACGATATATTATAAGGTATTTTCAATGATACGCTGCATAGTACGTTATATTATAAGGTATTTTCAATGTTACACTGTATATTACGTTATGTTATAAGGTATTTTCAATGATAAACTACTATATATTATAAGGTATTTTCAATGATACACTGCATATTACGTTATATTATAAGGTATTTTCAATGATACACTGCATATTACGTTATATTATAAGGTATTTTCAATGATAAACTACGATATATTAGAAGGTATTTTCAGTGATACGCTGCAATGTACGTTATATTATAAGGTATTTTCAATGATACACTGCATATTACGTTATATTATTAGGTATTTTCAATGATACACTGCATATTACGTTATATTATAAGGTATTTTCAATGATACACTACAAATTACGGAATATTATAAGGTATTTTCAATGATACATTGCATATTACGATATATTATAAGGTATTTTCAATGATACACTGCATATTACGTTATATTATAAGGTATTTTCAATGATACACTACAAATTCCGTTATATTATAAGGTATTTTCATTGATACACTGCATATTACGTTATATTATAATGTATTTTCAATGATACACTGCATATTACGTTATATTATATGGTATTTTCAATGATACACTGCATATTACGTTATATTACAAGGTATTTTCAATGATACACTGCATATTACGTTATAATATAAGGCATTTTCAATGATACACTGCATATTACGTTATAATATAAGGTATTTTCAATGATACACTGCATATTACGTTATATTATATGGTATTTTCAATGATACACTGCATATTACGATATATTATAAGGTATTTTCAATGATACGCTGCATAGTACGTTATATTATAAGGTATTTTCAATGTTACACTGTATATTACGTTATGTTATAAGGTATTTTCAATGATAAACTACTATATATTATAAGGTATTTTCAATGATACACTGCATATTACGTTATATTATAAGGTATTTACAATGATACACTGTATATTACGTTATATTATAAGGTATTTTCAACGATAAACTACGATATATTAGAAGGTATTTTCAATGATACACTGCATATTACGTTATATTATAAGGTATTTTCAATGATAAACTACGATATATTAGAAGGTATTTTCAATGATATACTGCATATTACGTTATATTATAAGGTATTTTCAATGATACACTGCATATTACGTTATATTATATGGTATTTTCAATGATACACTGCATATTACGATATATTATAAGGTATTTTCAATGATACGCTGCATAGTACGTTATATTATAAGGTATTTTCAATGTTACACTGTATATTACGTTATGTTATAAGGTATTTTCAATGATAAACTACTATATATTATAAGGTATTTTCAATGATACACTGCATATTACGTTATATTATAAGGTATTTTCAATGATACACTGTATATTACGTTATATTATAAGGTATTTTCAACGATAAACTACGATATATTAGAAGGTATTTTCAATGATACACTGCATATTACGTTATATTATAAGGTATTTTCAATGATACACTGCATATTACGCTATATTATAAGGTATTTTCAATGATACACTGCATATTACGTTATATTATATGGTATTTTCAATGATACACTGCATATTACGTTATATTACAAGGTATTTTCAATGATACACTGCATATTACGTTATAATATAAGGCATTTTCAATGATACACTGCATATTACGTTATAATATAAGGTATTTTCAATGATACACTGCATATTACGTTATATTATATGGTATTTTCAATGATACACTGCATATTACGATATATTATAAGGTATTTTCAATGATACGCTGCATAGTACGTTATATTATAAGGTATTTTCAATGTTACACTGTATATTACGTTATGTTATAAGGTATTTTCAATGATAAACTACTATATATTATAAGGTATTTTCAATGATACACTACAAATTCCGTTATATTATAAGGTATTTTCAATGATACACTGTATATTACGTTATATTATAAGGTATTTTCAATGATACACTGCATATTACGTTATATTATATGGTATTTTCAATGATACACTGCATATTACGTTATATTACAAGGTATTTTCAATGATACACTGCATATTACGTTATAATATAAGGCATTTTCAATGATACACTGCATATTACGTTATAATATAAGGTATTTTCAATGATACACTGCATATTACGTTATATTATATGGTATTTTCAATGATACACTGCATATTACGATATATTATAAGGTATTTTCAATGATACGCTGCATAGTACGTTATATTATAAGGTATTTTCAATGTTACACTGTATATTACGTTATGTTATAAGGTATTTTCAATGATAAACTACTATATATTATAAGGTATTTTCAATGATACACTGCATATTACGTTATATTATAAGGTATTTACAATGATACACTGTATATTACGTTATATTATAAGGTATTTTCAATGATAAACTACGATATATTAGAAGGTATTTTCAATGATACACTGCATATTACGTTATATTATAAGGTATTTTCAATGATAAACTACGATATATTAGAAGGTATTTTCAATGATATACTGCATATTACGTTATATTATAAGGTATTTTCAATGATACACTGCATATTACGTTATATTATATGGTATTTTCAATGATACACTGCATATTACGATATATTATAAGGTATTTTCAATGATACGCTGCATAGTACGTTATATTATAAGGTATTTTCAATGTTACACTGTATATTACGTTATGTTATAAGGTATTTTCAATGATAAACTACTATATATTATAAGGTATTTTCAATGATACACTGCATATTACGTTATATTATAAGGTATTTTCAATGATACACTGTATATTACGTTATATTATAAGGTATTTTCAACGATAAACTACGATATATTAGAAGGTATTTTCAATGATACACTGCATATTACGTTATATTATAAGGTATTTTCAATGATACACTGCATATTACGCTATATTATAAGGTATTTTCAATGATACACTACAAATTACGAAATATTATAAGGTATTTTCAATGATACACTGCATATTACGTTATATTATAAGGTATTTTCAATGATACTTTGCATATTCCGTTGTATTATAAGGTATTTTCATTGAAACACTCCATATTACGTTACATTATAAGGCATTTTCAATGATAAACTACGATATATTAAAAGGTATTTTCAATGATACACTGCATATTACGTTATATTACAAGGTATTTTCAATGATACACTGCATATTACGTTATAATATAAGGCATTTTCAATGATACACTGCATATTACATTATATTATAAGATATTTTCAATGATACACTGCATATTACGTTATACTATAAGGTATTTTCAATGATAAACTACGACATAATATAAGGTATGTTCAATGACACACTGCATATTTCGTTATATTATAAGGTATTTTCAATGATACACTACAAATTACGAAATATTATAAGGTATTTTCAATGATACACTGCATATTACGTTATATTATAAGGTATTTTCAATGATACACTGTATATTACGTTATATTATAAGGTATTTTCAACGATAAACTACGATATATTAGAAGGTATTTTCAATGATACACTGCATATTACGTTATATTATAAGGTATTTTCAATGATACACTGCATATTACGTTATATTACAAGGTATTTTCAATGATACACTGCATATTACGTTATAATATAAGGTATTTTCAATGATACACTGCATATTACGTTATATTATATGGTATTTTCAATGATACACTGCATATTACGATATATTATAAGGTATTTTCAATGATACGCTGCATAGTACGTTATATTATAAGGTATTTTCAATGTTACACTGTATATTACGTTATGTTATAAGGTATTTTCAATGATAAACTACGATATATTAGAAGGTATTTTCAGTGATACGCTGCAATGTACGTTATATTATAAGGTATTTTCAATGATACACTGCATATTACGTTATATTATTAGGTATTTTCAATGATACACTGCATATTACGTTATATTATAAGGTATTTTCAATGATACACTACAAATTACGGAATATTATAAGGTATTTTCAATAATACATTGCATATTACGATATATTATAAGGTATTTTCAATGATACACTGCATATTACGTTATATTATAAGGTATTTTCAATGATACACTACAAATTCCGTTATATTATAAGGTATTTTCATTGATACACTGCATATTACGTTATATTATAATGTATTTTCAATGATACACTGCATATTACGTTATATTATAAGGTATTTTCATTGATACACTGCATAGTACGCTATATTATAAGGTATTTTCAATGATACACTACAAATTACGAAATATTATAAGGTATTTTCAATGATACACTGCATATTACGTTATATTATAAGGTATTTTCAATTATACACTGCATATTACGTTATATTACAAGGTATTTTCAATGATACACGGCATATTACGTTATAATATAAGGTATTTTCAATGATACACTGCATATTACGTTATATTATATGGTATTTTCAATGATACACTGCATATTACGATATATTATAAGGTATTTTCAATGATACGCTGCATAGTACGTTATATTATAAGGTATTTTCAATGTTACACTGTATATTACGTTATGTTATAAGGTATTTTCAATGATAAACTACTATATATTATAAGGTATTTTCAATGATACACTGCATATTACGTTATATTATAAGGTATTTTCAATGATACACTGTATATTACGTTATATTATAAGGTATTTTCAACGATAAACTACGATATATTAGAAGGTATTTTCAATGATACACTTCATATTACGTTATATTATAAGGTATTTTCAATGATACACTGCATATTACGTTATATTATAAGGTATTTTCAACGATACACTGCATATTACGTTATATTATAAGGTATTTTCAAAGATACACTATAAATTCCGATATATTATAAGGCATTTTCAATGATACAATGCATATTACGTTATATTATAAGGTATTTTCAACGATACACTGCATATTCCGTTATATTATAAGGTATTTTCATTGAAACACTCCATATTACGTTACATTATAAGGCATTTTCAATGATAAACTACGATATATTATAAGGTATTTTCAATGATACACTGCATATTACGCTATATTATAAGGTATTTTCAATGATACACTGCATAGTACGCTATATTATAAGGTATTTTCAATGATACACTGCATATTACGTTATATTACAAGGTATTTTCAATGATACACTGCATATTACGTTATAATATAAGGTATTTTCAATGATACACTGCATATTACGTTATATTATATGGTATTTTCAATGATACACTGCATATTACGATATATTATAAGGTATTTTCAATGATACGCTGCATAGTACGTTATATTATAAGGTATTTTCAATGTTACACTGTATATTACGTTTTGTTATAAGGTATTTTCAATGATAAACTACTATATATTATAAGGTATTTTCAATGATACACTGCATATTACGTTATATTATAAGGTATTTTCAATGATACACTGTATATTACGTTATATTATAAGGTATTTTCAATGATAAACTACGATATATTAGAAGGTATATTCAATGATACACTGCATATTACGCTATATTATAAGGTATTTTCAATGATACACTGCATATTACGTTATATTATAATGTATTTTCAATGATACACTGCATATTACGTTATATTATAAGGTATTTTCATTGATACACTGCATAGTACGCTATATTATAAGGTATTTTCAATGATACACTACAAATTACGAAATATTATAAGGTATTTTCAATGATACACTGCATATTACGTTATATTACAAGGTATTTTCAAAGATACACTGCATATTACGTTATAATATAAGGTATTTTCAATGATACACTGCATATTACGTTATATTATATGGTATTTTCAATGATACACTGAATATTACGATATATCATAAGGTATTTTAAATGATACGCTGCATAGTACGTTATATTATAAGGTATTTTCAATGTTACACTGTATATTACGTTATGTTATAAGGTATTTTCAATGATAAACTACTATATATTACAAGGTATTTTCAATGATACACGGCATATTACGTTATAATATAAGGTATTTTCAATGATACACTGCATATTACGTTATATTATATGGTATTTTCAATGATACACTGCATATTACGATATATTATAAGGTATTTTCAATGATACACTGCATAGTACGTTATATTGTAAGGTATTTTCAATGATACACTGCATATTACGATATATTATAAGGTATTTTCAATGATACGCTGCATAGTACGTTATATTATAAGGTATTTTCAATGTTACACTGTATATTACGTTATGTTATAAGGTATTTTCAACGATAAACTACTATATATTATAAGGTATTTTCAATGATACACTGCATATTACGTTATATTATAAGGTATTTTCAATGATACACTGTATATTACGTTATATTATAAGGTATTTTCAACGATAAACTACGATATATTACAAGGTATTTTCAATGATACACGGCATATTACGTTATATTATAAGGTATTTTCAATTATACACTGCATATTACGTTATATTACAAGGTATTTTCAATGATACACGGCATATTACGTTATAATATAAGGTATTTTCAATGATACACTGCATATTACGTTATATTATATGGTATTTTCAATGATACACTGCATATTACGATATATTATAAGGTATTTTCAATGATACGCTGCATAGTACGTTATATTATAAGGTATTTTCAATGTTACACTGTATATTACGTTATGTTATAAGGTATTTTCAATGATAAACTACTATATATTATAAGGTATTTTCAATGATACACTGCATATTACGTTATATTATAAGGTATTTTCAATGATACACTGTATATTACGTTATATTATAAGGTATTTTCAACGATAAACTACGATATATTAGAAGGTATTTTCAATGATACACTTCATATTACGTTATATTATAAGGTATTTTCAATGATACACTGCATATTACGTTATATTACAAGGTATTTTCAATGATACACTGCATATTACGTTATACTATAAGGTATTTTCAATGATAAACTACGACATAATATAAGGTATGTTCAATGACACACTGCATATTTCGTTATATTATAAGGTATTTTCAATGATACACTACAAATTACGAAATATTATAAGGTATTTTCAATGATACACTGCATATTACGTTATATTATAAGGTATTTTCAACGATACACTGCATATTACGTTATATTATAAGGTATTTTCAATGATACACTGTATATTACGTTATATTATAAGGTATTTTCAACGATAAACTACGATATATTAGAAGGTATTTTCAATGATACACTTCATATTACGTTATATTATAAGGTATTTTCAACGATACACTGCATATTCCGTTATATTATAAGGTATTTTCATTGAAACACTCCATATTACGTTACATTATAAGGCATTTTCAATGATAAACTACGATATATTATAAGGTATTTTCAATGATACACTGCATATTACGCTATATTATAAGGTATTTTCAATGATACACTGCATAGTACGCTATATTATAAGGTATTTTCAATGATACACTGCATATTACGTTATATTACAAGGTATTTTCAATGATACACTGCATATTACGTTATAATATAAGGTATTTTCAATGATACACTGCATATTACGTTATATTATATGGTATTTTCAATGATACACTGCATATTACGATATATTATAAGGTATTTTCAATGATACGCTGCATAGTACGTTATATTATAAGGTATTTTCAATGTTACACTGTATATTACGTTTTGTTATAAGGTATTTTCAATGATAAACTACTATATATTATAAGGTATTTTCAATGATACACTTCATATTACGTTATATTATAAGGTATTTTCAATGATACACTGTATATTACGTTATATTATAAGGTATTTTCAATGATAAACTACGATATATTAGAAGGTATTTTCAGTGACACGCCGCAATGTACGTTATATTATAAGGTATTTTCAATGATACACTGCATATTACGTTATATTATTAGGTATTTTCAATGATACACTGCATATTACGTTATATTATAAGGTATTTTCAATGATACACTGCATAGTACGTTATATTATAAGGTATATTCAATGATACACTGCATATTACGCTATATTATAAGGTATTTTCAATGATACACTGCATATTACGTTATATTATAATGTATTTTCAATGATACACTGCATATTACGTTATATTATAAGGTATTTTCATTGATACACTGCATAGTACGCTATATTATAAGGTATTTTCAATGATACACTACAAATTACGAAATATTATAAGGTATTTTCAATGATACACTGCATATTACGTTATATTACAAGGTATTTTCAAAGATACACTGCATATTACGTTATAATATAAGGTATTTTCAATGATACACTGCATATTACGTTATATTATATGGTATTTTCAATGATACACTGAATATTACGATATATCATAAGGTATTTTAAATGATACGCTGCATAGTACGTTATATTATAAGGTATTTTCAATGTTACACTGTATATTACGTTATGTTATAAGGTATTTTCAACGATAAACTACTATATATTATAAGGTATTTTCAATGATACACTGCATATTACGTTATATTATAAGGTATTTTCAATGATACACTGCATATTTCGTTATATTACAAGGTATTTTCAAAGATACACTGCATATTACGTTACAATATAAGGTATTTTCAATGATACACTGCATATTACGTTATATTATATGGTATTTTCAATGATACACTGAATATTACGATATATCATAAGGTATTTTAAATGATACGCTGCATAGTACGTTATATTATAAGGTATTTTCAATGTTACACTGTATATTACGTTATGTTATAAGGTATTTTCAATGATAAACTACTATATATTATAAGGTATTTTCAATGATACACTGCATATTACGTTATATTATAAGGTATTTTCAATGATACACTGTATATTACGTTATATTATAAGGTATTTTCAATGATAAACTACGATATATTAGAAGGTATTTTCAGTGATACGCTGCAATGTACGTTGTATTATAAGGTATTTTCAATGATACACTGCATATTACGTTATATTATTAGGTATTTTCAATGATACACTGCATATTACGTTATATTATAAGGTATTTTCAATGATACACTACAAATTACGGAATATTATAAGGTATTTTCAATGATACATTGCATATTACGATATATTATAAGGTATTTTCAATGATACACTGCATATTACGTTATATTATAAGGTATTTTCAATGATACACTACAAATTCCGTTATATTATAAGGTATTTTCATTGATACACTGCATATTACGTTATATTATAATGTATTTTCAATGATACACTGCATATTACGTTATATTATAAGGTATTTTCATTGATACACTGCATAGTACGCTATATTATAAGGTATTTTCAATGATACACTACAAATTACGAAATATTATAAGGTATTTTCAATGATACACTGCATATTACGTTATATTATAAGGTATTTTCAATGATACTCTGCATATTCCGTTGTATTATAAGGTATTTTCATTGAAACACTCCATATTACGTTACATTATAAGGCATTTTCAATGATAAACTACGATATATTAAAAGGTATTTTCAATGATACACTGCATATTACGTTATATTACAAGGTATTTTCAATGATACACTGCATATTACGTTATAATATAAGGCATTTTCAATAATACACTGCATATTACATTATATTATAAGATATTTTCAATGATACACTGCATATTACGTTATACTATAAGGTATTTTCAATGATAAACTACGACATAATATAAGGTATGTTCAATGACACACTGCATATTTCGTTATATTATAAGGTATTTTCAATAATACACTACAAATTACGAAATATTATAAGGTATTTTCAATGATACACTGCATATTACGTTATATTATAAGGTATTTTCAACGATACACTGCATATTACGTTATATTATAAGGTATTTTCAAAGATACACTATAAATTCCGATATATTATAAGGCATT
This sequence comes from Lasioglossum lativentre, assembly GCA_916610255.1. Taxonomy (NCBI): domain Eukaryota; kingdom Metazoa; phylum Arthropoda; class Insecta; order Hymenoptera; family Halictidae; genus Lasioglossum; species Lasioglossum lativentre. The sequence continues at coordinate 580,476 of CAKAJI010000196.1, read as the reverse complement.
TTCAATGATACAATGCATATTACGCTATATTATAAGGTATTTTCAATGATACACTGCATAGTACGCTATATTATAAGGTATTTTCAATGATACACTGCATATTACGTTATATTACAAGGTATTTTCAATGATACACTGCATATTACGTTATAATATAAGGTATTTTCAATGATACACTGCATATTACGTTATATTATATGGTATTTTCAATGATACACTGCATATTACGATATATTATAAGGTATTTTCAATGATACGCTGCATAGTACGTTATATTATAAGGTATTTTCAATGTTACACTGTATATTACGTTTTGTTATAAGGTATTTTCAATGATAAACTACTATATATTATAAGGTATTTTCAATGATACACTGCATATTACGTTATATTATAAGGTATTTTCAATGATACACTGTATATTACGTTATATTATAAGGTATTTTCAATGATAAACTACGATATATTAGAAGGTATTTTCAGTGACACGCCGCAATGTACGTTATATTATAAGGTATTTTCAATGATACACTGCATATTACGTTATATTATTAGGTATTTTCAATGATACACTGCATATTACGTTATATTATAAGGTATTTTCAATGATACACTGCATAGTACGTTATATTATAAGGTATATTCAATGATACACTGCATATTACGCTATATTATAAGGTATTTTCAATGATACACTGCATATTACGTTATATTATAATGTATTTTCAATGATACACTGCATATTACGTTATATTATAAGGTATTTTCATTGATACACTGCATAGTACGCTATATTATAAGGTATTTTCAATGATACACTACAAATTACGAAATATTATAAGGTATTTTCAATGATACACTGCATATTACGTTATATTATAAGGTATTTTCAATGATACTCTGCATATTCCGTTGTATTATAAGGTATTTTCATTGAAACACTCCATATTACGTTACATTATAAGGCATTTTCAATGATAAACTACGATATATTAAAAGGTATTTTCAATGATACACTGCATATTACGTTATATTACAAGGTATTTTCAATGATACACTGCATATTACGTTATAATATAAGGCATTTTCAATGATACACTGCATATTACATTATATTATAAGATATTTTCAATGATACACTGCATATTACGTTATACTATAAGGTATTTTCAATGATAAACTACGACATAATATAAGGTATGTTCAATGACACACTGCATATTTCGTTATATTATAAGGTATTTTCAATGATACACTACAAATTACGAAATATTATAAGGTATTTTCAATGATACGCTGCATAGTACGTTATATTATAAGGTATTTTCAATGTTACACTGTATATTACGTTATGTTATAAGGTATTTTCAATGATAAACTACTATATATTATAAGGTATTTTCAATGATACACTGCATATTACGTTATATTATAAGGTATTTTCAATGATACACTGTATATTACGTTATATTATAAGGTATTTTCAACGATAAACTACGATATATTAGAAGGTATTTTCAATGATACACTGCATATTACGTTATATTATAAGGTATTTTCAATGATACGCTGCATAGTACGTTATATTATAAGGTATTTTCAATGATACACTGCATATTACGATATATTATAAGGTATTTTCAATGATACGCTGCATAGTACGTTATATTATAATGTATTTTCAATGTTACACTGTATATTACGTTATGTTATAAGGTATTTTCAACGATAAACTACTATATATTAGAAGGTATTTTCAATGATACACTGCATATTACGTTATATTATAAGGTATTTTCAATGATACACTGCATATTACGTTATATTACAAGGTATTTTCAATGATACACTGCATATTACGTTATAATATAAGGTATTTTCAATGATACACTGCATATTACGTTATATTATATGGTATTTTCAATGATACACTGCATATTACGATATATTATAAGGTATTTTCAATGATACGCTGCATAGTACGTTATATTATAAGGTATTTTCAATGTTACACTGTATATTACGTTATGTTATAAGGTATTTTCAATGATAAACTACGATATATTAGAAGGTATTTTCAGTGATACGCTGCAATGTACGTTATATTATAAGGTATTTTCATTGATACACTGCATAGTACGCTATATTATAAGGTATTTTCAATGATACACTACAAATTACGAAATATTATAAGGTATTTTCAATGATACACTGCATATTACGTTATATTATAAGGTATTTTCAATGATACTCTGCATATTCCGTTGTATTATAAGGTATTTTCATTGATACACTGCATAGTACGCTATATTATAAGGTATTTTCAATGATACACTACAAATTACGAAATATTATAAGGTATTTTCAATGATACACTGCATATTACGTTATATTATAAGGTATTTTCAATGATACTCTGCATATTCCGTTGTATTATAAGGTATTTTCATTGAAACACTCCATATTACGTTACATTATAAGGCATTTTCAATGATAAACAACGATATATTAAAAGGTATTTTCAATGATACACTGCATATTACGTTATATTACAAGGTATTTTCAATGATACACTGCATATTACGTTATAATATAAGGCATTTTCAATGATACACTGCATATTACATTATATTATAAGATATTTTCAATGATACACTGCATATTACGTTATACTATAAGGTATTTTCAATGATAAACTACGACATAATATAAGGTATGTTCAATGACACACTGCATATTTCGTTATATTATAAGGTATTTTCAATTATACACTGCATATTACGTTATATTACAAGGTATTTTCAATGATACACGGCATATTACGTTATAATATAAGGTATTTTCAATGATACACTGCATATTACGTTATATTACAAGGTATTTTCAATGATACGCTGCATAGTACGTCATATTATAAGGTATTTTCAATGTTACACTGTATATTACGTTATGTTATAAGGTATTTTCAATGATAAACTACTATATATTATAAGGTATTTTCAATGATACACTGCATATTACGTTATATTATAAGGTATTTTCAATGATACACTGTATATTACGTTATATTATAAGGTATTTTCAACGATAAACTACGATATATTAGAAGGTATTTTCAATGATACACTGCATATTACGTTATATTATAAGGTATTTTCAATGATACGCTGCATAGTACGTTATATTATAAGGTATTTTCAATGATACACTGCATATTACGATATATTATAAGGTATTTTCAATGATACGCTGCATAGTACGTTATATTATAAGGTATTTTCAATGTTACACTGTATATTACGTTATGTTATAAGGTATTTTCAACGATAAACTACTATATATTAGAAGGTATTTTCAATGATACACTGCATATTACGTTATATTATAAGGTATTTTCAATGATACACTGCATATTACGTTATATTACAAGGTATTTTCAATGATACACTGCATATTACGTTATAATATAAGGTATTTTCAATGATACACTGCATATTACGTTATATTATATGGTATTTTCAATGATACACTGCATATTACGATATATTATAAGGTATTTTCAATGATACGCTGCATAGTACGTTATATTATAAGGTATTTTCAATGTTACACTGTATATTACGTTATGTTATAAGGTATTTTCAATGATAAACTACGATATATTAGAAGGTATTTTCAGTGATACGCTGCAATGTACGTTATATTATAAGGTATTTTCAATGATACACTGCATATTACGTTATATTATTAGGTATTTTCAATGATACACTGCATATTACGTTATATTATAAGGTATTTTCAATGATACACTACAAATTACGGAATATTATAAGGTATTTTCAATGATACATTGCATATTACGATATATTATAAGGTATTTTCAATGATACACTGCATATTACGTTATATTATAAGGTATTTTCAATGATACACTACAAATTCCGTTATATTATAAGGTATTTTCATTGATACACTGCATATTACGTTATATTATAAGGTATTTTCAATGATACACTGCATATTACGTTATATTATAAGGTATTTTCATTGATACACTGCATAGTACGCTATATTATAAGGTATTTTCAATGATACACTACAAATTACGAAATATTATAAGGTATTTTCAATGATACACTGCATATTACGTTATATTATAAGGTATTTTCAATGATACTCTGCATATTCCGTTGTATTATAAGGTATTTTCATTGAAACACTCCATATTACGTTACATTATAAGGCATTTTCAATGATAAACAACGATATATTAAAAGGTATTTTCAATGATACACTGCATATTACGTTATATTACAAGGTATTTTCAATGATACACTGCATATTACGTTATAATATAAGGCATTTTCAATGATACACTGCATATTACATTATATTATAAGATATTTTCAATGATACACTGCATATTACGTTATACTATAAGGTATTTTCAATGATAAACTACGACATAATATAAGGTATGTTCAATGACACACTGCATATTTCGTTATATTATAAGGTATTTTCAATGATACACTACAAATTACGAAATATTATAAGGTATTTTCAATGATACACTGCATATTACGTTATATTATAAGGTATTTTCAATTATACACTGCATATTACGTTATATTACAAGGTATTTTCAATGATACACGGCATATTACGTTATAATATAAGGTATTTTCAATGATACACTGCATATTACGTTATATTATATGGTATTTTCAATGATACACTGCATATTACGATATATTATAAGGTATTTTCAATGATACGCTGCATAGTACGTCATATTATAAGGTATTTTCAATGTTACACTGTATATTACGTTATGTTATAAGGTATTTTCAATGATAAACTACTATATATTATAAGGTATTTTCAATGATACACTGCATATTATTTTATATTATTAGGTATTTTCAATGATACACTGCATATTACGTTATATTATAAGGTATTTTCAATGATACACTACAAATTACGGAATATTATAAGGTATTTTCAATTATACATTGCATATTACGATATATTATAAGGTATTTTCAATGATACACTGCATATTACGTTATATTATAAGGTATTTTCAATGATACACTACAAATTCCGTTATATTATAAGGTATTTTCATTGATACACTGCATATTACGTTATATTATAATGTATTTTCAATAATACACTGCATATTACGTTATATTATAAGGTATTTTCATTGATACACTGCATAGTACGCTATATTATAAGGTATTTTCAATGATACACTACAAATTACGAAATATTATAAGGTATTTTCAATGATACACTGCATATTACGTTATATTATAAGGTATTTTCAATGATACTCTGCATATTCCGTTGTATTATAAGGTATTTTCATTGAAACACTCCATATTACGTTACATTATAAGGCATTTTCAATGATAAACTACGATATATTAAAAGGTATTTTCAATGATACACTGCATATTACGTTATATTACAAGGTATTTTCAATGATACACTGCATATTACGTTATAATATAAGGCATTTTCAATGATACACTGCATATTACATTATATTATAAGATATTTTCAATGATACACTGCATATTACGTTATACTATAAGGTATTTTCAATGATAAACTACGACATAATATAAGGTATGTTCAATGACACACTGCATATTTCGTTATATTATAAGGTATTTTCAATGATACACTACAAATTACGAAATATTATAAGGTATTTTCAATGATACACTGCATATTACGTTATATTATAAGGTATTTTCAACGATACACTGCATATTACGTTATATTATAAGGTATTTTCAAAGATACACTGCATATTACGATATATTATAAGGTATTTTCAATGATACGCTGCATAGTACGTTATATTATAAGGTATTTTCAATGATACACTGCATATTACGTTATATTATAAGGTATTTTCAATGATACGCTGCATAGTACGTTATATTATAAGGTATTTTCAATGATACTCTGCATATTCCGTTGTATTATAAGGTATTTTCATTGAAACACTCCATATTACGTTACATTATAAGGCATTTTCAATGATAAACTACGATATATTAAAAGGAATTTTCAATGATACACTGCATATTACGATATATTATAAGGTATTTTCAATGATACGCTGCATAGTACGTTATATTATAAGGTATTTTCAATGATACACTGCATATTACGATATATTATAAGGTATTTTCAATGATACGCTGCATAGTACGTTATATTATAAGGTATTTTCAATGTTACACTGTATATTACGTTATGTTATAAGGTATTTTCAACGATAAACTACTATATATTAGAAGGTATTTTCAATGATACACTGCATATTACGTTATATTATAAGGTATTTTCAATGATACACTGCATATTACGTTATATTACAAGGTATTTTCAATGATACACTGCATATTACGTTATAATATAAGGTATTTTCAATGATACACTGCATATTACGTTATATTATAAGGTATTTTCAATGATACACTGCATATTACGATATATTATAAGGTATTTTCAATGATACGCTGCATAGTACGTTATATTATAAGGTATTTTCAATGTTACACTGTATATTACGTTATGTTATAAGGTATTTTCAATGATAAACTACGATATATTAGAAGGTATTTTCAGTGATACGCTGCAATGTACGTTATATTATAAGGTATTTTCAATGATACACTGCATATTACGTTATATTATTAGGTATTTTCAATGATACACTGCATATTACGTTATATTATAAGGTATTTTCAATGATACACTACAAATTACGGAATATTATAAGGTATTTTCAATGATACATTGCATATTACGATATATTATAAGGTATTTTCAATGATACACTGCATATTACGTTATATTATAAGGTATTTTCAATGATACACTACAAATTCCGTTATATTATAAGGTATTTTCATTGATACACTGCATATTACGTTATATTATAATGTATTTTCAATGATACACTGCATATTACGTTATATTATAAGGTATTTTCATTGATACACTGCATAGTACGCTATATTATAAGGTATTTTCAATGATACACTACAAATTACGAAATATTATAAGGTATTTTCAATGATACACTGCATATTACGTTATATTATAAGGTATTTTCAATGATACTCTGCATATTCCGTTGTATTATAAGGTATTTTCATTGAAACACTCCATATTACGTTACATTATAAGGCATTTTCAATGATAAACTACGATATATTAAAAGGTATTTTCAATGATACACTGCATATTACGTTATATTACAAGGTATTTTCAATGATACACTGCATATTACGTTATAATATAAGGCATTTTCAATGATACACTGCATATTACATTATATTATAAGATATTTTCAATGATACACTGCATATTACGTTATACTATAAGGTATTTTCAATGATAAACTACGACATAATATAAGGTATGTTCAATGACACACTGCATATTTCGTTATATTATAAGGTATTTTCAATGATACACTACAAATTACGAAATATTATAAGGTATTTTCAATGATACACTGCATATTACGTTATATTATAAGGTATTTTCAATTATACACTGCATATTACGTTATATTACAAGGTATTTTCAATGATACACGGCATATTACGTTATAATATAAGGTATTTTCAATGATACACTGCATATTACGTTATATTATATGGTATTTTCAATGATACACTGCATATTACGATATATTATAAGGTATTTTCAATGATACGCTGCATAGTACGTTATATTATAAGGTATTTTCAATGTTACACTGTATATTACGTTATGTTATAAGGTATTTTCAATGATAAACTACTATATATTATAAGGTATTTTCAATGATACACTGCATATTACGTTATATTATTAGGTATTTTCAATGATACACTGCATATTACGTTATATTATAAGGTATTTTCAATGATACACTACAAATTACGGAATATTATAAGGTATTTTCAATTATACATTGCATATTACGATATATTATAAGGTATTTTCAATGATACACTGCATATTACGTTATATTATAAGGTATTTTCAATGATACACTACAAATTCCGTTATATTATAAGGTATTTTCATTGATACACTGCATATTACGTTATATTATAATGTATTTTCAATAATACACTGCATATTACGTTATATTATAAGGTATTTTCATTGATACACTGCATAGTACGCTATATTATAAGGTATTTTCAATGATACACTACAAATTACGAAATATTATAAGGTATTTTCAATGATACACTGCATATTACGTTATATTATAAGGTATTTTCAATGATACTCAGCATATTCCGTTGTATTATAAGGTATTTTCATTGAAACACTCCATATTACGTTACATTATAAGGCATTTTCAATGATAAACTACGATATATTAAAAGGTATTTTCAATGATACACTGCATATTACGTTATATTACAAGGTATTTTCAATGATACACTGCATATTACGTTATAATATAAGGCATTTTCAATGATACACTGCATATTACATTATATTATAAGATATTTTCAATGATACACTGCATATTACGTTATACTATAAGGTATTTTCAATGATAAACTACGACATAATATAAGGTATGTTCAATGACACACTGCATATTTCGTTATATTATAAGGTATTTTCAATGATACACTACAAATTACGAAATATTATAAGGTATTTTCAATGATACACTGCATATTACGTTATATTATAAGGTATTTTCAACGATACACTGCATATTACGTTATATTATAAGGTATTTTCAAAGATACACTATAAATTCCGATATATTATAAGGCATTTTCAATGATACAATGCATATTACGTTATATTATAAGGTATTTTCAACGATACACTGCATATTCCGTTATATTATAAGGTATTTTCATTGAAACACTCCATATTACGTTACATTATAAGGCATTTTCAATGATAAACTACGATATATTATAAGGTATTTTCAATGATACACTGCATATTACGCTATATTATAAGGTATTTTCAATGATACACTGCATAGTACGCTATATTATAAGGTATTTTCAATGATACACTGCATATTACGTTATATTACAAGGTATTTTCAATGATACACTGCATATTACGTTATAATATAAGGTATTTTCAATGATACACTGCATATTACGTTATATTATATGGTATTTTCAATGATACACTGCATATTACGATATATTATAAGGTATTTTCAATGATACGCTGCATAGTACGTTATATTATAAGGTATTTTCAATGTTACACTGTATATTACGTTTTGTTATAAGGTATTTTCAATGATAAACTACTATATATTATAAGGTATTTTCAATGATACACTGCATATTACGTTATATTATAAGGTATTTTCAATGATACACTGTATATTACGTTATATTATAAGGTATTTTCAATGATAAACTACGATATACTAGAAGGTATTTTCAGTGACACGCTGCAATGTACGTTATATTATAAGGTATTTTCAATGATACACTGCATATTACGTTATATTATTAGGTATTTTCAATGATACACTGCATATTACGTTATATTATAAGGTATTTTCAATGATACACTGCATAGTACGTTATATTATAAGGTATATTCAATGATACACTGCATATTACGCTATATTATAAGGTATTTTCAATGATATACTGCATATTACGTTATATTATAAGGTATTTTCAATGATAAACTACGATATATTATAAGGTATTTACAATGATACACTGCATATTACGCTATATTATAACGTATTTTCAATGATACACTGCATATTACGTTATAATATAAGGTATTTTCAATGATACACTGCATATTACGATATATTATAAGGTATTTTCAATGATACACTGCATATTACGATATATTATAAGGTATTTTCAATGATACACTGCATATTACGTTATATTATAATGTATTTTCAATGATACACTGCATATTACGATATATTATAAGGTATTTTCAATGATACGCTGCATAGTACGTTATATTATAAGGTATTTTCAATGATACACTGCATATTACGTTATATTATAAGGTATTTTCAATGATAAACTACGATATATTATAAGGTATTTACAATGATACACTGCATATTACGCTATATTATAACGTATTTTCAATGATACACTGCATATTACGTTATAATATAAGGTATTTTCAATGATACACTGCATATTACGTTATATTATAAGGTATTTTCAATGATACACTGCATATTACGCTATATTATAAGGTATTTTCAATGATACACTGCATATTACGTTATATTATAATGTATTTTCAATGATACACTGCATATTACGCTATATTATAAGGTATTTTCAATGATACGCTGCATAGTACGTTATATTATAAGGTATTTTCAATGATAAACTACGATATATTAGAAGGTATTTTCAGTGATACGCTGCAATGTACGTTGTATTATAAGGTATTTTCAATGATACACTGCATATTACGTTATATTATTAGGTATTTTCAATGATACACTGCATATTACGTTATATTATAAGGTATTTTCAATGATACACTACAAATTACGGAATATTATAAGGTATTTTCAATGATACATTGCATATTACGATATATTATAAGGTATTTTCAATGATACACTGCATATTACGTTATATTATAAGGTATTTTCAATGATAAACTACGATATATTATAAGGTATTTACAATGATACACTGCATATTACGCTATATTATAACGTATTTTCAATGATACACTGCATATTACGTTATAATATAAGGTATTTTCAATGATACACTGCATATTACGTTATATTATAAGGTATTTTCAATGATACACTATATATTACGTTATATTATAAGGTATTTTCAATGATAAACTACGATATACTAGAAGGTATTTTCAGTGACACGCTGCAATGTACGTTATATTATAAGGTATTTTCAATGATACACTGCATATTACGTTATATTATTAGGTATTTTCAATGATACACTGCATATTACGTTATATTATAAGGTATTTTCAATGATACACTGCATAGTACGTTATATTATAAGGTATATTCAATGATACACTGCATATTACGCTATATTATAAGGTATTTTCAATGATATACTGCATATTACGTTATATTATAAGGTATTTTCAATGATAAACTACGATATATTATAAGGTATTTACAATGATACACTGCATATTACGCTATATTATAACGTATTTTCAATGATACACTGCATATTACGTTATAATATAAGGTATTTTCAATGATACACTGCATATTACGTTATATTATAAGGTATTTTCAATGATACACTGCATATTACGCTATATTATAAGGTATTTTCAATGATACACTGCATATTACGTTATATTATAATGTATTTTCAATGATACACTGCATATTACGATATATTATAAGGTATTTTCAATGATACGCTGCATAGTACGTTATATTATAAGGTATTTTCAATGATACACTGCATATTACGTTATATTATAAGGTATTTTCAATGATAAACTACGATATATTATAAGGTATTTACAATGATACACTGCATATTACGCTATATTATAACGTATTTTCAATGATACACTGCATATTACGTTATAATATAAGGTATTTTCAATGATACACTGCATATTACGTTATATTATAAGGTATTTTCAATGATACACTGCATATTACGATATATTATAAGGTATTTTCAATGATACACTGCATATTACGTTATATTATAATGTATTTTCAATGATACACTGCATATTACGCTATATTATAAGGTATTTTCAATGATACGCTGCATAGTACGTTATATTATAAGGTATTTTCAATGATACACTGCATATTACGTTATATTATAAGGTATTTTCAATGATACACTGTATATTACGTTATATTATAAGGTATTTTCAATGATAAACTACGATATATTAGAAGGTATTTTCAGTGATACGCTGCAATGTACGTTATATTATAAGGTATTTTCAATGATACACTGCATATTACGTTATATTATTAGGTATTTTCAATGATACACTGCATATTACGTTATATTATAAGGTATTTTCAATGATACACTACAAATTACGGAATATTATAAGGTATTTTCAATGATACATTGCATATTACGATATATTATAAGGTATTTTCAATGATACACTGCATATTACGTTATATTATAACGTATTTTCAATGATACACTGCATATTACGTTATAATATAAGGTATTTTCAATGATACACTGCATATTACGTTATATTATAAGGTATTTTCAATGATACACTGCATATTACGCTATATTATAAGGTATTTTCAATGATACACTGCATATTACGTTATATTATAATGTATTTTCAATGATACACTGCATATTACGATATATTATAAGGTATTTTCAATGATACGCTGCATAGTACGCTATATTATAAGGTATTTTCAATGATACACTGCATATTACGTTATATTACAAGGTATTTTCAATGATACACTGCATATTACGTTATAATATAAGGTATTTTCAATGATACACTGCATATTACGTTATATTATATGGTATTTTCAATGATACACTGCATATTACGATATATTATAAGGTATTTTCAATGATACGCTGCATAGTACGTTATATTATAAGGTATTTTCAATGTTACACTGTATATTACGTTATGTTATAAGGTATTTTGAATGATACACTGCATATTACGTTATATTATAAGGTATTTTCAATGATACACTGCATATTACGCTATATTATAAGGTATTTTCAATGATACACTGCATATTACGTTATATTATAATGTATTTTCAATGATACACTGCATATTACGATATATTATAAGGTATTTTCAATGATACGCTGCATAGTACGCTATATTATAAGGTATTTTCAATGATACACTGCATATTACGTTATAATATAAGGTATTTTCAATGATACACTGCATATTACGTTATATTATAAGGTATTTTCAATGATACACTGCATATTACGTTATATTATAAGGTATTTTCAATGATAAACTACGATATATTATAAGGTATTTACAATGATACACTGCATATTACGCTATATTATAACGTATTTTCAATGATACACTGCATATTACGTTATAATATAAGGTATTTTCAATGATACACTGCATATTACGTTATATTATAAGGTATTTTCAATGATACACTGCATATTACGCTATATTATAAGGTATTTTCAATGATACACTGCATATTACGTTATATTATAATGTATTTTCAATGATACACTGCATATTACGCTATATTATAAGGTATTTTCAATGATACGCTGCATAGTACGTTATATTATAAGGTATTTTCAATGATAAACTACGATATATTAGAAGGTATTTTCAGTGATACGCTGCAATGTACGTTATATTATAAGGTATTTTCAATGATACACTGCATATTACGTTATATTATTAGGTATTTTCAATGATACACTGCATATTACGTTATATTATAAGGTATTTTCAATGATACACTACAAATTACGGAATATTATAAGGTATTTTCAATGATACATTGCATATTACGATATATTATAAGGTATTTTCAATGATACACTGCATATTACGTTATATTATAAGGTATTTTCAATGATAAACTACGATATATTATAAGGTATTTTCAATGATACACTGCATATTACGATATATTATAAGGTATTTTCAATGATACACTACATATTACGTTATATTATAATGTATTTTCAATGATACACTGCATATTACGATATATTATAAGGTATTTTCAATGATACGCTGCATAGTACGTTATATTATAAGGTATTTTCAATGATACACTGCATATTACGTTATATTATAAGGTATTTTCAATGATAAACTACGATATATTATAAGGTATTTACAATGATACACTGCATATTACGCTATATTATAACGTATTTTCAATGATACACTGCATATTACGCTATATTATAAGGTATTTTCAATGATACACTGCATATTACGTTATATTATAATGTATTTTCAATGATACACTGCATATTACGCTATATTATAAGGTATTTTCAATGATACGCTGCATAGTACGTTATATTATAAGGTATTTTCAATGATACACTGCATATTACGTTATATTATAAGGTATTTTCAAAGATACACTGCATATTACGTTATAATATAAGGTATTTTCAATGATACACTGCATATTACGTTATATTATAAGGTATTTTCAATGATACACTGCATATTACGCTATATTATAAGGTATTTTCAATGATACACTGCATATTACGTTATATTATAATGTATTTTCAATGATACACTGCATATTACGCTATATTATAAGGTATTTTCAATGATACGCTGCATAGTACGTTATATTATAAGGTATTTTCAATGATACACTGCATATTACGTTATATTATAAGGTATTTTCAATGATACACTGTATATTACGTTATATTATAAGGTATTTTCAATGATAAACTACGATATATTAGAAGGTATTTTCAGTGATACGCTGCAATGTACGTTGTATTATAAGGTATTTTCAATGATACACTGCATATTACGTTATATTATTAGGTATTTTCAATGATACACTGCATATTACGTTATATTATAAGGTATTTTCAATGATACATTACAAATTACGGAATATTATAAGGTATTTTCAATGATACATTGCATATTACGATATATTATAAGGTATTTTCAATGATACACTGCATATTACGTTATATTATAAGGTATTTTCAATGATAAACTACGATATATTATAAGGTATTTACAATGATACACTGCATATTACGCTATATTATAACGTATTTTCAATGATACACTGCATATTACGTTATAATATAAGGTATTTTCAATGATACACTGCATATTACGTTATATTATAAGGTATTTTCAATGATACACTGCATATTACGCTATATTATAAGGTATTTTCAATGATACACTGCATATTACGTTATATTATAATGTATTTTCAATGATACACTGCATATTACGTTATATTATAAGGTATTTTCATTGATACACTGCATAGTACGCTATATTATAAGGTATTTTCAATGATACACTGCATATTACGCTATATTATAAGGTATTTTCAATGATACACTGCATATTACGTTATATTATAATGTATTTTCAATGATACACTGCATATTACGCTATATTATAAGGTATTTTCAATGATACGCTGCATAGTACGTTATATTATAAGGTATTTTCAATGATACACTGCATATTACGTTATATTATAAGGTATTTTCAATGATACACTGTATATTACGTTATATTATAAGGTATTTTCAATGATAAACTACGATATATTAGAAGGTATTTTCAGTGATACGCTGCAATGTACGTTGTATTATAAGGTATTTTCAATGATACACTGCATATTACGTTATATTATAAGGTATTTTCAATGATACACTGCATATTACGTTATATTATAAGGTATTTTCAATGATACACTACAAATTACGGAATATTATAAGGTATTTTCAATGATACATTGCATATTACGATATATTATAAGGTATTTTCAATGATACACTGCATATTACGTTATA
The DNA here is from genome assembly GCA_916610255.1 of Lasioglossum lativentre. NCBI lineage: Eukaryota > Metazoa > Arthropoda > Insecta > Hymenoptera > Halictidae > Lasioglossum > Lasioglossum lativentre. Next base: position 564,895 of record CAKAJI010000196.1, on the reverse strand, counting down.
TTATAACGTATTTTCAATGATACACTGCATATTACGTTATAATATAAGGTATTTTCAATGATACACTGCATATTACGTTATATTATAAGGTATTTTCAATGATACACTGCATATTACGATATATTATAAGGTATTTTCAATGATACACTGCATATTACGTTATATTATAATGTATTTTCAATGATACACTGCATATTACGATATATTATAAGGTATTTTCAATGATACACTGCATATTACGCTATATTATAAGGTATTTTCAATGATACACTGCATATTACGTTATATTACAAGGTATTTTCAATGATACACTGCATATTACGTTATAATATAAGGTATTTTCAATGATACACTGCATATTACGTTATATTATATGGTATTTTCAATGATACACTGCATATTACGATATATTATAAGGTATTTTCAATGATACGCTGCATAGTACGTTATATTATAAGGTATTTTCAATGTTACACTGTATATTACGTTATGTTATAAGGTATTTTCAATGATACACTGCATATTACGTTATATTATAAGGTATTTTCAATGATACACTGCATATTACGATATATTATAAGGTATTTTCAATGATACACTGCATATTACGTTATATTATAATGTATTTTCAATGATACACTGCATATTACGATATATTATAAGGTATTTTCAATGATACGCTGCATAGTACGCTATATTATAAGGTATTTTCAATGATACACTGCATATTACGTTATAATATAAGGTATTTTCAATGATACACTGCATATTACGTTATATTATAAGGTATTTTCAATGATACACTGCATATTACGTTATATTATAAGGTATTTTCAATGATAAACTACGATATATTATAAGGTATTTACAATGATACACTGCATATTACGCTATATTATAACGTATTTTCAATGATACACTGCATATTACGTTATAATATAAGGTATTTTCAATGATACACTGCATATTACGTTATATTATAAGGTATTTTCAATGATACACTGCATATTACGCTATATTATAAGGTATTTTCAATGATACACTGCATATTACGTTATATTATAATGTATTTTCAATGATACACTGCATATTACGTTATATTATAAGGTATTTTCAATGATACGCTGCATAGTACGTTATATTATAAGGTATTTTCAATGATAAACTACGATATATTAGAAGGTATTTTCAGTGATACGCTGCAATGTACGTTATATTATAAGGTATTTTCAATGATACACTGCATATTACGTTATATTATTAGGTATTTTCAATGATACACTGCATATTACGTTATATTATAAGGTATTTTCAATGATACACTACAAATTACGGAATATTATAAGGTATTTTCAATGATACATTGCATATTACGATATATTATAAGGTATTTTCAATGATACACTGCATATTACGTTATATTATAAGGTATTTTCAATGATAAACTACGATATATTATAAGGTATTTACAATGATACACTGCATATTACGCTATATTATAAGGTATTTTCAATGATACACTGCATATTACGTTATATTATAATGTATTTTCAATGATACACTGCATATTACGATATATTATAAGGTATTTTCAATGATACGCTGCATAGTACGTTATATTATAAGGTATTTTCAATGATACACTGCATATTACGTTATATTATAAGGTATTTTCAATGATAAACTACGATATATTATAAGGTATTTACAATGATACACTGCATATTACGCTATATTATAACGTATTTTCAATGATACACTGCATATTACGCTATATTATAAGGTATTTTCAATGATACACTGCATATTACGTTATATTATAAGGTATTTTCAATGATACACTGTATATTACGCTATATTATAAGGTATTTTCAATGATACGCTGCATAGTACGTTATATTATAAGGTATTTTCAATGATACACTGCATATTACGTTATATTATAAGGTATTTTCAAAGATACACTGCATATTACGTTATAATATAAGGTATTTTCAATGATACACTGCATATTACGTTATATTATAAGGTATTTTCAATGATACACTGCATATTACGCTATATTATAAGGTATTTTCAATGATACACTGCATATTACGTTATATTATAATGTATTTTCAATGATACACTGCATATTACGCTATATTATAAGGTATTTTCAATGATACGCTGCATAGTACGTTATATTATAAGGTATTTTCAATGATACACTGCATATTACGTTATATTATAAGGTATTTTCAATGATACACTGTATATTACGTTATATTATAAGGTATTTTCAATGATAAACTACGATATATTAGAAGGTATTTTCAGTGATACGCTGCAATGTACGTTGTATTATAAGGTATTTTCAATGATACACTGCATATTACGTTATATTATTAGGTATTTTCAATGATACACTGCATATTACGTTATATTATAAGGTATTTTCAATGATACATTACAAATTACGGAATATTATAAGGTATTTTCAATGATACATTGCATATTACGATATATTATAAGGTATTTTCAATGATACACTGCATATTACGTTATATTATAAGGTATTTTCAATGATAAACTACGATATATTATAAGGTATTTACAATGATACACTGCATATTACGCTATATTATAACGTATTTTCAATGATACACTGCATATTACGTTATAATATAAGGTATTTTCAATGATACACTGCATATTACGTTATATTATAAGGTATTTTCAATGATACACTGCATATTACGCTATATTATAAGGTATTTTCAATGATACACTGCATATTACGTTATATTATAATGTATTTTCAATGATACACTGCATATTACGTTATATTATAAGGTATTTTCATTGATACACTGCATAGTACGCTATATTATAATGTATTTTCAATGATACACTACAAATTACGAAATATTATAAGGTATTTTCAATGATACACTGCATATTACGTTATATTATAAGGTATTTTCAATGATACTCTGCATATTCCGTTGTATTATAAGGTATTTTCATTGAAACACTCCATATTACGTTACATTATAAGGCATTTTCAATGATAAACTACGATATATTAAAAGGTATTTTCAATGATACACTGCATATTACGTTATATTACAAGGTATTTTCAATGATACACTGCATATTACGTTATATTATAAGGTATTTTCAATGATAAACTACGATATATTATAAGGTATTTACAATGATACACTGCATATTACGCTATATTATAACGTATTTTCAATGATACACTGCATATTACGCTATATTATAAGGCATTTTCAATGATAAACTACGATATATTAAAAGGTATTTACAATGATACACTGCATATTACGCTATATTATAACGTATTTTCAATGATACACTGCATATTACGTTATAATATAAGGTATTTTCAATGATACACTGCATATTACGTTATATTATAAGGTATTTTCAATGATACACTGCATATTACGCTATATTATAAGGTATTTTCAATGATACACTGCATATTACGTTATATTATAATGTATTTTCAATGATACACTGCATATTACGATATATTATAAGGTATTTTCAATGATACGCTGCATAGTACGCTATATTATAAGGTATTTTCAATGATACACTGCATATTACGTTATATTACAAGGTATTTTCAATGATACACTGCATATTACGTTATAATATAAGGTATTTTCAATGATACACTGCATATTACGTTATATTATATGGTATTTTCAATGATACACTGCATATTACGATATATTATAAGGTATTTTCAATGATACGCTGCATAGTACGTTATATTATAAGGTATTTTCAATGTTACACTGTATATTACGTTATGTTATAAGGTATTTTGAATGATACACTGCATATTACGTTATATTATAAGGTATTTTCAATGATACACTGCATATTACGCTATATTATAAGGTATTTTCAATGATACACTGCATATTACGTTATATTATAATGTATTTTCAATGATACACTGCATATTACGATATATTATAAGGTATTTTCAATGATACGCTGCATAGTACGCTATATTATAAGGTATTTTCAATGATACACTGCATATTACGTTATAATATAAGGTATTTTCAATGATACACTGCATATTACGTTATATTATAAGGTATTTTCAATGATACACTGCATATTACGTTATATTATAAGGTATTTTCAATGATAAACTACGATATATTATAAGGTATTTACAATGATACACTGCATATTACGCTATATTATAACGTATTTTCAATGATACACTGCATATTACGTTATAATATAAGGTATTTTCAATGATACACTGCATATTACGTTATATTATAAGGTATTTTCAATGATACACTGCATATTACGCTATATTATAAGGTATTTTCAATGATACACTGCATATTACGCTATATTATAAGGTATTTTCAATGATACACTGCATATTACGCTATATTATAAGGTATTTTCAATGATACGCTGCATAGTACGTTATATTATAAGGTATTTTCAATGATAAACTACGATATATTAGAAGGTATTTTCAGTGATACGCTGCAATGTACGTTGTATTATAAGGTATTTTCAATGATACACTGCATATTACGTTATATTATTAGGTATTTTCAATGATACACTGCATATTACGTTATATTATAAGGTATTTTCAATGATACACTACAAATTACGGAATATTATAAGGTATTTTCAATGATACATTGCATATTACGATATATTATAAGGTATTTTCAATGATACACTGCATATTACGTTATATTATAAGGTATTTTCAATGATAAACTACGATATATTATAAGGTATTTTCAATGATACACTGCATATTACGCTATATTATAAGGTATTTTCAATGATACACTGCATATTACGTTATATTATAATGTATTTTCAATGATACACTGCATATTACGATATATTATAAGGTATTTTCAATGATACGCTGCATAGTACGTTATATTATAAGGTATTTTCAATGATACACTGCATATTACGTTATATTATAAGGTATTTTCAATGATAAACTACGATATATTATAAGGTATTTTCAATGATACACTGCATATTACGCTATATTATAACGTATTTTCAATGATACTCTGCATATTACGATATATTATAGGATATTTTCAATGATACACTGCATATTACGTTATATTATAATGTATTTTCAATGATACACTGCATATTACGCTATATTATAAGGTATTTTCAATGATACGCTGCATAGTACGTTATATTATAAGGTATTTTCAATGATACACTGCATATTACGTTATATTATAAGGTATTTTCAAAGATACACTGCATATTACGTTATAATATAAGGTATTTTCAATGATACACTGCATATTACGTTATATTATAAGGTATTTTCAATGATACACTGCATATTACGTTATATTATAAGGTATTTTCAATGATACACTGCATATTACGTTATATTATAAGGTATTTTCAATGATACACTGCATATTACGCTATATTATAAGGTATTTTCAATGATACGCTGCATAGTACGTTATATTATAAGGTATTTTCAATGATACACTGCATATTACGTTATATTATAAGGTATTTTCAATGATACACTGTATATTACGTTATATTATAAGGTATTTTCAATGATAAACTACGATATATTAGAAGGTATTTTCAGTGATACGCTGCAATGTACGTTATATTATAAGGTATTTTCAATGATACACTGCATATTACGTTATATTATTAGGTATTTTCAATGATACACTGCATATTACGTTATATTATAAGGTATTTTCAATGATACATTACAAATTACGGAATATTATAAGGTATTTTCAATGATACATTGCATATTACGATATATTATAAGGTATTTTCAATGATACACTGCATATTACGTTATATTATAAGGTATTTTCAATGATAAACTACGATATATTATAAGGTATTTACAATGATACACTGCATATTACGCTATATTATAACGTATTTTCAATGATACACTGCATATTACGTTATAATATAAGGTATTTTCAATGATACACTGCATATTACGTTATATTATAAGGTATTTTCAATGATACACTGCATATTACGCTATATTATAAGGTATTTTCAATGATACACTGCATATTACGTTATATTATAATGTATTTTCAATGATACACTGCATATTACGTTATATTATAAGGTATTTTCATTGATACACTGCATAGTACGCTATATTATAAGGTATTTTCAATGATACACTACAAATTACGAAATATTATAAGGTATTTTCAATGATACACTGCATATTACGTTATATTATAAGGTATTTTCAATGATACTCTGCATATTCCGTTGTATTATAAGGTATTTTCATTGAAACACTCCATATTACGTTACATTATAAGGCATTTTCAATGATAAACTACGATATATTAAAAGGTATTTTCAATGATACACTGCATATTACGTTATATTACAAGGTATTTTCAATGATACACTGCATATTACGTTATATTATAAGGTATTTTCAATGATAAACTACGATATATTATAAGGTATTTACAATGATACACTGCATATTACGCTATATTATAACGTATTTTCAATGATACACTGCATATTACGCTATATTATAAGGTATTTTCAATGATACACTGCATATTACGTTATATTATAATGTATTTTCAATGATACACTGCATATTACGCTATATTATAAGGTATTTTCAATGATACGCTGCATAGTACGTTATATTATAAGGTATTTTCAATGATACACTGCATATTACGTTATATTATAAGGTATTTTCAAAGATACACTGCATATTACGTTATAATATAAGGTATTTTCAATGATACACTGCATATTACGTTATATTATAAGGTATTTTCAATGATACACTGCATATTACGATATATTATAAGGTATTTTCAATGATACACTGCATATTACGTTATATTATAAGGTATTTTCAATGATACACTGCATATTACGCTATATTATAAGGTATTTTCAATGATACGCTGCATAGTACGTTATATTATAAGGTATTTTCAATGATACACTGCATATTACGTTATATTATAAGGTATTTTCAATGATACACTGTATATTACGTTATATTATAAGGTATTTTCAATGATAAACTACGATATATTAGAAGGTATTTTCAGTGATACGCTGCAATGTACGTTGTATTATAAGGTATTTTCAATGATACACTGCATATTACGTTATATTATTAGGTATTTTCAATGATACACTGCATATTACGTTATATTATAAGGTATTTTCAATGATACATTACAAATTACGGAATATTATAAGGTATTTTCAATGATACATTGCATATTACGATATATTATAAGGTATTTTCAATGATACACTGCATATTACGTTATATTATAAGGTATTTTCAATGATAAACTACGATATATTATAAGGTATTTACAATGATACACTGCATATTACGCTATATTATAACGTATTTTCAATGATACACTGCATATTACGTTATAATATAAGGTATTTTCAATGATACACTGCATATTACGTTATATTATAAGGTATTTTCAATGATACACTGCATATTACGCTATATTATAAGGTATTTTCAATGATACACTGCATATTACGTTATATTATAATGTATTTTCAATGATACACTGCATATTACGATATATTATAAGGTATTTTCAATGATACGCTGCATAGTACGCTATATTATAAGGTATTTTCAATGATACACTGCATATTACGTTATATTACAAGGTATTTTCAATGATACACTGCATATTACGTTATAATATAAGGTATTTTCAATGATACACTGCATATTACGTTATATTATATGGTATTTTCAATGATACACTGCATATTACGATATATTATAAGGTATTTTCAATGATACGCTGCATAGTACGTTATATTATAAGGTATTTTCAATGTTACACTGTATATTACGTTATGTTATAAGGTATTTTGAATGAGAAACTACTATATATTATAAGGTATTTTCAATGATACACTGCATATTACGTTATATTATAAGGTATTTTCAATGATACACTGTATATTACGTTATATTATAAGGTATTTTCAATGATAAACTACGATATATTAGAAGGTATTTTCAGTGATACGCTGCAATGTACGTTGTATTATAAGGTATTTTCAATGATACACTGCATATTACGTTATATTATTAGGTATTTTCAATGATACACTGCATATTACGTTATATTATAAGGTATTTTCAATGATACACTACAAATTACGGAATATTATAAGGTATTTTCAATGATACATTGCATATTACGATATATTATAAGGTATTTTCAATGATACACTGCATATTACGTTATATTATAAGGTATTTTCAATGATACACTACAAATTCCGTTATATTATAAGGTATTTTCATTGATACACTGCATATTACGTTATATTATAATGTATTTTCAATGATACACTGCATATTACGTTATATTATAAGGTATTTTCATTGATACACTGCATAGTACGCTATATTATAAGGTATTTTCAATGATACACTACAAATTACGAAATATTATAAGGTATTTTCAATGATACACTGCATATTACGTTATATTATAAGGTATTTTCAATGATACTCTGCATATTCCGTTGTATTATAAGGTATTTTCATTGAAACACTCCATATTACGTTACATTATAAGGCATTTTCAATGATAAACTACGATATATTAAAAGGTATTTTCAATGATACACTGCATATTACGTTATATTACAAGGTATTTTCAATGATACACTGCATATTACGTTATAATATAAGGCATTTTCAATGATACACTGCATATTACATTATATTATAAGATATTTTCAATGATACACTGCATATTACGTTATACTATAAGGTATTTTCAACGATACACTGCATATTACGTTATATTATAAGGTATTTTCAAAGATACACTATAAATTCCGATATATTATAAGGCATTTTCAATGATACAATGCATATTACGTTATATTATAAGGTATTTTCAACGATACACTGCATATTCCGTTATATTATAAGGTATTTTCATTGAAACACTCCATATTACGTTACATTATAAGGCATTTTCAATGATAAACTACGATATATTATAAGGTATTTTCAATGATACACTGCATATTACGCTATATTATAAGGTATTTTCAATGATACACTGCATAGTACGCTATATTATAAGGTATTTTCAATGATACACTGCATATTACGTTATATTACAAGGTATTTTCAATGATACACTGCATATTACGTTATAATATAAGGTATTTTCAATGATACACTGCATATTACGTTATATTATATGGTATTTTCAATGATACACTGCATATTACGATATATTATAAGGTATTTTCAATGATACGCTGCATAGTACGTTATATTATAAGGTATTTTCAATGTTACACTGTATATTACGTTTTGTTATAAGGTATTTTCAATGATAAACTACTATATATTATAAGGTATTTTCAATGATACACTGCATATTACGTTATATTATAAGGTATTTTCAATGATACACTGTATATTACGTTATATTATAAGGTATTTTCAATGATAAACTACGATATATTAGAAGGTATTTTCAGTGACACGCTGCAATGTACGTTATATTATAAGGTATTTTCAATGATACACTGCATATTACGTTATATTATTAGGTATTTTCAATGATACACTGCATATTACGTTATATTATAAGGTATTTTCAATGATACACTGCATAGTACGTTATATTATAAGGTATATTCAATGATACACTGCATATTACGCTATATTATAAGGTATTTTCAATGATATACTGCATATTACGTTATATTATAAGGTATTTTCAATGATAAACTACGATATATTATAAGGTATTTACAATGATACACTGCATATTACGCTATATTATAACGTATTTTCAATGATACACTGCATATTACGTTATAATATAAGGTATTTTCAATGATACACTGCATATTACGTTATATTATAAGGTATTTTCAATGATACACTGCATATTACGCTATATTATAAGGTATTTTCAATGATACACTGCATAATACGTTATATTATAATGTATTTTCAATGATACACTGCATATTACGTTATATTATAAGGTATTTTCATTGATACACTGCATAGTACGCTATATTATAAGGTATTTTCAATGATACACTACAAATTACGAAATATTATAAGGTATTTTCAATGATACACTGCATATTACGTTATATTATAAGGTATTTTCAATGATACTCTGCATATTCCGTTGTATTATAAGGTATTTTCATTGAAACACTCCATATTACGTTACATTATAAGGCATTTTCAATGATAAACTACGATATATTAAAAGGTATTTTCAATGATACACTGCATATTACGTTATATTACAAGGTATTTTCAATGATACACTGCATATTACGTTATAATATAAGGCATTTTCAATGATACACTGCATATTACATTATATTATAAGATATTTTCAATGATACACTGCATATTACGTTATACTATAAGGTATTTTCAATGATAAACTACGACATAATATAAGGTATGTTCAATGACACACTGCATATTTCGTTATATTATAAGGTATTTTCAATGATACACTACAAATTACGAAATATTATAAGGTATTTTCAATGATACACTGCATATTACGTTATATTATAAGGTATTTTCAATGATACACTGCATATTACGTTATATTACAAGGTATTTTCAATGATACACGGCATATTACGTTATAATATAAGGTATTTTCAATGATACACTGCATATTACGGTATATTATATGGTATTTTCAATGATACACTGCATATTACGATATATTATAAGGTATTTTCAATGATACGCTGCATAGTACGTTATATTATAAGGTATTTTCAATGATACACTGCATATTACGATATATTATAAGGTATTTTCAATGATACGCTGCATAGTACGTTATATTATAAGGTATTTTCAATGTTACACTGTATATTACGTTATGTTATAAGGTATTTTCAACGATAAACTACTATATATTAGAAGGTATTTTCAATGATACACTGCATATTACGTTATATTATAAGGTATTTTCAATGATACACTGCATATTACGTTATATTACAAGGTATTATCAATGATACACTGCATATTACGTTATACTATAAGGTATTTTCAATGATAAACTACGACATAATATAAGGTATGTTCAATGACACACTGCATATTACGTTATATTATAAGGTATTTTCAATGATACACTGCATATTACGTTATATTACAAGGTATTTTCAATGATACACTGCATATTACGTTATAATATAAGGTATTTTCAATGATACACTGCATATTACGTTATATTATATGGTATTTTCAATGATACACTGCATATTACGATATATTGTAAGGTATTTTCAATGATACGCTGCATAGTACGTTATATTATAAGGTATTTTCAATGTTACACTGTATATTACGTTATGTTATAAGGTATTTTCAATGATAAACTACTATATATTATAAGGTATTTTCAATGATACACTGCATATTACGTTATATTATAAGGTATTTTCAATGATACACTGTATATTACGTTATATTATAAGGAATTTTCAATGATAAACTACGATATATTAGAAGGTATTTTCAGTGATACGCTGCAATGTACGTTATATTATAAGGTATTTTCAATGATACACTGCATATTACGTTATATTATAAGGTATTTTCAATGATACACTGCATATTACGCTATATTATAAGGTATTTTCAATGATATACTACAAATTACGAAATATTATAAGGTATTTTCAATGATACGCTGCATAGTACGTTATATTATAAGGTATTTTCAATGTTACACTGTATATTACGTTATGTTATAAGGTATTTTCAATGATAAACTACTATATATTATAAGGTATTTTCAGTGATACGCTGCAATGTACGTTGTATTATAAGGTATTTTCAATGATACACTGCATATTACGTTATATTATAAGGTATTTTCAATGATACACTGCATATTACGCTATATTATAAGGTATTTTCAATGATATACTACAAATTACGAAATATTATAAGGTATTTTCAATGATACATTGCATATTACGATATATTGTAAGGTATTTTCAATGATACACTGCATATTACGTTATATTATAAGGTATTTTCAATGATACACTGCATATTACGTTATATTACAAGGTATTTTCAATGATACACTGCATATTACGTTATAATATAAGGTATTTTCAATGATACACTGCATATTACGTTATATTATATGGTATTTTCAATGATACACTGCATATTACGATATATTATAAGGTATTTTCAATGATACGCTGCATAGTACGTTATATTATAAGGTATTTTCAATGTTACACTGTATATTACGTTATGTTATAAGGTATTTTCAATGATAAACTACTATATATTATAAGGTATTTTCAATGATACACTGCATATTACGTTATATTATAAGGTATTTTCAATGATACACTGTATATTACGTTATATTATAAGGAATTTTCAATGATAAACTACGATATATTAGAAGGTATTTTCAGTGATACGCTGCAATGTACGTTATATTATAAGGTATTTTCAATGATACACTGCATATTACGTTATAATATAAGGTCTTTTCAATGACACACTGCATATTACGTTATATTATAAGGTATTTTCAATGATACACTGCATAGTACGCTATATTATAAGGTATTTCCAATGATACACTACAAATTACGAAATATTATAAGGTATTTTCAATGATACACTGCATATTACGTTATATTATAAGGTATTTTCAACGATACACTGCATATTACGATACATTATAAGGTATTTTCAATGATAAACTACGATATATTATAAGGTATTGTCAATGATACACTGCATATTACGTTATATTATAAGGTATTTTCAATGATACACTGCATATTACGTTATATTATAAGGTATTTTCAATGATACACTGCATAGTACGCTATATTATAAGGTATTTTCAATGATACACTGCATATTACGTTATACTATAAGGTATTTTCAATGATAAACTACGACATAATATAAGGTATGTTCAATGACACACTGCATATTTCGTTATATTATAAGGTATTTTCAATGATACACTATAAATTCCGATATATTATAAGGCATTTTCAATGATACAATGCATATTACGTTATATTATAAGGTATTTTCAACGATACACTGCATATTCCGTTATATTATAAGGTATTTTCATTGCAACACTCCATATTACGTTACATTATAAGGCATTTTCAATGATAAACTACGATATATTATAAGGTATTTTCAATGATACACTGCATATTACGCTATATTATAAGGTATTTTCAATGATACACTGCATAGTACGCTATATTATAAGGTATTTTCAATGATACACTGCATATTACGTTATATTATAAGGTATTTTCAATGATAAACTACGATATATTAGAAGGTATTTTCAGTGATACACTGCATATTTCGTTATATTATAAGGTATTTTCAATGATACACTGTATATTACGTTATATTATAAGGTATTTTCAATGATAAACTACGATATATTAGAAGGTATTTTCAATGATACACTGCATATTACGTTATATTATAAGGTATTTTCAATGATACACTGCATATTACGTTATATTACAAGGTATTTTCAATGATACACTGCATATTACGTTATAATATAAGGTATTTTCAATGATACACTGCATATTACGTTACATTATATGGTATTTTCAATGATACACTGCATATTACGATATATTATAAGGTATTTTCAATGATACGCTGCATATTACGTTATATTATAAGGTATTTTCAATGATACACTGTATATTACGTTATATTATAAGGTATTTTCAATGATAAACTACGATATATTATAAGGTATTTTCAATGATACACTGCATATTACGTTATAATATAAGGTATTTTCAATGATACACTGCATATTACGTTATATTATAAGGTATTTTCAATGATACACTGCATATTACGCTATATTATAAGGTATTTTCAATGATACACTGCATATTACGTTATATTATAATGTATTTTCAATGATACACTGCATATTACGCTATATTATAAGGTATTTTCAATGATACGCTGCATAGTACGTTATATTATAAGGTATTTTCAATGATAAACTACGATATATTAGAAGGTATTTTCAGTGATACGCTGCAATGTACGTTGTATTATAAGGTATTTTCAATGATACACTGCATATTACGTTATATTATTAGGTATTTTCAATGATACACTGCATATTACGTTATATTATAAGGTATTTTCAATGATACACTACAAATTACGGAATATTATAAGGTATTTTCAATGATACATTGCATATTACGATATATTATAAGGTATTTTCAATGATACACTGCATATTACGTTATATTATAAGGTATTTTCAATGATAAACTACGATATATTATAAGGTATTTACAATGATACACTGCATATTACGCTATATTATAACGTATTTTCAATGATACACTGCATATTACGTTATAATATAAGGTATTTTCAATGATACACTGCATATTACGTTATATTATAAGGTATTTTCAATGATACACTGTATATTACGTTATATTATAAGGTATTTTCAATGATAAACTACGATATACTAGAAGGTATTTTCAGTGACACGCTGCAATGTACGTTATATTATAAGGTATTTTCAATGATACACTGCATATTACGTTATATTATAAGGTATTTTCAATGATACACTGCATATTACGTTATATTATAAGGTATTTTCAATGATACACTGCATAGTACGTTATATTATAAGGTATATTCAATGATACACTGCATATTACGCTATATTATAAGGTATTTTCAATGATATACTGCATATTACGTTATATTATAAGGTATTTTCAATGATAAACTACGATATATTATAAGGTATTTACAATGATACACTGCATATTACGCTATATTATAACGTATTTTCAATGATACACTGCATATTACGTTATAATATAAGGTATTTTCAATGATACACTGCATATTACGTTATATTATAAGGTATTTTCAATGATACACTGCATATTACGCTATATTATAAGGTATTTTCAATGATACACTGCATATTACGTTATATTATAATGTATTTTCAATGATACACTGCATATTACGATATATTATAAGGTATTTTCAATGATACGCTGCATAGTACGTTATATTATAAGGTATTTTCAATGATACACTGCATATTACGTTATATTATAAGGTATTTTCAATGATAAACTACGATATATTATAAGGTATTTACAATGATACACTGCATATTACGCTATATTATAACGTATTTTCAATGATACACTGCATATTACGTTATAATATAAGGTATTTTCAATGATACACTGCATATTACGTTATATTATAAGGTATTTTCAATGATACACTGCATATTACGCTATATTATAAGGTATTTTCAAAGATACACTGCATATTACGTTATATTATAATGTATTTTCAATGATACACTGCATATTACGCTATATTATAAGGTATTTTCAATGATACGCTGCATAGTACGTTATATTATAAGGTATTTTCAATGATACACTGCATATTACGTTATATTATAAAGTATTTTCAATGATACACTGTATATTACGTTATATTATAAGGTATTTTCAATGATAAACTACGATATATTAGAAGGTATTTTCAGTGATACGCTGCAATGTACGTTGTATTATAAGGTATTTTCAATGATACACTGCATATTACGTTATATTATTAGGTATTTTCAATGATACACTGCATATTACGTTATATTATAAGGTATTTTCAATGATACACTACAAATTACGGAATATTATAAGGTATTTTCAATGATACATTGCATATTACGATATATTATAAGGTATTTTCAATGATACACTGCATATTACGTTATATTATAAGGTATTTTCAATGATAAACTACGATATATTATAAGGTATTTACAATGATACACTGCATATTACGCTATATTATAACGTATTTTCAATGATACACTGCATATTACGTTATATTATAAGGTATTTTCAATGATACACTGCATATTACGTTATATTATAAGGTATTTTCAATGATACACTGCATATTACGCTATATTATAAGGTATTTTCAATGATACACTGCATATTACGTTATATTATAATGTATTTTCAATGATACACTGCATATTACGATATATTATAAGGTATTTTCAATGATACGCTGCATAGTACGCTATATTATAAGGTATTTTCAATGATACACTGCATATTACGTTATATTACAAGGTATTTTCAATGATACACTGCATATTACGTTATAATATAAGGTATTTTCAATGATACACTGCATATTACGTTATATTATATGGTATTTTCAATGATACACTGCATATTACGATATATTATAAGGTATTTTCAATGATACGCTGCATAGTACGTTATATTATAAGGTATTTTCAATGTTACACTGTATATTACGTTATGTTATAAGGTATTTTGAATGAGAAACTACTATATATTATAAGGTATTTTCAATGATACACTGCATATTACGTTATATTATAAGGTATTTTCAATGATACACTGTATATTACGTTATATTATAAGGTATTTTCAATGATAAACTACGATATATTAGAAGGTATTTTCAGTGATACGCTGCAATGTACGTTGTATTATAAGGTATTTTCAATGATACACTGCATATTACGTTATATTATTAGGTATTTTCAATGATACACTGCATATTACGTTATATTATAAGGTATTTTCAATGATACACTACAAATTACGGAATATTATAAGGTATTTTCAATGATACATTGCATATTACGATATATTATAAGGTATTTTCAATGATACACTGCATATTACGTTATATTATAAGGTATTTTCAATGATACACTACAAATTCCGTTATATTATAAGGTATTTTCATTGATACACTGCATATTACGTTATATTATAATGTATTTTCAATGATACACTGCATATTACGTTATATTATAAGGTATTTTCATTGATACACTGCATAGTACGCTATATTATAAGGTATTTTCAATGATACACTACAAATTACGAAATATTATAAGGTATTTTCAATGATACACTGCATATTACGTTATATTATAAGGTATTTTCAATGATACTCTGCATATTCCGTTGTATTATAAGGTATTTTCATTGAAACACTCCATATTACGTTACATTATAAGGCATTTTCAATGATAAACTACGATATATTAAAAGGTATTTTCAATGATACACTGCATATTACGTTATATTACAAGGTATTTTCAATGATACACTGCATATTACGTTATAATATAAGGCATTTTCAATGATACACTGCATATTACATTATATTATAAGATATTTTCAATGATACACTGCATATTACGTTATACTATAAGGTATTTTCAACGATACACTGCATATTACGTTATATTATAAGGTATTTTCAAAGATACACTATAAATTCCGATATATTATAAGGCATTTTCAATGATACAATGCATATTACGTTATATTATAAGGTATTTTCAATGATACACTACAAATTCCGTTATATTATAAGGTATTTTCATTGATACACTGCATATTACGTTATATTATAATGTATTTTCAATGATACACTGCATATTACGTTATATTATAAGGTATTTTCATTGATACACTGCATAGTACGCTATATTATAAGGTATTTTCAATGATACACTACAAATTACGAAATATTATAAGGTATTTTCAATGATACACTGCATATTACGTTATATTATAAGGTATTTTCAATGATACTCTGCATATTCCGTTGTATTATAAGGTATTTTCATTGAAACACTCCATATTACGTTACATTATAAGGCATTTTCAATGATAAACTACGATATATTAAAAGGTATTTTCAATGATACACTGCATATTACGTTATATTACAAGGTATTTTCAATGATACACTGCATATTACGTTATAATATAAGGCATTTTCAATGATACACTGCATATTACATTATATTATAAGATATTTTCAATGATACACTGCATATTACGTTATACTATAAGGTATTTTCAACGATACACTGCATATTACGTTATATTATAAGGTATTTTCAAAGATACACTATAAATTCCGATATATTATAAGGCATTTTCAATGATACAATGCATATTACGTTATATTATAAGGTATTTTCAACGATACACTGCATATTCCGTTATATTATAAGGTATTTTCATTGAAACACTCCATATTACGTTACATTATAAGGCATTTTCAATGATAAACTACGATATATTATAAGGTATTTTCAATGATACACTGCATATTACGCTATATTATAAGGTATTTTCAATGATACACTGCATAGTACGCTATATTATAAGGTATTTTCAATGATACACTGCATATTACGTTATATTACAAGGTATTTTCAATGATACACTGCATATTACGTTATAATATAAGGTATTTTCAATGATACACTGCATATTACGTTATATTATATGGTATTTTCAATGATACACTGCATATTACGATATATTATAAGGTATTTTCAATGATACGCTGCATAGTACGTTATATTATAAGGTATTTTCAATGTTACACTGTATATTACGTTATGTTATAAGGTATTTTCAATGATAAACTACTATATATTATAAGGTATTTTCAATGATACACTGCATATTACGTTATATTATAAGGTATTTTCAATGATACACTGTATATTACGTTATATTATAAGGTATTTTCAATGATAAACTACGATATATTAGAAGGTATTTTCAGTGACACGCTGCAATGTACGTTATATTATAAGGTATTTTCAATGATACACTGCATATTACATTATATTATTAGGTATTTTCAATGATACACTGCATATTACGTTATATTATAAGGTATTTTCAATGATACACTGCATAGTACGTTATATTATAAGGTATATTCAATGATACACTGCATATTACGCTATATTATAAGGTATTTTCAATGATACACTGCATATTACGTTATATTATAAGGTATTTTCAATGATACTCTGCATATTCCGTTGTATTATAAGGTATTTTCATTGAAACACTCCATATTACGTTACATTATAAGGCATTTTCAATGATAAACTACGATATATTAAAAGGTATTTTCAATGATACACTGCATATTACGTTATATTACAAGGTATTTTCAATGATACACTGCATATTACGTTATAATATAAGGCATTTTCAATGATACACTGCATATTACATTATATTATAAGATATTTTCAATGATACACTGCATATTACGTTATACTATAAGGTATTTTCAATGATAAACTACGACATAATATAAGGTATGTTCAATGACACACTGCATATTTCGTTATATTATAAGGTATTTTCAATGATACACTACAAATTACGAAATATTATAAGGTATTTTCAATGATACACTGCATATTACGTTATATTATAAGGTATTTTCAATGATACACTGCATATTACGTTATATTACAAGGTATTTTCAATGATACACGGCATATTACGTTATAATATAAGGTATTTTCAATGATACACTGCATATTACGGTATATTATAAGGTATTTTCAATGATACACTGCATATTACGATATATTATAAGGTATTTTCAATGATACGCTGCATAGTACGTTATATTATAAGGTATTTTCAATGATACACTGCATATTACGATATATTATAAGGTATTTTCAATGATACGCTGCATAGTACGTTATATTATAAGGTATTTTCAATGTTACACTGTATATTACGTTATGTTATAAGGTATTTTCAACGATAAACTACTATATATTAGAAGGTATTTTCAATGATACACTGCATATTACGTTATATTATAAGGTATTTTCAATGATACACTGCATATTACGTTATATTACAAGGTATTATCAATGATACACTGCATATTACGTTATACTATAAGGTATTTTCAATGATAAACTACGACATAATATAAGGTATGTTCAATGACACACTGCATATTACGTTATATTATAAGGTATTTTCAATGATACACTGCATATTACGTTATATTACAAGGTATTTTCAATGATACACTGCATATTACGTTATAATATAAGGTATTTTCAATGATACACTGCATATTACGTTATATTATATGGTATTTTCAATGATACACTGCATATTACGATATATTATAAGGTATTTTCAATGATACGCTGCATAGTACGTTATATTATAAGGTATTTTCAATGTTACACTGTATATTACGTTATGTTATAAGGTATTTTCAATGATAAACTACTATATATTATAAGGTATTTTCAATGATACACTGCATATTACGTTATATTATAAGGTATTTTCAATGATACACTGTATATTACGTTATATTATAAGGAATTTTCAATGATAAACTACGATATATTAGAAGGTATTTTCAGTGATACGCTGCAATGTACGTTGTATTATAAGGTATTTTCAATGATACACTGCATATTACGTTATATTATAAGGTATTTTCAATGATACACTGCATATTACGCTATATTATAAGGTATTTTCAATGATATACTACAAATTACGAAATATTATAAGGTATTTTCAATGATACGCTGCATAGTACGTTATATTATAAGGTATTTTCAATGTTACACTGTATATTACGTTATGTTATAAGGTATTTTCAATGATAAACTACTATATATTATAAGGTATTTTCAGTGATACGCTGCAATGTACGTTGTATTATAAGGTATTTTCAATGATACACTGCATATTACGTTATATTATAAGGTATTTTCAATGATACACTGCATATTACGCTATATTATAAGGTATTTTCAATGATATACTACAAATTACGAAATATTATAAGGTATTTTCAATGATACATTGCATATTACGATATATTATAAGGTATTTTCAATGATACACTGCATATTACGTTATATTATAAGGTATTTTCAATGATACACTGCATATTACGTTATATTACAAGGTATTTTCAATGATACACTGCATATTACGTTATAATATAAGGTATTTTCAATGATACACTGCATATTACGTTATATTATATGGTATTTTCAATGATACACTGCATATTACGATATATTATAAGGTATTTTCAATGATACGCTGCATAGTACGTTATATTATAAGGTATTTTCAATGTTACACTGTATATTACGTTATGTTATAAGGTATTTTCAATGATAAACTACTATATATTATAAGGTATTTTCAATGATACACTGCATATTACGTTATATTATAAGGTATTTTCAATGATACACTGTATATTACGTTATATTATAAGGAATTTTCAATGATAAACTACGATATATTAGAAGGTATTTTCAGTAATACGCTGCAATGTACGTTATATTATAAGGTATTTTCAATGATACACTGCATATTACGTTATAATATAAGGTCTTTTCAATGACACACTGCATATTACGTTATATTATAAGGTATTTTCAATGATACACTGCATAGTACGCTATATTATAAGGTATTTTCAATGATACACTACAAATTACGAAATATTATAAGGTATTTTCAATGATACACTGCATATTACGTTATATTATAAGGTATTTTCAACGATACACTGCATATTACGATACATTATAAGGTATTTTCAATGATAAACTACGATATATTATAAGGTATTGTCAATGATACACTGCATATTACGTTATAATATAAGGTATTTTCAATGATACACTGCATATTACGTTATATTATAAGGTATTTTCAATGATACACTGCATAGTACGCTATATTATAAGGTATTTTCAATGATACACTGCATATTACGTTATACTATAAGGTATTTTCAATGATAAACTACGACATAATATAAGGTATGTTCAATGACACACTGCATATTTCGTTATATTATAAGGTATTTTCAATGATACACTATAAATTCCGATATATTATAAGGCATTTTCAATGATACAATGCATATTACGTTATATTATAAGGTATTTTCAACGATACACTGCATATTCCGTTATATTATAAGGTATTTTCATTGCAACACTCCATATTACGTTACATTATAAGGCATTTTCAATGATAAACTACGATATATTATAAGGTATTTTCAATGATACACTGCATATTACGCTATATTATAAGGTATTTTCAATGATACACTGCATAGTACGCTATATTATAAGGTATTTTCAATGATACACTGCATATTACGTTATATTATAAGGTATTTTCAATGATAAACTACGATATATTAGAAGGTATTTTCAGTGATACACTGCATATTTCGTTATATTATAAGGTATTTTCAATGATACACTGTATATTACGTTATATTATAAGGTATTTTCAATGATAAACTACGATATATTAGAAGGTATTTTCAATGATACACTGCATATTACGTTATATTATAAGGTATTTTCAATGATACACTGCATATTACGTTATATTACAAGGTATTTTCAATGATACACTGCATATTACGTTATAATATAAGGTATTTTCAATGATACACTGCATATTACGTTATATTATATGGTATTTTCAATGATACACTGCATATTACGATATATTATAAGGTATTTTCAATGATACGCTGCATATTACGTTATATTATAAGGTATTTTCAATGATACACTGCATATTACGTTATATTATAAGGTATTTTCAATGATAAACTACGATATATTATAAGGTATTTTCAATGATACACTGCATATTACGCTATATTATAAGGTATTTTCAATGATACACTGCATAGTACGCTATATTATAAGGTATTTTCAATGATACACTGCATATTACGTTATATTACAAGGTATTTTCAATGATACACTGCATATTACGTTATAATATAAGGTATTTTCAATGATACACTGCATATTACGTTATATTATATGGTATTTTCAATGATACACTGCATAGTACGCTATATTATAAGGTATTTTCAATGATACACTGCATATTACGTTATATTATAAGGTATTTTCAATGATACACTGCATATTACGATATATTATAATATATTTTCAATGATACGCTGCATAGTACGTTATATTATAAGGTATTTTCAATGTTACACTGTATATTACGTTATGTTATAAGATATTTTCAACGATAAACTACTATATATTAGAAGGTATTTTCAATGATACACTGCATATTACGTTATATTATAAGGTATTTTCAATGATACACTGCATATTACGTTATATTACAAGATATTTTCAATGATACACTGCATATTACGTTATAATATAAGGTATTTTCAATGATACACTGCATATTACGTTATATTATATGGTATTTTCAATGATACACTGCATATTACGATATATTATAAGGTATTTTCAATGATACGCTGCATAGTACGTTATATTATAAGGTATTTTCAATGTTACACTGTATATTACGTTATGTTATAAGGTATTTTCAATGATAAACTACTATATATTATAAGGTATTTTCAATGATACACTGCATATTACGTTATATTATAAGGTATTTTCAATGATACACTGTATATTACGTTATATTATAAGGTATTTTCAATGATAAACTACGATATATTAGAAGGTATTTTCAGTGATACGCTGCAATGTACGTTGTATTATAAGGTATTTTCAATGATACACTGCATATTACGTTATATTATTAGGTATTTTCAATGATACACTGCATATTACGTTATATTATAAGGTATTTTCAATGATACACTACAAATTACGGAATATTATAAGGTATTTTCAATGATACATTGCATATTACGATATATTATAAGGTATTTTCAATGATACACTGCATATTACGTTATATTATAAGGTATTTTCAATGTTACACTGTATATTACGTTATGTTATAAGGTATTTTCAATGATAAACTACTATATATTATAAGGTATTTTCAATGATACACTGCATATTACGTTATATTATAAGGTATTTTCAATGATACACTGTATATTACGTTATATTATAAGGAATTTTCAATGATAAACTACGCTATATTATAAGGTATTTTCAATGATATACTACAAATTACGAAATATTATAAGGTATTTTCAATGATACATTGCATATTACGATATATTACAAGGTATTTTCAATGATACACTGCATATTACGTTATAATATAAGGTCTTTTCAATGACACACTGCATATTACGTTATATTATAAGGTATTTTCAATGATACACTGCATAGTACGCTATATTATAAGGTATTTTCAATGATACACTACAAATTACGGAATATTATAAGGTATTTTCAATGATACACTGCATATTACGATATATTAGAAGGTATTTTCAGTGATACGCTGCAATGTACGTTGTATTATAAGGTATTTTCAATGATACACTGCATATTACGTTATATTATTAGGTATTTTCAATGATACACTGCATATTACGTTATATTATAAGGTATTTTCAATGATACACTACAAATTACGGAATATTATAAGGTATTTTCAATGATACATTGCATATTCCGATACATTATAAGGCATTTTCAATGATACAATGCATATTACGTTATATTATAAGGTATTTTCAATGTTACACTGTATATTACGTTATGTTATAAGGTATTTTCAATGATAAACTACTATATATTATAAGGTATTTTCAATGATACACTGCATATTACGTTATATTATAAGGTATTTTCAATGATACACTGTATATTACGTTATATTATGAGGAATTTTCAATGATAAACTACGCTATATTATAAGGTATTTTCAATGATATACTACAAATTACGAAATATTATAAGGTATTTTCAATGATACACTGCATATTACGTTATATTATATGGTATTTTCAATGATACACTGCATATTACGATATATTATAAGGTATTTTCAATGATACGCTGCATAGTACGTTATATTATAAGGTATTTTCAATGTTACACTGTATATTACGTTATGTTATAAGGTATTTTCAATGATAAACTACTATATATTATAAGGTATTTTCAATGATACACTGCATAGTACGCTATATTATAAGGTATTTTCAATGATACACTGCATATTACGTTATATTATAAGGTATTTTCAATGATAAACTACGATATATTAGAAGGTATTTTCAGTGATACACTGCATATTTCGTTATATTATAAGGTATTTTCAATGATAAACTACGATATATTAGAAGGTATTTTCAGTGATACACTGCATATTTCGTTATATTATAAGGTATTTTCAATGATACACTGCATAGTACGCTATATTATAAGGTATTTTCAATGATACACTGCATATTACGTTATATTACAAGGTATTTTCAATGATACACTGCATATTACGTTATAATATAAGGTATTTTCAATGATACACTGCATATTACGTTATATTATATGGTATTTTCAATGATACACTGCATAGTACGCTATATTATAAGGTATTTTCAATGATACACTGCATATTACGTTATATTATAAGGTATTTTCAATGATACACTGCATATTACGATATATTATAATATATTTTCAATGATACACTGCATATTACATTATATTATGAGGTATTTTCAATGTTATACTGTATATTACGTTATGTTATAAGATATTTTCAACGATAAACTACTATATATTAGAAGGTATTTTCAATGATACACTGCATATTACGTTATATTATAAGGTATTTTCAATGATACACTGCATATTACGTTATATTACAAGATATTTTCAATGATACACTGCATATTACGTTATAATATAAGGTATTTTCAATGATACACTGCATATTACGTTATATTATATGGTATTTTCAATGATACACTGCATATTACGATATATTATAAGGTATTTTCAATGATACGCTGCATAGTACGTTATATTATAAGGTATTTTCAATGTTACACTGTATATTACGTTATGTTATAAGGTATTTTCAATGATAAACTACTATATATTATAAGGTATTTTCAATGATACACTGCATATTACGTTATATTATAAGGTATTTTCAATGATACACTGTATATTACGTTATATTATAAGGTATTTTCAATGATAAACTACGATATATTAGAAGGTATTTTCAGTGATACGCTGCAATGTACGTTGTATTATAAGGTATTTTCAATGATACACTGCATATTACGTTATATTATTAGGTATTTTCAATGATACACTGCATATTACGTTATATTATAAGGTATTTTCAATGATACACTACAAATTACGGAATATTATAAGGTATTTTCAATGATACATTGCATATTACGATATATTATAAGGTATTTTCAATGATACACTGCATATTACGTTATATTATAAGGTATTTTCAATGTTACACTGTATATTACGTTATGTTATAAGGTATTTTCAATGATAAACTACTATATATTATAAGGTATTTTCAATGATACACTGCATATTACGTTATATTATAAGGTATTTTCAATGATACACTGTATATTACGTTATATTATAAGGAATTTTCAATGATAAACTACGATATATTATAAGGTATTTTCAATGATATACTACAAATTACGAAATATTATAAGGTATTTTCAATGATACATTGCATATTACGATATATTACAAGGTATTTTCAATGATACACTGCATATTACGTTATAATATAAGGTCTTTTCAATGACACACTGCATATTACGTTATATTATAAGGTATTTTCAATGATACACTGCATAGTACGCTATATTATAAGGTATTTTCAATGATACACTACAAATTACGGAATATTATAAGGTGTTTTCAATTATACACTGCATATTACGATATATTAGAAGGTATTTTCAGTGATACGCTGCAATGTACGTTATATTATAAGGTATTTTCAATGATACACTGCATATTACGTTATATTATTAGGTATTTTCAATGATACACTGCATATTACGTTATATTATAAGGTATTTTCAATGATACACTACAAATTACGGAATATTATAAGGTATTTTCAATGATACATTGCATATTACGATATATTATAAGGTATTTTCAATGATACACTGCATATTACGTTATATTATAAGGTATTTTCAATGTTACACTGTATATTACGTTATGTTATAAGGTATTTTCAATGATAAACTACTATATATTATAAGGTATTTTCAATGATACACTGCATATTACGTTATATTATAAGGTATTTTCAATGATACACTGTATATTACGTTATATTATGAGGAATTTTCAATGATAAACTACGCTATATTATAAGGTATTTTCAATGATATACTACAAATTACGAAATATTATAAGGTATTTTCAATGATACACTGCATATTACGTTATATTATATGGTATTTTCAATGATACACTGCATATTACGATATATTATAAGGTATTTTCAATGATACGCTGCATAGTACGTTATATTATAAGGTATTTTCAATGTTACACTGTATATTACGTTATGTTATAAGGTATTTTCAATGATAAACTACTATATATTATAAGGTATTTTCAATGATACACTGCATATTACGTTATATTATAAGGTATTTTCAATGATACACTGTATATTACGTTATATTATAAGGTATTTTCAATGATAAACTACGATATATTAGAAGGTATTTTCAGTGATACGCTGCAATGTACGTTATATTATAAGGTATTTTCAATGATACACTGCATATTACGTTATATTATTAGGTATTTTCAATGATACACTGCATATTACGTTATATTATAAGGTATTTTCAATGATACACTGCATATTACGCTATATTATAAGGTATTTTCAATGATATACTACAAATTACGAAATATTATAAGGTATTTTCAATGATACATTGCATATTACGATATATTATAAGGTATTTTCAATGATACACTGCATATTACGTTATATTATAAGGTATTTTCAATGATACACTACAAATTCCGTTATATTATAAGGTATTTTCAATGATTCACTGCATATTACGTTATATTATAATGTATTTTCAATGATACACTGCATATTACGTTATATTATAAGGTATTTTCAATGATACACTGCATATTACGTTATATTATAAGGTATTTTCAATGATAAACTACGATATATTAGAAGGTATTTTCAGTGATACACTGCATATTTCGTTATATTATAAGGTATTTTCAATGGTACACTGTATATTACGTTATATTATAAGGTATTTTCAATGATAAACTACGATATATTAGAAGGTATTTTCAATGATACACTGCATATTACGTTATATTATAAGGTATTTTCAATGATACACTGCATATTACGATATATTATAAGGTATTTTCAATGATACGCTGCATAGTACGTTATATTATAAGGTATTTTCAATGTTACACTGTATATTACGTTATGTTATAAGGTATTTTCAATGATAAACTACTATATATTATAAGGTATTTTCAATGATACACTGCATATTACGTTATATTATAAGGTATTTTCAATGATACACTGTATATTACGTTATATTATAAGGTATTTTCAATGATAAACTACGATATATTAGAAGGTATTTTCAATGATACACTGCATAGTACGCTATATTATAAGGTCATTTCAATGATACACTGCATATTACGTTATACTATAAGGTATTTTCAATGATAAACTACGACATAATATAAGGTATTTTCAATGATACACTGCATATTTCGTTATATTATAAGGTATTTTCAATGATACACTACAAATTACGAAATATTATAAGGTATTTTCAATGATACACTGCATATTACGTTATATTATAAGGTATTTTCAACGATACACTGCATATTACGTTATATTATAAGGTATTTTCAAAGATACACTATAAATTCCGATATATTATAAGGCATTTTCAATGATACAATGCATATTACGTTATATTATAAGGTATTTTCAACGATACACTGCATATTCCGTTATATTATAAGGTATTTTCATTGAAACACTCCATATTACGTTACATTATAAGGCATTTTCAATGATAAACTACGTTATATTATAAGGTATTTTCAATGATACACTGTATATTACGTTATATTATGAGGAATTTTCAATGATAAACTACGCTATATTATAAGGTATTTTCAATGATATACTACAAATTACGAAATATTATAAGGTATTTTCAATGATACACTGCATATTACGTTATATTATATGGTATTTTCAATGATACACTGCATATTACGATATATTATAAGGTATTTTCAATGATACGCTGCATAGTACGTTATATTATAAGGTATTTTCAATGTTACACTGTATATTACGTTATGTTATAAGGTATTTTCAATGATAAACTACTATATATTATAAGGTATTTTCAATGATACACTGCATATTACGTTATATTATAAGGTATTTTCAATGATACACTGTATATTACGTTATATTATAAGGTATTTTCAATGATAAACTACGATATATTAGAAGGTATTTTCAGTGATACGCTGCAATGTACGTTATATTATAAGGTATTTTCAATGATACACTGCATATTACGTTATATTATTAGGTATTTTCAATGATACACTGCATATTACGTTATATTATAAGGTATTTTCAATGATACACTGCATATTACGCTATATTATAAGGTATTTTCAATGATATACTACAAATTACGAAATATTATAAGGTATTTTCAATGATACATTGCATATTACGATATATTATAAGGTATTTTCAATGATACACTGCATATTACGTTATATTATAAGGTATTTTCAATGATACACTACAAATTCCGTAATATTATAAGGTATTTTCAATGATTCACTGCATATTACGTTATATTATAATGTATTTTCAATGATACACTGCATATTACGTTATATTATAAGGTATTTTCAATGATACACTGCATATTACGTTATATTATAAGGTATTTTCAATGATAAACTACGATATATTAGAAGGTATTTTCAGTGATACACTGCATATTTCGTTATATTATAAGGTATTTTCAATGGTACACTGTATATTACGTTATATTATAAGGTATTTTCAATGATAAACTACGATATATTAGAAGGTATTTTCAATGATACACTGCATATTACGTTATATTATATGGTATTTTCAATGATACACTGCATATTACGATATATTATAAGGTATTTTCAATGATACGCTGCATAGTACGTTATATTATAAGGTATTTTCAATGTTACACTGTATATTACGTTATGTTATAAGGTATTTTCAATGATAAACTACTATATATTATAAGGTATTTTCAATGATACACTGCATATTACGTTATATTATAAGGTATTTTCAATGATACACTGTATATTACGTTATATTATAAGGTATTTTCAATGATAAACTACGATATATTAGAAGGTATTTTCAATGATACACTGCATAGTACGCTATATTATAAGGTCATTTCAATGATACACTGCATATTACGTTATACTATAAGGTATTTTCAATGATAAACTACGACATATTATAAGGTATTTTCAATGATACACTGCATATTTCGTTACATTATAAGGTATTTTCAATGATACACTACAAATTACGAAATATTATAAGGTATTTTCAATGATACACTGCATATTACGTTATATTATAAGGTATTTTCAACGATACACTGCATATTACGTTATATTATAAGGTATTTTCAAAGATACACTATAAATTCCGATATATTATAAGGCATTTTCAATGATACACTGCATATTACGTTATATTATAAGGTATTTTCAATGATACACTGCATATTCCGTTATATTATAAGGTATTTTCATTGAAACACTCCATATTACGTTACATTATAAGGCATTTTCAATGATAAACTACGTTATATTATAAGGTATTTTCAATGATACACTGCATATTACGTTATGTTATAAGGTATTTTCAATGATACACTGTATATTACGTTATATTATAAGGTATTTTCAATGATAAACTACGATATATTAGAAGGTATTTTCAGTGATACGCTGCAATGTACGTTATATTATAAGGTATTTTCAATGATACACTGCATATTACGTTATATTATTAGGTATTTTCAATGATACACTGCATATTACGTTATATTATAAGGTATTTTCAATGATACACTACAAATTACGGAATATTATAAGGTATTTTCAATGATACATTGCATATTACGATATATTATAAGGTATTTTCAATGATACACTGCATATTACGTTATATTATAAGGTATTTTCAATGATACACTACAAATTCCGTTATATTATAAGGTATTTTCATTGATACACTGCATATTACGTTATATTATAATGTATTTTCAATGATACACTGCATATTACGTTATATTATAAGGTATTTTCATTGATACACTGCATAGTACGCTATATTATAAGGTATTTTCAATGATACACTACAAATTACGAAATATTATAAGGTATTTTCAATGATACACTGCATATTACGTTATATTATAAGGTATTTTCAATGATACTCTGCATATTCCGTTGTATTATAAGGTATTTTCATTGAAACACTCCATATTACGTTACATTATAAGGCATTTTCAATGATAAACTACGATATATTAAAAGGTATTTTCAATGATACACTGCATATTACGTTATATTACAAGGTATTTACAATGATACACTGCATATTACGTTATAATATAAGGCATTTTCAATGATACACTGCATATTACATTATATTATAAGATATTTTCAATGATACACTGCATATTACGTTATACTATAAGGTATTTTCAATGATAAACTACGACATAATATAAGGTATGTTCAATGACACACTGCATATTTCGTTATATTATAAGGTATTTTCAATGATACACTACAAATTACGAAATATTATAAGGTATTTTCAATGATACACTGCATATTACGTTATATTATAAGGTATTTTCAATTATACACTGCATATTACGTTATATTACAAGGTATTTTCAATGATACACGGCATATTACGTTATAATATAAGGTATTTTCAATGATACACTGCATATTACGTTATATTATATGGTATTTTCAATGATACACTGCATATTACGATATATTATAAGGTATTTTCAATGATACGCTGCATAGTACGTCATATTATAAGGTATTTTCAATGTTACACTGTATATTACGTTATGTTATAAGGTATTTTCAATGATAAACTACTATATATTATAAGGTATTTTCAATGATACACTGCATATTACGTTATATTATAAGGTATTTTCAATGATACTCTGCATATTCCGTTGTATTATAAGGTATTTTCATTGAAACACTCCATATTACGTTACATTATAAGGCATTTTCAATGATAAACTACGATATATTAAAAGGTATTTTCAATGATACACTGCATATTACGTTATATTATAAGGTATTTTCAATGATACACTGTATATTACGTTATATTATAAGGTATTTTCAACGATAAACTACGATATATTAGAAGGTATTTTCAATGATACACTGCATATTACGATATATTATAAGGTATTTTCAATGATACACTGTATATTACGTTATATTATAAGGTATTTTCAATGATAAACTACGTTATATTATAAGGTATTTTCAATGATACACTGTATATTACGTTATATTATGAGGAATTTTCAATGATAAACTACGCTATATTATAAGGTATTTTCAATGATATACTACAAATTACGAAATATTATAAGGTATTTTCAATGATACACTGCATATTACGTTATATTATATGGTATTTTCAATGATACACTGCATATTACGATATATTATAAGGTATTTTCAATGATACGCTGCATAGTACGTTATATTATAAGGTATTTTCAATGTTACACTGTATATTACGTTATGTTATAAGGTATTTTCAATGATAAACTACTATATATTATAAGGTATTTTCAATGATTCACTGCATGTTACGTTATATTATAATGTATTTTCAATGATTCACTGTATATTACGTTATATTATAAGGTATTTTCAATGATAAACTACGATATATTAGAAGGTATTTTCAGTGATACGCTGCAATGTACGTTATATTATAAGGTATTTTCAATGATACACTGCATATTACGTTATATTATAAGGTATTTTCAATGATACACTGCATATTACGTTATATTATAAGGTATTTTCAATGATACACTGCATATTACGCTATATTATAAGGTATTTTCAATGATATACTACAAATTACGAAATATTATAAGGTATTTTCAATGATACATTGCATATTACGATATATTATAAGGTATTTTCAATGATACACTGCATATTACGTTATATTATAAGGTATTTTCAATGATACACTACAAATTCCGTTATATTATAAGGTATTTTCAATGATTCACTGCATATTACGTTATATTATAATGTATTTTCAATGATACACTGCATATTACGTTATATTATAAGGTATTTTCAATGATACACTGCATATTACGTTATATTATAAGGTATTTTCAATGATAAACTACGATATATTAGAAGGTATTTTCAGTGATACACTGCATATTTCGTTATATTATAAGGTATTTTCAATGGTACACTGTATATTACGTTATATTATAAGGTATTTTCAATGATAAACTACGATATATTAGAAGGTATTTTCAATGATACACTGCATATTACGTTATATTATATGGTATTTTCAATGATACACTGCATATTACGTTATATTATAAGGTATTTTCAATGATACGCTGCATAGTACGTTATATTATAAGGTATTTTCAATGTTACACTGTATATTACGTTATGTTATAAGGTATTTTCAATGATAAACTACTATATATTATAAGGTATTTTCAATGATACACTGCATATTACGTTATATTATAAGGTATTTTCAATGATACACTGTATATTACGTTATATTATAAGGTATTTTCAATGATAAACTACGATATATTAGAAGGTATTTTCAATGATACACTGCATAGTACGCTATATTATAAGGTCATTTCAATGATACACTGCATATTACGTTATACTATAAGGTATTTTCAATGATAAACTACGACATATTATAAGGTATTTTCAATGATACACTGCATATTTCGTTATATTATAAGGTATTTTCAATGATACACTACAAATTACGAAATATTATAAGGTATTTTCAATGATACACTGCATATTACGTTATATTATAAGGTATTTTCAACGATACACTGCATATTACGTTATATTATAAGGTATTTTCAAAGATACACTATAAATTCCGATATATTATAAGGCATTTTCAATGATACAATGCATATTACGTTATATTATAAGGTATTTTCAACGATACACTGCATATTCCGTTATATTATAAGGTATTTTCATTGAAACACTCCATATTACGTTACATTATAAGGCATTTTCAATGATAAACTACGTTATATTATAAGGTATTTTCAATGATACACTGCATATTACGTTATGTTATAAGGTATTTTCAATGATACACTGTATATTACGTTATATTATAAGGTATTTTCAATGATAAACTACGATATATTAGAAGGTATTTTCAGTGATACGCTGCAATGTACGTTATATTATAAGGTATTTTCAATGATACACTGCATATTACGTTATATTATTAGGTATTTTCAATGATACACTGCATATTACGTTATATTATAAGGTATTTTCAATGATACACTACAAATTACGGAATATTATAAGGTATTTTCAATGATACATTGCATATTACGATATATTATAAGGTATTTTCAATGATACACTGCATATTACGTTATATTATAAGGTATTTTCAATGATACACTACAAATTCCGTTATATTATAAGGTATTTTCATTGATACACTGCATATTACGTTATATTATAATGTATTTTCAATGATACACTGCATATTACGTTATATTATAAGGTATTTTCATTGATACACTGCATAGTACGCTATATTATAAGGTATTTTCAATGATACACTACAAATTACGAAATATTATAAGGTATTTTCAATGATACACTGCATATTACGTTATATTATAAGGTATTTTCAATGATACTCTGCATATTCCGTTGTATTATAAGGTATTTTCATTGAAACACTCCATATTACGTTACATTATAAGGCATTTTCAATGATAAACTACGATATATTAAAAGGTATTTTCAATGATACACTGCATATTACGTTATATTACAAGGTATTTACAATGATACACTGCATATTACGTTATAATATAAGGCATTTTCAATGATACACTGCATATTACATTATATTATAAGATATTTTCAATGATACACTGCATATTACGTTATACTATAAGGTATTTTCAATGATAAACTACGACATAATATAAGGTATGTTCAATGACACACTGCATATTTCGTTATATTATAAGGTATTTTCAATGATACACTACAAATTACGAAATATTATAAGGTATTTTCAATGATACACTGCATATTACGTTATATTATAAGGTATTTTCAATTATACACTGCATATTACGTTATATTACAAGGTATTTTCAATGATACACGGCATATTACGTTATAATATAAGGTATTTTCAATGATACACTGCATATTACGTTATATTATATGGTATTTTCAATGATACACTGCATATTACGATATATTATAAGGTATTTTCAATGATACGCTGCATAGTACGTCATATTATAAGGTATTTTCAATGTTACACTGTATATTACGTTA
Source organism: Lasioglossum lativentre (assembly GCA_916610255.1). Lineage (NCBI taxonomy): Eukaryota > Metazoa > Arthropoda > Insecta > Hymenoptera > Halictidae > Lasioglossum > Lasioglossum lativentre. The sequence goes on along the minus strand of CAKAJI010000196.1, from coordinate 529,268 downwards.
TGTTATAAGGTATTTTCAATGATAAACTACTATATATTATAAGGTATTTTCAATGATACACTGCATATTACGTTATATTATAAGGTATTTTCAATGATACTCTGCATATTCCGTTGTATTATAAGGTATTTTCATTGAAACACTCCATATTACGTTACATTATAAGGCATTTTCAATGATAAACTACGATATATTAAAAGGTATTTTCAATGATACACTGCATATTACGTTATATTATAAGGTATTTTCAATGATACACTGTATATTACGTTATATTATAAGGTATTTTCAACGATAAACTACGATATATTAGAAGGTATTTTCAATGATACACTGCATATTACGATATATTATAAGGTATTTTCAATGATACACTGTATATTACGTTATATTATAAGGTATTTTCAATGATAAACTACGATATATTAGAAGGTATTTTCAATGATACACTGCATAGTACGCTATATTATAAGGTCATTTCAATGATACACTGCATATTACGTTATACTATAAGGTATTTTCAATGATAAACTACGACATAATATAAGGTATTTTCAATGATACACTGCATATTTCGTTATATTATAAGGTATTTTCAATGATACACTACAAATTACGAAATATTATAAGGTATTTTCAATGATACACTGCATATTACGTTATATTATAAGGTATTTTCAACGATACACTGCATATTACGTTATATTATAAGGTATTTTCAAAGATACACTATAAATTCCGATATATTATAAGGCATTTTCAATGATACAATGCATATTACGTTATATTATAAGGTATTTTCAACGATACACTGCATATTCCGTTATATTATAAGGTATTTTCATTGAAACACTCCATATTACGTTACATTATAAGGCATTTTCAATGATAAACTACGTTATATTATAAGGTATTTTCAATGTTACACTGCATATTACGTTATGTTATAAGGTATTTTCAATGATACACTGTATATTACGTTATATTATAAGGTATTTTCAATGATAAACTACGATATATTAGAAGGTATTTTCAGTGATACGCTGCAATGTACGTTATATTATAAGGTATTTTCAATGATACACTGCATATTACGTTATATTATTAGGTATTTTCAATGATACACTGCATATTACGTTATATTATAAGGTATTTTCAATGATACACTACAAATTACGGAATATTATAAGGTATTTTCAATGATACATTGCATATTACGATATATTATAAGGTATTTTCAATGATACACTGCATATTACGTTATATTATAAGGTATTTTCAATGATACACTACAAATTCCGTTATATTATAAGGTATTTTCATTGATACACTGCATATTACGTTATATTATAATGTATTTTCAATGATACACTGCATATTACGTTATATTATAAGGTATTTTCATTGATACACTGCATAGTACGCTATATTATAAGGTATTTTCAATGATACACTACAAATTACGAAATATTATAAGGTATTTTCAATGATACACTGCATATTACGTTATATTATAAGGTATTTTCAATGATACTCTGCATATTCCGTTGTATTATAAGGTATTTTCATTGAAACACTCCATATTACGTTACATTATAAGGCATTTTCAATGATAAACTACGATATATTAAAAGGTATTTTCAATGATACACTGCATATTACGTTATATTACAAGGTATTTACAATGATACACTGCATATTACGTTATAATATAAGGCATTTTCAATGATACACTGCATATTACATTATATTATAAGATATTTTCAATGATACACTGCATATTACGTTATACTATAAGGTATTTTCAATGATAAACTACGACATAATATAAGGTATGTTCAATGACACACTGCATATTTCGTTATATTATAAGGTATTTTCAATGATACACTACAAATTACGAAATATTATAAGGTATTTTCAATGATACACTGCATATTACGTTATATTATAAGGTATTTTCAATTATACACTGCATATTACGTTATATTACAAGGTATTTTCAATGATACACGGCATATTACGTTATAATATAAGGTATTTTCAATGATACACTGCATATTACGTTATATTATATGGTATTTTCAATGATACACTGCATATTACGATATATTATAAGGTATTTTCAATGATACGCTGCATAGTACGTTATATTATAAGGTATTTTCAATGTTACACTGTATATTACGTTATGTTATAAGGTATTTTCAATGATAAACTACTATATATTATAAGGTATTTTCAATGATACACTGCATATTACGTTATATTATAAGGTATTTTCAATGATACTCTGCATATTCCGTTGTATTATAAGGTATTTTCATTGAAACACTCCATATTACGTTACATTATAAGGCATTTTCAATGATAAACTACGATATATTAAAAGGTATTTTCAATGATACACTGCATATTACGTTATATTATAAGGTATTTTCAATGATACACTGTATATTACGTTATATTATAAGGTATTTTCAACGATAAACTACGATATATTAGAAGGTATTTTCAATGATACACTGCATATTACGATATATTACAAGGTATTTTCAATGATACACTGTATATTACGTTATATTATAAGGTATTTTCAATGATAAACTACGATATATTAGAAGGTATTTTCAGTGATACACTGCATATTTCGTTATATTATAAGGTATTTTCAATGGTACACTGCATATTACGTTATATTATAAGGTATTTTCAATGATACACTACAAATTACGGAATATTATAAGGTATTTTCAATGATACATTGCATATTACGATATATTAGAAGGTATTTTCAGTGATACGCTGCAATGTACGTTGTATTATAAGGTATTTTCAATGATACACTGCATATTACGTTATATTATTAGGTATTTTCAATGATACACTGCATATTACGTTATATTATAAGGTATTTTCAATGATACACTACAAATTACGATATATTATAAGGTATTTTCAATGATACACTGCATATTACGCTATATTATAAGGTATTTTAAATGATATACTGCATATTACGTTATATTATAAGGTATTTTCAATGATACACTGCATATTACGTTATATTATAAGGTATTTTCAATGATACACTGTATATTACGTTATATTATAAGGAATTTTCAATGATAAACTACGCTATATTATAAGGTATTTTCAATGATATACTACAAATTACGAAATATTATAAGGTATTTTCAATGATACACTGCATATTACGTTATATTATATGGTATTTTCAATGATACACTGCATATTACGATATATTATAAGGTATTTTCAATGATACGCTGCATAGTACGTTATATTATAAGGTATTTTCAATGTTACACTGTATATTACGTTATGTTATAAGGTATTTTCAATGATAAACTACTATATATTATAAGGTATTTTCAATGATACACTGCATATTACGTTATATTATAAGGTATTTTCAATGATACACTGTATATTACGTTATATTATAAGGTATTTTCAATGATAAACTACGATATATTAGAAGGTATTTTCAGTGATACGCTGCAATGTACGTTATATTATAAGGTATTTTCAATGATACACTGCATATTACGTTATATTATTAGGTATTTTCAATGATACACTGCATATTACGTTATATTATAAGGTATTTTCAATGATACACTGCATATTACGCTATATTATAAGGTATTTTCAATGATATACTACAAATTACGAAATATTATAAGGTATTTTCAATGATACATTGCATATTACGATATATTATAAGGTATTTTCAATGATATACTACAAATTACGTTATATTATAAGGTATTTTCAATGATACACTACAAATTCCGTTATATTATAAGGTATTTTCAATGATTCACTGCATATTACGTTATATTATAATGTATTTTCAATGATACACTGCATATTACGTTATATTATAAGGTATTTTCAATGATACACTGCATATTACGTTATATTATAAGGTATTTTCAATGATAAACTACGATATATTAGAAGGTATTTTCAGTGATACACTGCATATTTCGTTATATTATAAGGTATTTTCAATGATACACTGTATATTACGTTATATTATAAGGTATTTTCAATGATAAACTACGATATATTAGAAGGTATTTTCAATGATACACTGCATATTACGTTATATTATATGGTATTTTCAATGATACACTGCATATTACGATATATTATAAGGTATTTTCAATGATACGCTGCATAGTACGTTATATTATAAGGTATTTTCAATGTTACACTGTATATTACGTTATGTTATAAGGTATTTTCAATGATAAACTACTATATATTATAAGGTATTTTCAATGATACACTGCATATTACGTTATATTATAAGGTATTTTCAATGATACACTGTATATTACGTTATATTATAAGGTATTTTCAATGATAAACTACGATATATTAGAAGGTATTTTCAATGATACACTGCATAGTACGCTATATTATAAGGTATTTTCAATGATACACTGCATATTACGTTATATTACAAGGTATTTTCAATGATACACTGCATATTACGTTATAATATAAGGTATTTTCAATGATACACTGCATATTACGTTATATTATAAGGTATTTTCAACGATACACTGCATATTACGTTATATTATAAGGTATTTTCAACGATACACTGCATATTACGTTATATTATAAGGTATTTTCAAAGATACACTATAAATTCCGATATATTATAAGGCATTTTCAATGATACAATGCATATTACGTTATATTATAAGGTATTTTCAACGATACACTGCATATTCCGTTATATTATAAGGTATTTTCATTGAAACACTCCATATTACGTTATATTATAAGGTATTTTCAATGATACACTGCATATTACGTTATATTATAAGGTATTTTCAAAGATACACTATAAATTCCGATATATTATAAGGCATTTTCAATGATACAATGCATATTACGTTATATTATAAGGTATTTTCAACGATACACTGCATATTCCGTTATATTATAAGGTATTTTCATTGAAACACTCCATATTACGTTACATTATAAGGCATTTTCAATGATAAACTACGTTATAATATAAGGTATTTTCAATGTTACACTGCATATTACCATATGTTATAAGGTATTTTCAATGATACACTGTATATTACGTTATATTATAAGGTATTTTCAATGATAAACTACGATATATTAGAAGGTATTTTCAGTGATACGCTGCAATGTACGTTATATTATAAGGTATTTTCAATGATACACTGCATATTACGTTATATTATTAGGTATTTTCAATGATACACTGCATATTACGTTATATTATAAGGTATTTTCAATGATACACTACAAATTACGGAATATTATAAGGTATTTTCAATGATACATTGCATATTACGATATATTATAAGGTATTTTCAATGATACACTGCATATTACGTTATATTATAAGGTATTTTCAATGATACACTACAAATTCCGTTATATTATAAGGTATTTTCATTGATACACTGCATATTACGTTATATTATAATGTATTTTCAATGATACACTGCATATTACGTTATATTATAAGGTATTTTCATTGATACACTGCATAGTACGCTATATTATAAGGTATTTTCAATGATACACTACAAATTACGAAATATTATAAGGTATTTTCAATGATACACTGCATATTACGTTATATTATAAGGTATTTTCAATGATACTCTGCATATTCCGTTGTATTATAAGGTATTTTCATTGAAACACTCCATATTACGTTACATTATAAGGCATTTTCAATGATAAACTACGATATATTAAAAGGTATTTTCAATGATACACTGCATATTACGTTATATTACAAGGTATTTACAATGATACACTGCATATTACGTTATAATATAAGGCATTTTCAATGATACACTGCATATTACATTATATTATAAGATATTTTCAATGATACACTGCATATTACGTTATACTATAAGGTATTTTCAATGTTAAACTACGACATAATATAAGGTATGTTCAATGACACACTGCATATTTCGTTATATTATAAGGTATTTTCAATGATACACTACAAATTACGAAATATTATAAGGTATTTTCAATGATACACTGCATATTACGTTATATTATAAGGTATTTTCAATTATACACTGCATATTACGTTATATTACAAGGTATTTTCAATGATACACGGCATATTACGTTATAATATAAGGTATTTTCAATGATACACTGCATATTACGTTATATTATATGGTATTTTCAATGATACACTGCATATTACGATATATTATAAGGTATTTTCAATGATACGCTGCATAGTACGTCATATTATAAGGTATTTTCAATGTTACACTGTATATTACGTTATGTTATAAGGTATTTTCAATGATAAACTACTATATATTATAAGGTATTTTCAATGATACACTGCATATTACGTTATATTATAAGGTATTTTCAATGATACACTGTATATTACGTTATATTATAAGGTATTTTCAACGATAAACTACGATATATTAGAAGGTATTTTCAATGATACACTACATATTACGTTATATTATAAGGTATTTTCAATGATACACTGCATATTATGTTATATTACAAGGTATTTTCAATGATACACTGCATATTACGTTATAATATAAGGTATTTTCAATGATACACTGCATATTACGTTATATTATATGGTATTTTCAATGATACACTGCATATTACGATATATTATAAGGTATTTTCAATGATACGCTGCATAGTACGTTATATTATAAGGTATTTTCAATGATACTCTGCATATTCCGTTGTATTATAAGGTATTTTCATTGAAACACTCCATATTACGTTACATTATAAGGCATTTTCAATGATAAACTACGATATATTAAAAGGAATTTTCAATGATACACTGCATATTACGATATATTATAAGGTATTTTCAATGATACGCTGCATAGTACGTTATATTATAAGGTATTTTCAATGATACACTGCATATTACGATATATTATAAGGTATTTTCAATGATACGCTGCATAGTACGTTATATTATAAGGTATTTTCAATGTTACACTGTATATTACGTTATGTTATAAGGTATTTTCAACGATAAACTACTATATATTATAAGGTATTTTCAATGATACACTGCATATTACGTTATAATATAAGGTATTTTCAATGATACACTGCATATTACGTTATATTATAAGGTATTTTCAATGATACACTACAAATTCCGTTATATTATAAGGTATTTTCAATGATTCACTGCATATTACGTTATATTATAATGTATTTTCAATGATACACTGCATATTACGTTATATTATAAGGTATTTTCAATGATACACTGCATATTACGTTATATTATAAGGTATTTTCAATGATAAACTACGATATATTAGAAGGTATTTTCAGTGATACACTGCATATTTCGTTATATTATAAGGTATTTTCAATGGTACACTGTATATTACGTTATATTATAAGGTATTTTCAATGATAAACTACGATATATTAGAAGGTATTTTCAATGATACACTGCATATTACGTTATATTATATGGTATTTTCAATGATACACTGCATATTACGATATATTATAAGGTATTTTCAATGATACGCTGCATAGTACGTTATATTATAAGGTATTTTCAATGTTACACTGTATATTACGTTATGTTATAAGGTATTTTCAATGATAAACTACTATATATTATAAGGTATTTTCAATGATACACTGCATATTACGTTATATTATAAGGTATTTTCAATGATACACTGTATATTACGTTATATTATAAGGTATTTTCAATGATAAACTGCATATTACGTTATATTATAAGGTATTTTCAAAGATACACTATAAATTCCGATATATTATAAGGCATTTTCAATGATACAATGCATATTACGTTATATTATAAGGTATTTTCAACGATACACTGCATATTCCGTTATATTATAAGGTATTTTCATTGAAACACTCCATATTACGTTATATTATAAGGTATTTTCAATGATACACTGCATATTACGTTATATTATAAGGTATTTTCAAAGATACACTATAAATTCCGATATATTATAAGGCATTTTCAATGATACAATGCATATTACGTTATATTATAAGGTATTTTCAACGATACACTGCATATTCCGTTATATTATAAGGTATTTTCATTGAAACACTCCATATTACGTTACATTATAAGGCATTTTCAATGATAAACTACGTTATATTATAAGGTATTTTCAATGTTACACTGCATATTACGTTATGTTATAAGGTATTTTCAATGATACACTGTATATTACGTTATATTATAAGGTATTTTCAATGATAAACTACGATATATTAGAAGGTATTTTCAGTGATACGCTGCAATGTACGTTATATTATAAGGTATTTTCAATGATACACTGCATATTACGTTATATTATTAGGTATTTTCAATGATACACTGCATATTACGTTATATTATAAGGTATTTTCAATGATACACTACAAATTACGGAATATTATAAGGTATTTTCAATGATACATTGCATATTACGATATATTATAAGGTATTTTCAATGATACACTGCATATTACGTTATATTATAAGGTATTTTCAATGATACACTACAAATTCCGTTATATTATAAGGTATTTTCATTGATACACTGCATATTACGTTATATTATAATGTATTTTCAATGATACACTGCATATTACGTTATATTATAAGGTATTTTCATTGATACACTGCATAGTACGCTATATTATAAGGTATTTTCAATGATACACTACAAATTACGAAATATTATAAGGTATTTTCAATGATACACTGCATATTACGTTATATTATAAGGTATTTTCAATGATACTCTGCATATTCCGTTGTATTATAAGGTATTTTCATTGAAACACTCCATATTACGTTACATTATAAGGCATTTTCAATGATAAACTACGATATATTAAAAGGTATTTTCAATGATACACTGCATATTACGTTATATTACAAGGTATTTACAATGATACACTGCATATTACGTTATAATATAAGGCATTTTCAATGATACACTGCATATTACGTTATATTATAAGATATTTTCAATGATACACTGCATATTACGTTATACTATAAGGTATTTTCAATGATAAACTACGACATAATATAAGGTATGTTCAATGACACACTGCATATTTCGTTATATTATAAGGTATTTTCAATGATACACTACAAATTACGAAATATTATAAGGTATTTTCAATGATACACTGCATATTACGTTATATTATAAGGTATTTTCAATTATACACTGCATATTACGTTATATTACAAGGTATTTTCAATGATACACGGCATATTACGTTATAATATAAGGTATTTTCAATGATACACTGCATATTACGTTATATTATATGGTATTTTCAATGATACACTGCATATTACGATATATTATAAGGTATTTTCAATGATACACTGCATATTATAAGGTATTTTCAATGTTACACTGTATATTACGTTATGTTATAAGGTATTTTCAATGATAAACTACTATATATTATAAGGTATTTTCAATGATACACTGCATATTACGTTATATTATAAGGTATTTTCAATGATACACTGTATATTACGTTATATTATAAGGTATTTTCAACGATAAACTACGATATATTAGAAGGTATTTTCAATGATACACTACATATTACGTTATATTATAAGGTATTTTCAATGATACACTGCATATTATGTTATATTACAAGGTATTTTCAATGATACACTGCATATTACGTTATAATATAAGGTATTTTCAATGATACACTGCATATTACGTTATATTATATGGTATTTTCAATGATACACTGCATATTACGATATATTATAAGGTATTTTCAATGATACGCTGCATAGTACGTTATATTATAAGGTATTTTCAATGATACTCTGCATATTCCGTTGTATTATAAGGTATTTTCATTGAAACACTCCATATTACGTTACATTATAAGGCATTTTCAATGATAAACTACGATATATTAAAAGGAATTTTCAATGATACACTGCATATTACGATATATTATAAGGTATTTTCAATGATACGCTGCATAGTACGTTATATTATAAGGTATTTTCAATGATACACTGCATATTACGATATATTATAAGGTATTTTCAATGATACGCTGCATAGTACGTTATATTATAAGGTATTTTCAATGTTACACTGTATATTACGTTATGTTATAAGGTATTTTCAACGATAAACTACTATATATTATAAGGTATTTTCAATGATACACTGCATATTACGTTATAATATAAGGTATTTTCAATGATACACTGCATATTACGTTATATTATATGGTATTTTCAATGATACACTGCATATTACGATATATTATAAGGTATTTTCAATGATACGCTGCATAGTACGTTATATTATAAGGTATTTTCAATGTTACACTGTATATTACGTTTTGTTATAAGGTATTTTCAATGATAAACTACTATATATTATAAGGTATTTTCAATGATACACTGCATATTACGTTATATTATAAGGTATTTTCAATGATACACTGTATATTACGTTATATTATAAGGTATTTTCAATGATAAACTACGATATACTAGAAGGTATTTTCAGTGACACGCTGCAATGTACGTTATATTATAAGGTATTTTCAATGATACACTGCATATTACGTTATATTATTAGGTATTTTCAATGATACACTGCATATTACGTTATATTATAAGGTATTTTCAATGATACACTGCATATTACGTTATATTATAAGGTATTTTCAATGATAAACTACGATATATTATAAGGTATTTACAATGATACACTGCATATTACGCTATATTATAACGTATTTTCAATGATACACTGCATATTACGTTATAATATAAGGTATTTTCAATGATACACTGCATATTACGTTATATTATAAGGTATTTTCAATGATACACTGCATATTACGCTATATTATAAGGTATTTTCAATGATACACTGCATATTACGTTATATTATAATGTATTTTCAATGATACACTGCATATTACGATATATTATAAGGTATTTTCAATGATACGCTGCATAGTACGTTATATTATAAGGTATTTTCAATGATACACTGCATATTACGTTATATTATAAGGTATTTTCAATGATAAACTACGATATATTATAAGGTATTTACAATGATACACTGCATATTACGCTATATTATAACGTATTTTCAATGATACACTGCATATTACGTTATAATATAAGGTATTTTCAATGATACACTGCATATTACGTTATATTATAAGGTATTTTCAATGATACACTGCATATTACGCTATATTATAAGGTATTTTCAATGATACACTGCATATTACGTTATATTATAATGTATTTTCAATGATACACTGCATATTACGATATATTATAAGGTATTTTCAATGATACGCTGCATAGTACGTTATATTATAAGGTATTTTCAATGATACACTGCATATTACGTTATATTACAAGGTATTTTCAATGATACACTGCATATTACGTTATAATATAAGGTATTTTCAATGATACACTGCATATTACGTTATATTATATGGTATTTTCAATGATACACTGCATATTACGATATATTATAAGGTATTTTCAATGATACGCTGCATAGTACGTTATATTATAAGGTATTTTCAATGTTACACTGTATATTACGTTATGTTATAAGGTATTTTCAATGAGAAACTACTATATATTATAAGGTATTTTCAATGATACACTGCATATTACGTTATATTATAAGGTATTTTCAATGATACACTGTATATTACGTTATATTATAAGGTATTTTCAATGATAAACTACGATATATTAGAAGGTATTTTCAGTGATACGCTGCAATGTACGTTGTATTATAAGGTATTTTCAATGATACACTGAATATTACGTTATATTATTAGGTATTTTCAATGATACACTGCATATTACGTTATATTATAAGGTATTTTCAATGATACACTACAAATTACGGAATATTATAAGGTATTTTCAATGATACATTGCATATTACGATATATTATAAGGTATTTTCAATGATACACTGCATATTACGTTATATTATAAGGTATTTTCAATGATACACTACAAATTCCGTTATATTATAAGGTATTTTCATTGATACACTGCATATTACGTTATATTATAATGTATTTTCAATGATACACTGCATATTACGTTATATTATAAGGTATTTTCATTGATACACTGCATAGTACGCTACATTATAAGGTATTTTCAATGATACACTACAAATTACGAAATATTATAAGGTATTTTCAATGATACACTGCATATTACGTTATATTATAAGGTATTTTCAATGATACTCTGCATATTCCGTTGTATTATAAGGTATTTTCATTGAAACACTCCATATTACGTTACATTATAAGGCATTTTCAATGATAAAGTACGATATATTACAAGGTATTTTCAAGGATACACTGCATATTACGTTATATTACAAGGTATTTTCAATGATACACTGCATATTACGTTATAATATAAGGCATTTTCAATGATACACTGCATATTACATTATATTATAAGATATTTTCAATGTTACACTGCATATTACGTTATACTATAAGGTATTTTCAACGATACACTGCATATTACGTTATATTATAAGGTATTTTCAAAGATACACTATAAATTCCGATATATTATAAGGCATTTTCAATGATACAATGCATATTACGTTATATTATAAGGTATTTTCAACGATACACTGCATATTCCGTTATATTATAAGGTATTTTCATTGAAACACTCCATATTACGTTACATTATAAGGCATTTTCAATGATAAACTACGATATATTATAAGGTATTTTCAATGATACACTGCATATTACGCTATATTATAAGGTATTTTCAATGATACACTGCATAGTACGCTATATTATAAGGTATTTTCAATGATACACTGCATATTACGTTATATTATAAGGTATTTTCAATGATACACTGCATATTACGTTATATTATAAGGTATTTTCAATGATACACTGCATAGTACGTTATATTATAAGGTATATTCAATGATACACTGCATATTACGCTATATTATAAGGTATTTTCAATGATATACTGCATATTACGTTATATTATAAGGTATTTTCAATGATAAACTACGATATATTATAAGGTATTTACAATGATACACTGCATATTACGCTATATTATAACGTATTTTCAATGATACACTGCATATTACGTTATAATATAAGGTATTTTCAATGATACACTGCATATTACGTTATATTATAAGGTATTTTCAATGATACACTGCATATTACGCTATATTATAAGGTATTTTCAATGATACACTGCATATTACGTTATATTATAATGTATTTTCAATGATACACTGCATATTACGATATATTATAAGGTATTTTCAATGATACGCTGCATAGTACGTTATATTATAAGGTATTTTCAATGATACACTGCATATTACGTTATATTATAAGGTATTTTCAATGATAAACTACGATATATTATAAGGTATTTACAATGATACACTGCATATTACGCTATATTATAACGTATTTTCAATGATACACTGCATATTACGTTATAATATAAGGTATTTTCAATGATACACTGCATATTACGTTATATTATAAGGTATTTTCAATGATGCACTGCATATTACGCTATATTATAAGGTATTTTCAATGATACACTGCATATTACGTTATATTATAATGTATTTTCAATGATACACTGCATATTACGATATATTATAAGGTATTTTCAATGATACGCTGCAGAGTACGTTATATTATAAGGTATTTTCAATGATACACTGCATATTACGTTATATTACAAGGTATTTTCAATGATACACTGCATATTACGTTATCATATAAGGTATTTTCAATGATACACTGCATATTACGTTATATTATATGGTATTTTCAATGATACACTGCATATTACGATATATTATAAGGTATTTTCAATGATACGCTGCATAGTACGTTATATTATAAGGTATTTTCAATGTTACACTGTATATTACGTTATGTTATAAGGTATTTTCAATGAGAAACTACTATATATTATAAGGTATTTTCAATGATACACTGCATATTACGTTATATTATAAGGTATTTTCAATGATACACTGTATATTACGTTATATTATAAGGTATTTTCAATGATAAACTACGATATATTAGAAGGTATTTTCAGTAATACGCTGCAATGTACGTTGTATTATAAGGTATTTTCAATGATACACTGCATATTACGTTATATTATTAGGTATTTTCAATGATACACTGCATATTACGTTATATTATAAGGTATTTTCAATGATACACTACAAATTACGGAATATTATAAGGTATTTTCAATGATACATTGCATATTACGATATATTATAAGGTATTTTCAATGATACACTGCATATTACGTTATATTATAAGGTATTTTCAATGATACACTACAAATTCCGTTATATTATAAGGTATTTTCATTGATACACTGCATATTACGTTATATTATAATGTATTTTCAATGATACACTGCATATTACGTTATATTATAAGGTATTTTCATTGATACACTGCATAGTACGCTATATTATAAGGTATTTTCAATGATACACTACAAATTACGAAATATTATAAGGTATTTTCAATGATACACTGCATATTACGTTATATTATAAGGTATTTTCAATGATACTCTGCATATTCCGTTGTATTATAAGGTATTTTCATTGAAACACTCCATATTACGTTACATTATAAGGCATTTTCAATGATAAACTACGATATATTAAAAGGTATTTTCAATGATACACTGCATATTACGTTATATTACAAGGTATTTTCAATGATACACTGCATATTACGTTATATTATAAGGTATTTTCAATGATACACTACAAATTCCGTTATATTATAAGGTATTTTCATTGATACACTGCATATTACGTTATATTATATGGTATTTTCAATGATACACTGCATATTACGATATATTATAAGGTATTTTCAATGATACGCTGCATAGTACGTTATATTATAAGGTATTTTCAATGTTACACTGTATATTACGTTATGTTATAAGGTATTTTCAATGAGAAACTACTATATATTATAAGGTATTTTCAATGATACACTGCATATTACGTTATATTATAAGGTATTTTCAATGATACACTGTATATTACGTTATATTATAAGGTATTTTCAATGATAAACTACGATATATTAGAAGGTATTTTCAGTGATACGCTGCAATGTACGTTGTATTATAAGGTATTTTCAATGATACACTGCATATTACGTTATATTACAAGGTATTTTCAATGATACACTGCATATTACGTTATAATATAAGGCATTTTCAATGATACACTGCATATTACATTATATTATAAGATATTTTCAATGTTACACTGCATATTACGTTATACTATAAGGTATTTTCAACGATACACTGCATATTACGTTATATTATAAGGTATTTTCAAAGATACACTATAAATTCCGATATATTATAAGGCATTTTCAATGATACAATGCATATTACGTTATATTATAAGGTATTTTCAACGATACACTGCATATTCCGTTATATTATAAGGTATTTTCATTGAAACACTCCATATTACGTTACATTATAAGGCATTTTCAATGATAAACTACGATATATTATAAGGTATTTTCAATGATACACTGCATATTACGCTATATTATAAGGTATTTTCAATGATATACTGCATATTACGTTATATTATAAGGTATTTTCAATGATAAACTACGATATATTATAAGGTATTTACAATGATACACTGCATATTACGCTATATTATAACGTATTTTCAATGATACACTGCATATTACGTTATAATATAAGGTATTTTCAATGATACACTGCATATTACGTTATATTATAAGGTATTTTCAATGATACACTGCATATTACGCTATATTATAAGGTATTTTCAATGATACACTGCATATTACGTTATATTATAATGTATTTTCAATGATACACTGCATATTACGATATATTATAAGGTATTTTCAATGATACGCTGCATAGTACGTTATATTATAAGGTATTTTCAATGATACACTGCATATTACGTTATATTATAAGGTATTTTCAATGATAAACTACGATATATTATAAGGTATTTACAATGATACACTGCATATTACGCTATATTATAACGTATTTTCAATGATACACTGCATATTACGTTATAATATAAGGTATTTTCAATGATACACTGCATATTACGTTATATTATAAGGTATTTTCAATGATACACTGCATATTACGCTATATTATAAGGTATTTTCAATGATACACAGCATATTACGTTATATTATAATGTATTTTCAATGATACACTGCATATTACGATATATTATAAGGTATTTTCAATGATACGCTGCATAGTACGTTATATTATAAGGTATTTTCAATGATACACTGCATATTACGTTATATTACAAGGTATTTTCAATGATACACTGCATATTACGTTATAATATAAGGTATTTTCAATGATACACTGCATATTACGTTATATTATATGGTATTTTCAATGATACACTGCATATTACGATATATTATAAGGTATTTTCAATGATACGCTGCATAGTACGTTATATTATAAGGTATTTTCAATGTTACACTGTATATTACGTTATGTTATAAGGTATTTTCAATGAGAAACTACTATATATTATAAGGTATTTTCAATGATACACTGCATATTACGTTATATTATAAGGTATTTTCAATGATACACTGTATATTACGTTATATTATAAGGTATTTTCAATGATACACTGTATATTACGTTATATTATAAGGTATTTTCAATGATAAACTACGATATATTAGAAGGTATTTTCAGTGATACGCTGCAATGTACGTTGTATTATAAGGTATTTTCAATGATACACTGCATATTACGTTATATTATTAGGTATTTTCAATGATACACTGCATATTACGTTATATTATAAGGTATTTTCAATGATACACTACAAATTACGGAATATTATAAGGTATTTTCAATGATACATTGCATATTACGATATATTATAAGGTATTTTCAATGATACACTGCATATTACGTTATATTATAAGGTATTTTCAATGATACACTACAAATTCCGTTATATTATAAGGTATTTTCATTGATACACTGCATATTACGTTATATTATAATGTATTTTCAATGATACACTGCATATTACGTTATATTATAAGGTATTTTCATTGATACACTGCATAGTACGCTATATTATAAGGTATTTTCAATGATACACTACAAATTACGAAATATTATAAGGTATTTTCAATGATACACTGCATATTACGTTATATTATAAGGTATTTTCAATGATACTCTGCATATTCCGTTGTATTATAAGGTATTTTCATTGAAACACTCCATATTACGTTACATTATAAGGCATTTTCAATGATAAACTACGATATATTAAAAGGTATTTTCAATGATACACTGCATATTACGTTATATTACAAGGTATTTTCAATGATACACTGCATATTACGTTATAATATAAGGCATTTTCAATGATACACTGCATATTACATTATATTATAAGATATTTTCAATGTTACACTGCATATTACGTTATACTATAAGGTATTTTCAACGATACACTGCATATTACGTTATATTATAAGGTATTTTCAAAGATACACTATAAATTCCGATATATTATAAGGCATTTTCAATGATACAATGCATATTACGTTATATTATAAGGTATTTTCAACGATACACTGCATATTCCGTTATATTATAAGGTATTTTCATTGAAACACTCCATATTACGTTACATTATAAGGCATTTTCAATGATAAACTACGATATATTATAAGGTATTTTCAATGATACACTGCATATTACGCTATATTATAAGGTATTTTCAATGATATACTGCATATTACGTTATATTATAAGGTATTTTCAATGATAAACTACGATATATTATAAGGTATTTTCAATGATACACTGCATATTACGCTATATTATAACGTATTTTCAATGATACACTGCATATTACGTTATAATATAAGGTATTTTCAATGATACACTGCATATTACGTTATATTATAAGGTATTTTCAATGATACACTGCATATTACGCTATATTATAAGGTATTTTCAATGATACACTGCATATTACGTTATATTATAATGTATTTTCAATGATACACTGCATATTACGATATATTATAAGGTATTTTCAATGATACGCTGCATAGTACGTTATATTATAAGGTATTTTCAATGATACACTGCATATTACGTTATATTATAAGGTATTTTCAATGATAAACTACGATATATTATAAGGTATTTACAATGATACACTGCATATTACGCTATATTATAACGTATTTTCAATGATACACTGCATATTACGTTATAATATAAGGTATTTTCAATGATACACTGCATATTACGTTATATTATAAGGTATTTTCAATGATACACTGCATATTACGCTATATTATAAGGTATTTTCAATGATACTCTGCATATTCCGTTGTATTATAAGGTATTTTCATTGAAACACTCCATATTACGTTACATTATAAGGCATTTTCAATGATAAACTACGATATATTAAAAGGTATTTTCAATGATACACTGCATATTACGTTATATTACAAGGTATTTTCAATGATACACTGCATATTACGTTATAATATAAGGCATTTTCAATGATACACTGCATATTACATTATATTATAAGATATTTTCAATGATACACTGCATATTACGTTATACTATAAGGTATTTTCAACGATACACTGCATATTACGTTATATTATAAGGTATTTTCAAAGATACACTATAAATTCCGATATATTATAAGGCATTTTCAATGATACAATGCATATTACGTTATATTATAAGGTATTTTCAACGATACACTGCATATTCCGTTATATTATAAGGTATTTTCATTGAAACACTCCATATTACGTTACATTATAAGGCATTTTCAATGATAAACTACGATATATTATAAGGTATTTTCAATGATACACTGCATATTACGCTATATTATAAGGTATTTTCAATGATACACTGCATAGTACGCTATATTATAAGGTATTTTCAATGATACACTGCATATTACGTTATATTAAAAGGTATTTTCAATGATACACTGCATATTACGTTATAATATAAGGTATTTTCAATGATACACTGCATATTACGTTATATTATATGGTATTTTCAATGATACACTGCATATTACGATATATTATAAGGTATTTTCAATGATACGCTGCATAGTACGTTATATTATAAGGTATTTTCAATGTTACACTGTATATTACGTTTTGTTATAAGGTATTTTCAATGATAAACTACTATATATTATAAGGTATTTTCAATGATACACTGCATATTACGTTATATTATAAGGTATTTTCAATGATACACTGCATATTACGTTATATTATAAGGTATTTTCAATGATACACTGCATAGTACGTTATATTATAAGGTATATTCAATGATACACTGCATATTACGCTATATTATAAGGTATTTTCAATGATATACTACAAATTACGAAATATTATAAGGTATTTTCAATGATACATTGCATATTACGATATATTATAAGGTATTTTCAATGATACACTGCATATTACGTTATATTATAAGGTATTTTCAATGATACACTGCATATTACGTTATATTACAAGGTATTTTCAATGATACACTGCATATTACGTTATAATATAAGGTATTTTCAATGATACACTGCATATTACGTTATATTATAAGGTATTTTCAATGATAAACTACGATATATTAGAAGGTATTTTCAGTGACACGCTGCAATGTACGTTATATTATAAGGTATTTTCAATGATACACTGCATATTACGTTATATTATAAGGTATTTTCAATGATACACTGCATATTACGTTACATTATAAGGCATTTTCAATGATAAACTACGATATATTAAAAGGTATTTTCAATGATACACTGCATATTACGTTATATTACAAGGTATTTTCAATGATACACTGCATATTACGTTATAATATAAGGCATTTTCAATGATACACTGCATATTACATTATATTATAAGATATTTTCAATGATACACTGCATATTACGTTATACTATAAGGTATTTTCAACGATACACTGCATATTACGTTATATTATAAGGTATTTTCAAAGATACACCATAAATTCCGATATATTATAAGGCATTTTCAATGATACAATGCATATTACGTTATATTATAAGGTATTTTCAACGATACACTGCATATTCCGTTATATTATAAGGTATTTTCATTGAAACACTCCATATTACGTTACATTATAAGGCATTTTCAATGATAAACTACGATATATTATAAGGTATTTTCAATGATACACTGCATATTACGCTATATTATAAGGTATTTTCAATGATACACTGCATAGTACGCTATATTATAAGGTATTTTCAATGATACACTGCATATTACGTTATATTACAAGGTATTTTCAATGATACACTGCATATTACGTTATAATATAAGGTATTTTCAATGATACACTGCATATTACGTTATATTATATGGTATTTTCAATGATACACTGCATATTACGATATATTATAAGGTATTTTCAATGATACGCTGCATAGTACGTTATATTATAAGGTATTTTCAATGTTACACTGTATATTACGTTTTGTTATAAGGTATTTTCAATGATAAACTACTATATATTATAAGGTATTTTCAATGATACACTGCATATTACGTTATATTATAAGGTATTTTCAATGATACACTGTATATTACGTTATATTATAAGGTATTTTCAATGATAAACTACGATATATTAGAAGGTATTTTCAGTGACACGCTGCAATGTACGTTATATTATAAGGTATTTTCAATGATACACTGCATATTACGTTATATTATTAGGTATTTTCAATGATACACTGCATATTACGTTATATTATAAGGTATTTTCAATGATACACTGCATAGTACGTTATATTATAAGGTATATTCAATGATACACTGCATATTACGCTATATTATAAGGTATTTTCAATGATATACTGCATATTACGTTATATTATAAGGTATTTTCAATGATAAACTACGATATATTATAAGGTATTTACAATGATACACTGCATATTACGCTATATTATAACGTATTTTCAATGATACACTGCATATTACGTTATAATATAAGGTATTTTCAATGATACACTGCATATTACGTTATATTATAAGGTATTTTCAATGATATACTGCATATTACGCTATATTATAAGGTATTTTCAATGATACACTGCATATTACGTTATATTATAATGTATTTTCAATGATACACTGCATATTACGTTATATTATAAGGTATTTTCATTGATACACTGCATAGTACGCTATATTATAAGGTATTTTCAATGATACACTACAAATTACGAAATATTATAAGGTATTTTCAATGATACACTGCATATTACGTTATATTATAAGGTATTTTCAATGATACTCTGCATATTCCGTTGTATTATAAGGTATTTTCATTGAAACACTCCATATTACGTTACATTATAAGGCATTTTCAATGATAAACTACGATATATTAAAAGGTATTTTCAATGATACACTGCATATTACGTTATATTACAAGGTATTTTCAATGATACACTGCATATTACGTTATAATATAAGGTATTTTCAATGATACACTGCATATTACGTTATATTATATGGTATTTTCAATGATACACTGCATATTACGATATATTATAAGGTATTTTCAATGATACGCTGCATAGTACGTTATATTATAAGGTATTTTCAATGTTACACTGTATATTACGTTTTGTTATAAGGTATTTTCAATGATAAACTACTATATATTATAAGGTATTTTCAATGATACACTGCATATTACGTTATATTATAAGGTATTTTCAATGATACACTGTATATTACGTTATATTATAAGGTATTTTCAATGATAAACTACGATATATTAGAAGGTATTTTCAGTGACACGCTGCAATGTACGTTATATTATAAGGTATTTTCAATGATACACTGCATATTACGTTATATTATAAGGTATTTTCAATGATACACTGCATATTACGTTATATTATAAGGTATTTTCAATGATACACTGCATATTACGTTATATTATAAGGTATTTTCAATGATACACTGCATAGTACGTTATATTATAAGGTATATTCAATGATACACTGCATATTACGCTATATTATAAGGTATTTTCAATGATATACTGCATATTACGTTATATTATAAGGTATTTTCAATGATAAACTACGATATATTATAAGGTATTTACAATGATACACTGCATATTACGCTATATTATAACGTATTTTCAATGATACACTGCATATTACGTTATAATATAAGGTATTTTCAATGATACACTGCATATTACGTTATATTATAAGGTATTTTCAATGATACACTGTATATTACGTTATATTATAAGGAATTTTCAATGATAAACTACGATATATTAGAAGGTATTTTCAGTGATACGCTGCAATGTACGTTGTATTATAAGGTATTTTCAATGATACACTGCATATTACGTTATATTATAAGGTATTTTCAATGATACACTGCATATTACGCTATATTATAAGGTATTTTCAATGATATACTACAAATTACGAAATATTATAAGGTATTTTCAATGATACGCTGCATAGTACGTTATATTATAAGGTATTTTCAATGTTACACTGTATATTACGTTATGTTATAAGGTATTTTCAATGATAAACTGCTATATATTATAAGGTATTTTCAGTGATACGCTGCAATGTACGTTGTATTATAAGGTATTTTCAATGATACACTGCATATTACGTTATATTATAAGGTATTTTCAATGATACACTGCATATTACGCTATATTATAAGGTATTTTCAATGATATACTACAAATTACGAAATATTATAAGGTATTTTCAATGATACATTGCATATTACGATATATTATAAGGTATTTTCAATGATACACTGCATATTACGTTATATTATAAGGTATTTTCAATGATACACTGCATATTACGTTATATTACAAGGTATTTTCAATGATACACTGCATATTACGTTATAATATAAGGTATTTTCAATGATACACTGCATATTACGTTATATTATATGGTATTTTCAATGATACACTGCATATTACGATATATTATAAGGTATTTTCAATGATACGCTGCATAGTACGTTATATTATAAGGTATTTTCAATGATACACTGTATATTACGTTATATTATAAGGTATTTTCAATGATAAACTACGATATATTAGAAGGTATTTTCAATGATACACTGCATATTACGTTATATTATAAGGTATTTTCAATGATACACTGCATATTACGTTATATTACAAGGTATTTTCAATGATACACTGCATATTACGTTATAATATAAGGTATTTTCAATGATACACTGCATATTACGTTACATTATATGGTATTTTCAATGATACACTGCATATTACGATATATTATAAGGTATTTTCAATGATACGCTGCATATTACGTTATATTATAAGGTATTTTCAATGATACACTGTATATTACGTTATATTATAAGGTATTTTCAATGATAAACTACGATATATTATAAGGTATTTTCAATGATACACTGCATATTACGCTATATTATAAGGTATTTTCAATGATACACTGCATAGTACGCTATATTATAAGGTATTTTCAATGATACACTGCATATTACGTTATATTACAAGGTATTTTCAATGATACACTGCATATTACGTTATAATATAAGGTATTTTCAATGATACACTGCATATTACGTTATATTATATGGTATTTTCAATGATACACTGCATAGTACGCTATATTATAAGGTATTTTCAATGATACACTGCATATTACGTTATATTATAAGGTATTTTCAATGATACACTGCATATTACGATATATTATAATATATTTTCAATGATACGCTGCATAGTACGTTATATTATAAGGTATTTTCAATGTTACACTGTATATTACGTTATGTTATAAGATATTTTCAACGATAAACTACTATATATTAGAAGGTATTTTCAATGATACACTGCATATTACGTTATATTATAAGGTATTTTCAATGATACACTGCATA
Organism: Lasioglossum lativentre; assembly: GCA_916610255.1. NCBI lineage: Eukaryota > Metazoa > Arthropoda > Insecta > Hymenoptera > Halictidae > Lasioglossum > Lasioglossum lativentre. The sequence goes on along the minus strand of CAKAJI010000196.1, from coordinate 505,007 downwards.
TTACGTTATATTACAAGATATTTTCAATGATACACTGCATATTACGTTATAATATAAGGTATTTTCAATAATACACTGCATATTACGTTATATTATATGGTATTTTCAATGATACACTGCATATTACGATATATTATAAGGTATTTTCAATGATACGCTGCATAGTACGTTATATTATAAGGTATTTTCAATGTTACACTGTATATTACGTTATGTTATAAGGTATTTTCAATGATAAACTACTATATATTATAAGGTATTTTCAATGATACACTGCATATTACGTTATATTATAAGGTATTTTCAATGATACACTGTATATTACGTTATATTATAAGGTATTTTCAATGATAAACTACGATATATTAGAAGGTATTTTCAGTGATACGCTGCAATGTACGTTGTATTATAAGGTATTTTCAATGATACACTGCATATTTCGTTATATTATAAGGTATTTTCAATGATACACTATAAATTCCGATATATTATAAGGCATTTTCAATGATACAATGCATATTACGTTATATTATAAGGTATTTTCAACGATACACTGCATATTCCGTTATATTATAAGGTATTTTCATTGCAACACTCCATATTACGTTACATTATAAGGCATTTTCAATGATAAACTACGATATATTATAAGGTATTTTCAATGATATACTACAAATTACGAAATATTATAAGGTATTTTCAATGATACATTGCATATTACGATATATTATAAGGTATTTTCAATGATACACTGCATATTACGTTATATTATAAGGTATTTTCAATGATACACTGCATATTACGTTATATTACAAGGTATTTTCAATGATACACTGCATATTACGTTATAATATAAGGTATTTTCAATGATACACTGCATATTACGTTATATTATATGGTATTTTCAATGATACACTGCATATTACGATATATTATAAGGTATTTTCAATGATACGCTGCATAGTACGTTATATTATAAGGTATTTTCAATGTTACACTGTATATTACGTTATGTTATAAGGTATTTTCAATGATAAACTACTATATATTATAAGGTATTTTCAATGATACACTGCATATTACGTTATATTATAAGGTATTTTCAATGATACACTGTATATTACGTTATATTATAAGGAATTTTCAATGATAAACTACGATATATTAGAAGGTATTTTCAGTGATACGCTGCAATGTACGTTATATTATAAGGTATTTTCAATGATACACTGCATATTACGTTATAATATAAGGTCTTTTCAATGACACACTGCATATTACGTTATATTATAAGGTATTTTCAATGATACACTGCATAGTACGCTATATTATAAGGTATTTTCAATGATACACTACAAATTACGAAATATTATAAGGTATTTTCAATGATACACTGCATATTACGTTATATTATAAGGTATTTTCAACGATACACTGCATATTACGATACATTATAAGGTATTTTCAATGATAAACTACGATATATTATAAGGTATTGTCAATGATACACTGCATATTACGTTATAATATAAGGTATTTTCAATGATACACTGCATATTACGTTATATTATAAGGTATTTTCAATGATACACTGCATAGTACGCTATATTATAAGGTATTTTCAATGATACACTGCATATTACGTTATACTATAAGGTATTTTCAATGATAAACTACGACATCATATAAGGTATGTTCAATGACACACTGCATATTTCGTTATATTATAAGGTATTTTCAATGATACACTATAAATTCCGATATATTATAAGGCATTTTCAATGATACAATGCATATTACGTTATATTATAAGGTATTTTCAACGATACACTGCATATTCCGTTATATTATAAGGTATTTTCATTGCAACACTCCATATTACGTTACATTATAAGGCATTTTCAATGATAAACTACGATATATTATAAGGTATTTTCAATGATACACTGCATATTACGCTATATTATAAGGTATTTTCAATGATACACTGCATAGTACGCTATATTATAAGGTATTTTCAATGATACACTGCATATTACGTTATATTATAAGGTATTTTCAATGATAAACTACGATATATTAGAAGGTATTTTCAGTGATACACTGCATATTTCGTTATATTATAAGGTATTTTCAATGATACACTGTATATTACGTTATATTATAAGGTATTTTCAATGATAAACTACGATATATTAGAAGGTATTTTCAATGATACACTGCATATTACGTTATATTATAAGGTATTTTCAATGATACACTGCATATTACGTTATATTACAAGGTATTTTCAATGATACACTGCATATTACGTTATAATATAAGGTATTTTCAATGATACACTGCATATTACGTTACATTATATGGTATTTTCAATGATACACTGCATATTACGATATATTATAAGGTATTTTCAATGATACGCTGCATATTACGTTATATTATAAGGTATTTTCAATGATACACTGCATATTACGTTATATTACAAGGTATTTTCAATGATACACTGCATATTACGTTATAATATAAGGTATTTTCAATGATACACTGCATAGTACGCTATATTATAAGGTATTTTCAATGATACACTGCATATTACGTTATATTACAAGGTATTTTCAATGATACACTGCATATTACGTTATAATATAAGGTATTTTCAATGATACACTGCATATTACGTTATATTATATGGTATTTTCAATGATACACTGCATAGTACGTTATATTATAAGGTATTTTCAATGATACACTGCATATTACGTTATATTATAAGGTATTTTCAATGATACACTGCATATTACGATATATTATAATATATTTTCAATGATACACTGCATATTACGTTATATTGTAAGGTATTTTCAATGTTACACTGTATATTACGTTATGTTATAAGATATTTTCAACGATAAACTACTATATATTAGAAGGTATTTTCAATGATACACTGCATATTACGTTATATTATAAGGTATTTTCAATGATACACTGCATATTACGTTATATTACAAGATATTTTCAATGATACACTGCATATTACGTTATAATATAAGGTATTTTCAATGATACACTGCATATTACGTTATATTATATGGTATTTTCAATGATACACTGCATATTACGATATACTATAAGGTATTTTCAATGATACGCTGCATAGTACGTTATATTATAAGGTATTTTCAATGTTACACTGTATATTACGTTATGTTATAAGGTATTTTCAATGATAAACTACTATATATTATAAGGTATTTTCAATGATACACTGCATATTACGTTATATTATAAGGTATTTTCAATGATACACTGTATATTACGTTATATTATAAGGTATTTTCAATGATAAACTACGATATATTAGAAGGTATTTTCAGTGATACGCTGCAATGTACGTTGTATTATAAGGTATTTTCAATGATACACTGCATATTACGTTATATTATAAGGTATTTTCAATGATACACTATAAATTCCGATATATTATAAGGCATTTTCAATGATACAATGCATATTACGTTATATTATAAGGTATTTTCAACGATACACTGCATATTCCGTTATATTATAAGGTATTTTCATTGCAACACTCCATATTACGTTACATTATAAGGCATTTTCAATGATAAACTACGATATATTATAAGGTATTTTCAATGATACACTGCATATTACGCTATATTATAAGGTATTTTCAATGATACACTGCATAGTACGCTATATTATAAGGTATTTTCAATGATACACTGCATATTACGTTATATTATAAGGTATTTTCAATGATAAACTACGATATATTAGAAGGTATTTTCAGTGATACACTGCATATTTCTTTATATTATAAGGTATTTTCAATGATACACTGTATATTACGTTATATTATAAGGTATTTTCAATGATAAACTACGATATATTAGAAGGTATTTTCAATGATACACTGCATATTACGTTATATTATAAGGTATTTTCAATGATACACTGCATATTACGTTATATTACAAGGTATTTTCAATGATACACTGCATATTACGTTATAATATAAGGTATTTTCAATGATACACTGCATATTACGTTACATTATATGGTATTTTCAATGATACACTGCATATTACGATATATTATAAGGTATTTTCAATGATACGCTGCATATTACGTTATATTATAAGGTATTTTCAATGATACACTGTATATTACGTTATATTATAAGGTATTTTCAATGATAAACTACGATATATTATAAGGTATTTTCAATGATACACTGCATATTACGCTATATTATAAGGTATTTTCAATGATACACTGTATATTACGTTATATTACAAGATATTTTCAATGATACACTGCATATTACGTTATAATATAAGGTATTTTCAATGATACACTGCATATTACGTTATATTATATGGTATTTTCAATGATACACTGCATATTACGATATATTATAAGGTATTTTCAATGATACGCTGCATAGTACGTTATATTATAAGGTATTTTCAATGTTACACTGTATATTACGTTATGTTATAAGGTATTTTCAATGATAAACTACTATATATTATAAGGTATTTTCAATGATACACTGCATATTACGTTATATTATAAGGTATTTTCAATGATACACTGTATATTACGTTATATTATAAGGTATTTTCAATGATAAACTACGATATATTAGAAGGTATTTTCAGTGATACGCTGCAATGTACGTTGTATTATAAGGTATTTTCAATGATACACTGCATATTACGTTATATTATTAGGTATTTTCAATGATACACTGCATATTACGTTATATTATAAGGTATTTTCAATGATACACTACAAATTACGGAATATTATAAGGTATTTTCAATGATACATTGCATATTACGATATATTATAAGGTATTTTCAATGATACACTGCATATTACGTTATATTATAAGGTATTTTCAATGTTACACTGTATATTACGTTATGTTATAAGGTATTTTCAATGATAAACTACTATATATTATAAGGTATTTTCAATGATACACTGCATATTACGTTATATTATAACGTATTTTCAATGATACACTGTATATTACGTTATATTATAAGGAATTTTCAATGATAAACTACGCTATATTATAAGGTATTTTCAATGATATACTACAAATTACGAAATATTATTAGGTATTTTCAATGATACACTGCATATTACGTTATATTATAAGGTATTTTCAATGATACACTGCATATTACGCTATATTATAAGGTATTTTCAATGATATACTACAAATTACGAAATATTATAAGGTATTTTCAATGATACATTGCATATTACGATATATTATAAGGTATTTTCAATGATACACTGCATATTACGTTATATTATAAGGTATTTTCAATGATACACTACAAATTCCGTTATATTATAAGGTATTTTCAATGATACACTGCATATTACGTTATATTATAATGTATTTTCAATGATACACTGCATATTACGTTATATTATAAGGTATTTTCAATGATACACTGCATATTACGTTATATTATAAGGTATTTTCAATGATAAACTACGATATATTAGAAGGTATTTTCAGTGATACACTGCATATTTCGTTATATTATAAGGTATTTTCAATGGTACACTGTATATTACGTTATATTATAAGGTATTTTCAATGATAAACTACGATATATTATAAGGTATTGTCAATGATACACTGCATATTACGTTATAATATAAGGTATTTTCAATGATACACTGCATATTACGTTATATTATAAGGTATTTTCAATGACACACTGCATATTTCGTTATATTATAAGGTATTTTCAATGATACACTATAAATTCCGATATATTATAAGGCATTTTCAATGATACAATGCATATTACGTTATATTATAAGGTATTTTCAACGATACACTGCATATTCCGTTATATTATAAGGTATTTTCATTGCAACACTCCATATTACGTTACATTATAAGGCATTTTCAATGATAAACTACGATATATTATAAGGTATTTTCAATGATACACTGCATATTACGCTATATTATAAGGTATTTTCAATGATACACTGCATAGTACGCTATATTATAAGGTATTTTCAATGATACACTGCATATTTCGTTATATTATAAGGTATTTTCAATGATAAACTACGATATATTAGAAGGTATTTTCAGTGATACACTGCATATTTCGTTATATTATAAGGTATTTTCAATGATACACTGTATATTACGTTATATTATAAGGTATTTTCAATGATAAACTACGATATATTAGAAGGTATTTTCAATGATACACTGCATATTACGTTATATTATAAGGTATTTTCAATGATACACTGCATATTACGTTATATTACAAGGTATTTTCAATGATACACTGCATATTACGTTATAATATAAGGTATTTTCAATGATACACTGCATATTACGTTACATTATATGGTATTTTCAATGATACACTGCATATTACGATATATTATAAGGTATTTTCAATGATACGCTGCATATTACGTTATATTATAAGGTATTTTCAATGATACACTGTATATTACGTTATATTATAAGGTATTTTCAATGATACACTGCATATTACGTTATATTATAAGGTATTTTCAATGTTACACTGTATATTACGTTATGTTATAAGGTATTTTCAATGATAAACTACTATATATTATAAGGTATTTTCAATGATACACTGCATATTACGTTATATTATAAGGTATTTTCAATGATACACTGTATATTACGTTATATTATAAGGAATTTTCAATGATAAACTACGCTATATTATAAGGTATTTTCAATGATATACTACAAATTACGAAATATTATTAGGTATTTTCAATGATACACTGCATATTACGTTATATTATAAGGTATTTTCAATGATACACTGCATATTACGCTATATTATAAGGTATTTTCAATGATATACTACAAATTACGAAATATTATAAGGTATTTTCAATGATACATTGCATATTACGATATATTATAAGGTATTTTCAATGATACACTGCATATTACGTTATATTATAAGGTATTTTCAATGATACACTACAAATTCCGTTATATTATAAGGTATTTTCAATGATACACTGCATATTACGTTATATTATAATGTATTTTCAATGATACACTGCATATTACGTTATATTATAAGGTATTTTCAATGATACACTGCATATTACGTTATATTATAAGGTATTTTCAATGATAAACTACGATATATTAGAAGGTATTTTCAGTGATACACTGCATATTTCGTTATATTATAAGGTATTTTCAATGGTACACTGTATATTACGTTATATTATAAGGTATTTTCAATGATAAACTACGATATATTATAAGGTATTGTCAATGATACACTGCATATTACGTTATAATATAAGGTATTTTCAATGATACACTGCATATTACGTTATATTATAAGGTATTTTCAATGACACACTGCATATTTCGTTATATTATAAGGTATTTTCAATGATACACTATAAATTCCGATATATTATAAGGCATTTTCAATGATACAATGCATATTACGTTATATTATAAGGTATTTTCAACGATACACTGCATATTCCGTTATATTATAAGGTATTTTCATTGCAACACTCCATATTACGTTACATTATAAGGCATTTTCAATGATAAACTACGATATATTATAAGGTATTTTCAATGATACACTGCATATTACGTTATATTATAAGGTATTTTCAATGATACACTGCATAGTACGCTATATTATAAGGTATTTTCAATGATACACTGCATATTACGTTATATTATAAGGTATTTTCAATGATAAACTACGATATATTAGAAGGTATTTTCAGTGATACACTGCATATTTCGTTATATTATAAGGTATTTTCAATGATACACTGTATATTACGTTATATTATAAGGTATTTTCAATGATAAACTACGATATATTAGAAGGTATTTTCAATGATACACTGCATATTACGTTATATTATAAGGTATTTTCAATGATACACTGCATATTACGTTATATTACAAGGTATTTTCAATGATACACTGCATATTACGTTATAATATAAGGTATTTTCAATGATACACTGCATATTACGTTACATTATATGGTATTTTCAATGATACACTGCATATTACGATATATTATAAGGTATTTTCAATGATACGCTGCATATTACGTTATATTATAAGGTATTTTCAATGATACACTGTATATTACGTTATATTATAAGGTATTTTCAATGATAAACTACGATATATTATAAGGTATTTTCAATGATACACTGCATATTACGCTATATTATAAGGTATTTTCAATGATACACTGCATAGTACGCTATATTATAAGGTATTTTCAATGATACACTGCATATTACGTTATATTACAAGGTATTTTCAATGATACACTGCATATTACGTTATAATATAAGGTATTTTCAATGATACACTGCATATTACGTTATATTATATGGTATTTTCAATGATACACTGCATATTACGTTATATTATAATGTATTTTCAATGATACACTGCATATTACGTTATATTATAAGGTATTTTCAATGATACACTGCATATTACGTTATATTATAAGGTATTTTCAATGATACACTGCATAGTACGCTATATTATAAGGTATTTTCAATGTTACACTGTATATTACGTTATGTTATAAGGTATTTTCAATGATAAACTACGATATATTATAAGGTATTTTCAATGATACACTGCATAGTACGCTATATTATAAGGTCTTTTCAATGATACACTGCATATTACGTTATACTATAAGGTATTTTCAATGATAAACTACGACATAATATAAGGTATGTTCAATGACACACTGCATATTTCGTTATATTATAAGGTATTTTCAATGATACACTACAAATTACGAAATATTATAAGGTATTTTCAATGATACACTGCATATTACGTTATATTATAAGGTATTTTCAACGATACACTGCATATTACGTTATATTATAAGGTATTTTCAAAGATACACTATAAATTCCGATATATTATAAGGCATTTTCAATGATACAATGCATATTACGTTATATTATAAGGTATTTTCAACGATACACTGCATATTCCGTTATATTATAAGGTATTTTCATTGAAACACTCCATATTACGTTACATTATAAGGCATTTTCAATGATAAACTACGATATATTATAAGGTATTTTCAATGATACACTGCATATTACGCTATATTATAAGGTATTTTAAATGATATACTGCATATTACGTTATATTATAAGGTATTTTCAATGATACACTGCATATTACGTTATATTATAAGGTATTTTCAATGATACACTGCATAGTACGCTATATTATAAGGTATTTTCAATGATACACTGCATATTACGTTATATTATAAGGTATTTTCAATGATAAACTACGATATATTAGAAGGTATTTTCAGTGATACACTGCATATTTCGTTATATTATAAGGTATTTTCAATGGTACACTGCATATTACGTTATATTATAAGGTATTTTCAATGATACACTACAAATTACGGAATATTATAAGGTATTTTCAATGATACATTGCATATTACGATATATTAGAAGGTATTTTCAGTGATACGCTGCAATGTACGTTGTATTATAAGGTATTTTCAATGATGCACTGCATATTACGTTATATTATTAGGTATTTTCAATGATACACTGCATATTACGTTATATTATAAGGTATTTTCAATGATACACTACAAATTACGGAATATTATAAGGTATTTTCAATGATACATTGCATATTACGATATATTATAAGGTATTTTCAATGATACACTGCATATTACGTTATATTATAAGGTATTTTCAATGTTACACTGTATATTACGTTATGTTATAAGGTATTTTCAATGATAAACTACTATATATTATAAGGTATTTTCAATGATACACTGCATATTACGTTATATTATAAGGTATTTTCAATGAAACACTGTATATTACGTTATATTATAAGGAATTTTCAATGATAAACTACGCTATATTATAAGGTATTTTCAATGATACACTACAAATTACGAAATATTATAAGGTATTTTCAATGATACACTGCATATTACGTTATATTATAAGGTATTTTCAACGATACACTGCATATTCCGTTATATTATAAGGTATTTTCATTGAAACACTCCATATTACGTTACATTATAAGGCATTTTCAATGATAAACTACGATATATTATAAGGTATTTTCAATGATACACTGCATATTACGCTATATTATAAGGTATTTTAAATGATATACTGCATATTACGTTATATTATAAGGTATTTTCAATGATACACTGCATATTACGTTATATTATAAGGTATTTTCAATGATACACTGCATAGTACGCTATATTATAAGGTATTTTCAATGATACACTGCATATTACGTTATATTATAAGGTATTTTCAATGATAAACTACGATATATTAGAAGGTATTTTCAGTGATACACTGCATATTTCGTTATATTATAAGGTATTTTCAATGGTACACTGCATATTACGTTATATTATAAGGTATTTTCAATGATACACTACAAATTACGGAATATTATAAGGTATTTTCAATGATACATTGCATATTACGATATATTAGAAGGTATTTTCAGTGATACGCTGCAATGTACGTTGTATTATAAGGTATTTTCATTGAAACACTCCATATTACGTTACATTATAAGGCATTTTCAATGATAAACTACGATATATTATAAGGTATTTTCAATGATACACTGCATATTACGCTATATTATAAGGTATTTTAAATGATATACTGCATATTACGTTATATTATAAGGTATTTTCAATGATACACTGCATATTACGTTATATTATAAGGTATTTTCAATGATACACTGCATATTACGTTATATTATTAGGTATTTTCAATGATACACTGCATATTACGTTATATTATAAGGTATTTTCAATGATACACTACAAATTACGGAATATTATAAGGTATTTTCAATGATACATTGCATATTACGATATATTATAAGGTATTTTCAATGATACACTGCATATTACGTTATATTATAAGGTATTTTCAATGTTACACTGTATATTACGTTATGTTATAAGGTATTTTCAATGATAAACTACTATATATTATAAGGTATTTTCAATGATACACTGCATATTACGTTATATTATAAGGTATTTTCAATGATACACTGTATATTACGTTATATTATAAGGTATTATCAATGATAAACTACGCTATATTATAAGGTATTTTCAATGATATACTACAAATTACGAAATATTATAAGGTATTTTCAATGATACATTGCATATTACGATATATTATAAGGTATTTTCAATGATACACTGCATATTACGTTATATTATAAGGTATTTTCAATGATACACTGCATATTACGTTATATTACAAGGTATTTTCAATGATACACTGCATATTACGTTATATTATAAGGTATTTTCAATGATACACTGCATATTACGTTATATTACAAGGTATTTTCAATGATTCACTGCATATTGCCTTATATTATAATGTATTTTCAATGATACACTGCATATTACGTTATATTATAAGGTATTTTCAATGATACACTGCATATTACGTTATATTATAAGGTATTTTCAATGATACACTGCATATTACGTTATATTACAAGGTATTTTCAATGATACACTGCATATTACGTTATAATATAAGGTATTTTCAATGATACACTGCATATTACGTTATATTATATGGTATTTTCAATGATACACTGCATATTACGATATATTATAAGGTATTTTCAATGATACACTGCATATTACGTTATATTATAAGGTATTTTCAATGATACACTGCATATTACGTTATATTATAAGGTATTTTCAATGATACACTGCATATTACGTTATATTATAAGGTATTTTCAATGATAAACTACGATATATTAGAAGGTATTTTCAGTGATACACTGCATATTTCGTTATATTATAAGGTATTTTCAATGGTACACTGTATATTACGTTATATTATAAGGTATTTTCAATGATAAACTACGATATATTAGAAGGTATTTTCAATGATACACTGCATATTACGTTATATTATAAGGTATTTTCAATGATACACTGCATATTACGTTATATTACAAGGTATTTTCAATGATACACTGCATATTACGTTATAATATAAGGTATTTTCAATGATACACTGCATATTACGTTATATTATATGGTATTTTCAATGATACACTGCATATTACGATATATTATAAGGTATTTTCAATGATACGCTGCATAGTACGTTATATTATAAGGTATTTTCAATGTTACACTGTATATTACGTTATGTTATAAGGTATTTTCAATGATAAACTACTATATATTATAAGGTATTTTCAATGATACACTGCATATTACGTTATATTATAAGGTATTTTCAATGATAAACTACGACATAATATAAGGTATGTTCAATGACACACTGCATATTTCGTTATATTATAAGGTATTTTCAATGATACACTACAAATTACGAAATATTATAAGGTATTTTCAATGATACACTGCATATTACGCTATATTATAAGGTATTTTAAATGATATACTGCATATTACGTTATATTATAAGGTATTTTCAATGATACACTGCATATTACGTTATATTATAAGGTATTTTCAATGATACACTGCATAGTACGCTATATTATAAGGTATTTTCAATGATACACTGCATATTACGTTATATTATAAGGTATTTTCAATGATAAACTACGACATATTAGAAGGTATTTTCAGTGATACACTGCATATTTCGTTATATTATAAGGTATTTTCAATGGTACACTGTATATTACGTTATATTATAAGGTATTTTCAATGATAAACTACGATATATTAGAAGGTATTTTCAATGATACACTGCATATTACGTTATATTATAAGGTATTTTCAATGATACACTGCATATTACGTTATATTATAAGGTATTTTCAATGATACACTGCATATTACGTTATATTACAAGGTATTTTCAATGATACACTGCAAATTACGTTATATTATAAGGTATTTTCAATGATACACTGCATATTACGTTATATTACAAGGTATTTTCAATGATTCACTGCATATTACCTTATATTATAATGTATTTTCAATGATACACTGCATATTACGTTATATTATAAGGTATTTTCAATGATACACTGCATATTACGTTATATTATAAGGTATTTTCAATGATACACTGCATATTACGTTATATTACAAGGTATTTTCAATGATACACTGCATATTACGTTATAATATAAGGTATTTTCAATGATACACTGCATATTACGTTATATTATATGGTATTTTCAATGATACACTGCATATTACGATATATTATAAGGTATTTTCAATGATACGCTGCATAGTACGTTATATTATAAGGTATTTTCAATGTTACACTGTATATTACGTTATGTTATAAGGTATTTTCAATGATAAACTACTATATATTATAAGGTATTTTCAATGATACACTGCATATTACGTTATATTATAAGGTATTTTCAATGATACACTGCATATTACGTTATATTATAAGGTATTTTCAATGATACACTGCATATTACGTTATATTATAAGGTATTTTCAATGATAAACTACGATATATTAGAAGGTATTTTCAGTGATACACTGCATATTTCGTTATATTATAAGGTATTTTCAATGGTACACTGTATATTACGTTATATTATAAGGTATTTTCAATGATAAACTACGATATATTAGAAGGTATTTTCAATGATACACTGCATATTACGTTATATTATAAGGTATTTTCAATGATACACTGCATATTACGTTATATTACAAGGTATTTTCAATGATTCACTGCATATTACCTTATATTATAATGTATTTTCAATGATACACTGCATATTACGTTATATTATAAGGTATTTTCAATGATACACTGCATATTACGTTATATTATAAGGTATTTTCAATGATACACTGCATATTACGTTATATTACAAGGTATTTTCAATGATACACTGCATATTACGTTATAATATAAGGTATTTTCAATGATACACTGCATATTACGTTATATTATATGGTATTTTCAATGATACACTGCATATTACGATATATTATAAGGTATTTTCAATGATACGCTGCATAGTACGTTATATTATAAGGTATTTTCAATGTTACACTGTATATTACGTTATGTTATAAGGTATTTTCAATGATAAACTGCTATATATTATAACGTATTTTCAATGATACACTGCATATTACGTTATATTATAAGGTATTTTCAATGATACACTGCATATTACGTTATATTATAAGGTATTTTCAATGATAAACTACGATATATTAGAAGGTATTTTCAGTGATACACTGCATATTTCGTTATATTATAAGGTATTTTCAATGGTACACTGTATATTACGTTATATTATAAGGTATTTTCAATGATAAACTACGATATATTAGAAGGTATTTTCAATGATACACTGCATATTACGTTATATTATAAGGTATTTTCAATGATACACTGCATATTACGTTATATTACAAGGTATTTTCAATGATACACTGCATATTACGTTATATTATAAGGTATTTTCAATGATACACTACAAATTCCGTTATATTATAAGGTATTTTCAATGATACACTGCATATTACGTTATATTACAAGGTATTTTCAATGATTCACTGCATATTACCTTATATTATAATGTATTTTCAATGATACACTGCATATTACGTTATATTATAAGGTATTTTCAATGATACACTGCATATTACGTTATATTATAAGGTATTTTCAATGATAAACTACGATATATTAGAAGGTATTTTCAATGATACACTGCATAGTACGCTATATTATAAGGTCTTTTCAATGATACACTGCATATTACGTTATACTATAAGGTATTTTCAATGATAAACTACGACATAATATAAGGTATGTTCAATGACACACTGCATATTTCGTTATATTATAAGGTATTTTCAATGATACACTATAAATTCCGATATATTATAAGGCATTTTCAATGATACAATGCATATTACGTTATATTATAAGGTATTTTCAACGATACACTGCATATTCCGTTATATTATAAGGTATTTTCAATGGTACACTGTATATTACGTTATATTATAAGGTATTTTCAATGATAAACTACGATATATTATAAGGTATTTTCAATGATACACTGCATATTACGTTATATTATAAGGTATTTTCAATGATACACTGCATATTACGTTATATTACAAGGTATTTTCAATGATACACTGCATATTACGTTATAATATAAGGTATTTTCAATGATACACTGCATATTACGTTATATTATATGGTATTTTCAATGATACACTGCATATTACGATATATTATAAGGTATTTTCAATGATACGCTGCATAGTACGTTATATTATAAGGTATTTTCAATGTTACACTGTATATTACGTTATGTTATAAGGTATTTTCAATGATAAACTACTATATATTATAAGGTATTTTCAATGATACACTGCATATTACGTTATATTATAAGGTATTTTCAATGATACACTGCATATTACGTTATATTACAAGGTATTTTCAATGATTCACTGCATATTACCTTATATTATAATGTATTTTCAATGATACACTGCATATTACGTTATATTATAAGGTATTTTCAATGATACACTGCATATTACGTTATATTATAAGGTATTTTCAATGATAAACTACGATATATTAGAAGGTATTTTCAATGATACACTGCATAGTACGCTATATTATAAGGTCTTTTCAATGATACACTGCATATTACGTTATACTATAAGGTATTTTCAATGATAAACTACGACATAATATAAGGTATGTTCAATGACACACTGCATATTTCGTTATATTATAAGGTATTTTCAATGATACACTATAAATTCCGATATATTATAAGGCATTTTCAATGATACAATGCATATTACGTTATATTATAAGGTATTTTCAACGATACACTGCATATTCCGTTATATTATAAGGTATTTTCAATGATACACTGTATATTACGTTATATTATAAGGTATTTTCAATGATAAACTACGATATATTATAAGGTATTTTCAATGATACACTGCATATTACGTTATATTATAAGGTATTTTCAATGATACACTGCATATTACGTTATATTACAAGGTATTTTCAATGATACACTGCATATTACGTTATAATATAAGGTATTTTCAATGATACACTGCATATTACGTTATATTATATGGTATTTTCAATGATACACTGCATATTACGATATATTATAAGGTATTTTCAATGATACGCTGCATAGTACGTTATATTATAAGGTATTTTCAATGTTACACTGTATATTACGTTATGTTATAAGGTATTTTCAATGATAAACTACTATATATTATAAGGTATTTTCAATGATACACTGCATATTACGTTATATTATAAGGTATTTTCAATGATACACTGTATATTACGTTATATTATAAGGTATTTTCAATGATAAACTACGATATATTAGAAGGTATTTTCAATGATAAACTACGACATAATATAAGGTATGTTCAATGACACACTGCATATTTCGTTATATTATAAGGTATTTTCAATGATACACTACAAATTACGAAATATTATAAGGTATTTTCAATGATACACTGCATATTACGTTATATTATAAGGTATTTGCAACGATACACTGCATATTACGTTATATTATAAGGTATTTTCAAAGATACACTATAAATTCCGATATATTATAAGGCATTTTCAATGATACAATGCATATTACGTTATATTATAAGGTATTTTCAACGATACACTGCATATTCCGTTATATTATAAGGTATTTTCATTGAAACACTCTATATTACGTTACAATATAAGGCATTTTCAATGATAAACTACGATATATTATAAGGTATTTTCAATGATACACTGCATATTACGCTATATTATAAGGTATTTTAAATGATATACTGCATATTACGTTATATTATAAGGTATTTTCAATGATACACTGCATATTACGTTATATTATAAGGTATTTTCAATGATACACTGCATAGTACGCTATATTATAAGGTATTTTCAATGTTACACTGTATATTACGTTATGTTATAAGGTATTTTCAATGATAAACTACTATATATTATAAGGTATTTTCAATGATACACTGCATATTACGTTATATTATAAGGTATTTTCTATGATACACTACAAATTACGAAATATTATAAGGTATTTTCAATGATACACTGCATATTACGTTATATTATAAGGTATTTTCAACGATACACTGCATATTACGTTATATTATAAGGTATTTTCAATGATACACTGCATATTACGTTATATTATAAGGTATTTTCAATGATACACTGCATATTACGTTATATTATAAGGTATTTTCAATGATACACTGCATATTACGTTATATTACAAGGTATTTTCAATGATACACTGCATATTACGTTATATTATAAGGTATTTTCAATGATACACTGCATATTACGTTATATTACAAGGTATTTTCAATGATTCACTGCATATTACCTTATATTATAATGTATTTTCAATGATACACTGCATATTACGTTATATTATAAGGTATTTTCAATGATACACTGCATATTACGTTATATTATAAGGTATTTTCAATGATACACTGCATATTACGTTATATTATAAGGTATTTTCAATGATACACTGCATATTACGTTATAATATAAGGAATTTTCAATGATACACTGCATATTACGTTATATTATATGGTATTTTCAATGATACACTGCATATTACGATATATTATAAGGTATTTTCAATGATACGCTGCATAGTACGTTATATTATAAGGTATTTTCAATGATACACTGCATATTACGTTATATTACAAGGTATTTTCAATGATACACTGCATATTACGTTATAATATAAGGTATTTTCAATGATACACTGCATATTACGTTATATTATATGGTATTTTCAATGATACACTGCATATTACGATATATTATAAGGTATTTTCAATGATACGCTGCATAGTACGTTATATTATAAGGTATTTTCAATGTTACACTGTATATTACGTTATGTTATAAGGTATTTTCATTGATAAACTACTATATATTATAAGGTATTTTCAATGATACACTGCATATTACGTTATATTATAAGGTATTTTCAATGATACACTGTATATTACGTTATATTATAAGGTATTTTCAATGATACACTGCATATTACGTTATATTATAAGGTATTTTCAATGATACACTGCATATTACGTTATATTACAAGGTATTTTCAATGATACACTGCATATTACGTTATATTATAAGGTATTTTCAATGATACACTGCATATTACGTTATATTACAAGGTATTTTCAATGATTCACTGCATATTACCTTATATTATAATGTATTTTCAATGATACACTGCATATTACGTTATATTATAAGGTATTTTCAATGATACACTGCATATTACGTTATATTATAAGGTATTTTCAATGATACACTGCATATTACGTTATATTACAAGGTATTTTCAATAATACACTGCATATTACGTTATAATATAAGGAATTTTCAATGATACACTGCATATTACGTTATATTATATGGTATTTTCAATGATACACTGCATATTACGATATATTATAAGGTATTTTCAATGATACGCTGCATAGTACGTTATATTATAAGGTATTTTCAATGTTACACTGTATATTACGTTATGTTATAAGGTATTTTCAATGATAAACTACTATATATTATAAGGTATTTTCAATGATACACTGCATATTACGTTATATTATAAGGTATTTTCAATGATACACTGTATATTACGTTATATTATAAGGTATTTTCAATGATAAACTACGATATATTAGAAGGTATTTTCAATGATACACTGCATAGTACGCTATATTATAAGGTCTTTTCAATGATATACTGCATATTACGTTGTACTATAAGGTATTTTCAATGATAAACTACGACATAATATAAGGTATGTTCAATGACACACTGCATATTTCGTTATATTATAAGGTATTTTCAATGATACACTACAAATTACGAAATATTATAAGGTATTTTCAATGATACACTGCATATTACGTTATATTATAAGGTATTTGCAACGATACACTGCATAATACCTTATATTATAAGGTATTTTCAAAGATACACTATAAATTCCGATATATTATAAGGCATTTTCAATGATACAATGCATATTACGTTATATTATAAGGTATTTTCAACGATACACTGCATATTCCGTTATATTATAAGGTATTTTCATTGAAACACTCTATATTACGTTACAATATAAGGCATTTTCAATGATAAACTACGATATATTATAAGGTATTTTCAATGATACACTGCATATTACGCTATATTATAAGGTATTTTAAATGATATACTGCATATTACGTTATATTATAAGGTATTTTCAATGATACACTGCATATTACGTTATATTATAAGGTATTTTCAATGATACACTGCATAGTACGCTATATTATAAGGTATTTTCAATGTTACACTGTATATTACGTTATGTTATAAGGTATTTTCAATGATAAACTACTATATATTATAAGGTATTTTCAATGATACACTGCATATTACGTTATATTATAAGGTATTTTCAATGATACACTACAAATTACGAAATATTATAAGGTATTTTCAATGATACACTGCATATTACGTTATATTATAAGGTATTTTCAACGATACACTGCATATTACGTTATATTATAAGGTATTTTCAATGATACACTGCATATTACGTTATATTATAAGGTATTTTCAATGATACACTGCATATTACGTTATATTATAAGGTATTTTCAATGATACACTGCATATTACGTTATATTATAAGGTATTTTCAATGATACACTGCATATTACGTTATATTATAAGGTATTTTCAATGATACACTGCATATTACGTTATATTACAAGGTATTTTCAATGATACACTGCATATTACGTTATAATATAAGGAATTTTCAATGATACACTGCATATTACGTTATATTATATGGTATTTTCAATGATACACTGCATATTACGTTATATTATAAGGTATTTTCAATGATACACTGCATATTACGTTATATTATAAGGTATTTTCAATGATACACTGCATATTACGTTATATTACAAGGTATTTTCAATAATACACTGCATATTACGTTATAATATAAGGAATTTTCAATGATACACTGCATATTACGTTATATTATATGGTATTTTCAATGATACACTGCATATTACGATATATTATAAGGTATTTTCAATGATACGCTGCATAGTACGTTATATTATAAGGTATTTTCAATGTTACACTGTATATTACGTTATGTTATAAGGTATTTTCAATGATAAACTACTATATATTATAAGGTATTTTCAATGATACACTGCATATTACGTTATATTATAAGGTATTTTCAATGATACACTGTATATTACGTTATATTATAAGGTATTTTCAATGATAAACTACGATATATTAGAAGGTATTTTCAATGATACACTGCATAGTACGCTATATTATAAGGTCTTTTCAATGATATACTGCATATTACGTTATACTATAAGGTATTTTCAATGATAAACTACGACATAATATAAGGTATGTTCAATGACACACTGCATATTTCGTTATATTATAAGGTATTTTCAATGATACACTACAAATTACGAAATATTATAAGGTATTTTCAATGATACACTGCATATTACGTTATATTATAAGGTATTTGCAACGATACACTGCATAATACGTTATATTATAAGGTATTTTCAAAGATACACTATAAATTCCGATATATTATAAGGCATTTTCAATGATACAATGCATATTACGTTATATTATAAGGTATTTTCAACGATACACTGCATATTCCGTTATATTATAAGGTATTTTCATTGAAACACTCTATATTACGTTACAATATAAGGCATTTTCAATGATAAACTACGATATATTATAAGGTATTTTCAATGATACACTGCATATTACGCTATATTATAAGGTATTTTAAATGATATACTGCATATTACGTTATATTATAAGGTATTTTCAATGATACACTGCATATTACGTTATATTATAAGGTATTTTCAATGATACACTGCATAGTACGCTATATTATAAGGTATTTTCAATGTTACACTGTATATTACGTTATGTTATAAGGTATTTTCAATGATAAACTACTATATATTATAAGGTATTTTCAATGATACACTGCATATTACGTTATATTATAAGGTATTTTCAATGATACACTACAAATTACGAAATATTATAAGGTATTTTCAATGATACACTGCATATTACGTTATATTATAAGGTATTTTCAACGATACACTGCATATTACGTTATATTATAAGGTATTTTCAATGATACACTGCATATTACGTTATATTATAAGGTATTTTCAATGATACACTGCATATTACGTTATATTATAAGGTATTTTCAATGATACACTGCATATTACGTTATATTATAAGGTATTTTCAATGATACACTGCATATTACGTTATATTATAAGGTATTTTCAATGATACACTGCATATTACGTTATATTACAAGGTATTTTCAATGATTCACTGCATATTACCTTATATTATAATGTATTTTCAATGATACACTGCATATTACGTTATATTATAAGGTATTTTCAATGATACACTGCATATTACGTTATATTATAAGGTATTTTCAATGATACACTGCATATTACGTTATATTACAAGGTATTTTCAATGATACACTGCATATTACGTTATAATATAAGGAATTTTCAATGATACACTGCATATTACGTTATATTATATGGTATTTTCAATGATACACTGCATATTACGATATATTATAAGGTATTTTCAATGATACGCTGCATAGTACGTTATATTATAAGGTATTTTCAATGATACACTGCATATTACGTTATATTACAAGGTATTTTCAATGATACACTGCATATTACGTTATAATATAAGGTATTTTCAATGATACACTGCATATTACGTTATATTATATGGTATTTTCAATGATACACTGCATATTACGATATATTATAAGGTATTTTCAATGATACGCTGCATAGTACGTTATATTATAAGGTATTTTCAATGTTACACTGTATATTACGTTATGTTATAAGGTATTTTCAATGATAAACTACTATATATTATAAGGTATTTTCAATGATACACTGCATATTACGTTATATTATAAGGTATTTTCAATGATACACTGTATATTACGTTATATTATAAGGTATTTTCAATGATACACTGCATATTACGTTATATTATAAGGTATTTTCAATGATACACTGCATATTACGTTATATTACAAGGTATTTTCAATGATACACTGCATATTACGTTATATTATAAGGTATTTTCAATGATACACTGCATATTACGTTATATTACAAGGTATTTTCAATGATTCACTGCATATTACCTTATATTACAATGTATTTTCAATGATACACTGCATATTACGTTATATTATAAGGTATTTTCAATGATACACTGCATATTACGTTATATTATAAGGTATTTTCAATGATACACTGCATATTACGTTATATTACAAGGTATTTTCAATGATACACTGCATATTACGTTATAATATAAGGAATTTTCAATGATACACTGCATATTACGTTATATTATATGGTATTTTCAATGATACACTGCATATTACGATATATTATAAGGTATTTTCAATGATACGCTGCATAGTACGTTATATTATAAGGTATTTTCAATGATACACTGCATATTACGTTATATTACAAGGTATTTTCAATGATACACTGCATATTACGTTATAATATAAGGTATTTTCAATGATACACTGCATATTACGTTATATTATATGGTATTTTCAATGATACACTGCATATTACGATATATTATAAGGTATTTTCAATGATACACTGCATATTACGTTATATAACAAGGTATTTTCAATGATACACTGCATATTACGTTATATTATAAGGTATTTTCAATGATACACTGCATATTACGTTATATTATAAGGTATTTTCAATGATAAACTACGATATATTAGAAGGTATTTTCAATGATACACTGCATAGTACGCTATATTATAAGGTCTTTTCAATGATACACTGCATATTACGTTATACTATAAGGTATTTTCAATGATAAACTACGACATAATATAAGGTATGTTCAATGACACACTGCATATTTCGTTATATTATAAGGTATTTTCAATGATACACTACAAATTACGAAATATTATAAGGTATTTTCAATGATACACTGCATATTACGTTATATTATAAGGTATTTTCAACGATACACTGCATATTACGTTATATTATAAGGTATTTTCAAAGATACACTATAAATTCCGATATATTATAAGGCATTTTCAATGATACAATGCATATTACGTTATATTATAAGGTATTTTCAACGATACACTGCATATTCCGTTATATTATAAGGTATTTTCATTGAAACACTCCATATTACGTTACATTATAAGGCATTTTCAATGATAAACTACGATATATTATAAGGTATTTTCAATGATACACTGCATATTACGCTATATTATAATGTATTTTCAATGATACACTGCATATTACGTTATATTATAAGGTATTTTCAATGTTACACTGTATATTACGTTATGTTATAAGGTATTTTCAATGATAAACTACTATATATTATAAGGTATTTTCAATGATACACTGCATATTACGCTATATTATAATGTATTTTCAATGATACACTGCATATTACGTTATATTACAAGGTATTTTCAATGATTCACTGCATATTACCTTATATTATAATGTATTTTCAATGATACACTGCATATTACGTTATATTATAAGGTATTTTCAATGATACACTGCATATTACGTTATATTATAAGGTATTTTCAATGATACACTGCATATTACGTTATATTACAAGGTATTTTCAATGATACACTGCATATTACGTTATAATATAAGGAATTTTCAATGATACACTGCATATTACGTTATATTATATGGTATTTTCAATGATACACTGCATATTACGATATATTATAAGGTATTTTCAATGATACGCTGCATAGTACGTTATATTATAAGGTATTTTCAATGATACACTGCATATTACGTTATATTACAAGGTATTTTCAATGATACACTGCATATTACGTTATAATATAAGGTATTTTCAATGATACACTGCATATTACGTTATATTATATGGTATTTTCAATGATACACTGCATATTACGATATATTATAAGGTATTTTCAATGATACGCTGCATAGTACGTTATATTATAAGGTATTTTCAATGTTACACTGTATATTACGTTATGTTATAAGGTATTTTCAATGATAAACTACTATATATTATAAGGTATTTTCAATGATACACTGCATATTACGTTATATTATAAGGTATTTTCAATGATACACTGTATATTACGTTATATTATAAGGTATTTTCAATGATACACTGCATATTACGTTATATTATAAGGTATTTTCAATGATACACTGCATATTACGTTATATTACAAGGTATTTTCAATGATACACTGCATATTACGTTATATTATAAGGTATTTTCAATGATACACTGCATATTACGTTATATTACAAGGTATTTTCAATGATTCACTGCATATTACCTTATATTATAATGTATTTTCAATGATACACTGCATATTACGTTATATTATAAGGTATTTTCAATGATACACTGCATATTACGTTATATTATAAGGTATTTTCAATGATACACTGCATATTACGTTATATTACAAGGTATTTTCAATGATACACTGCATATTACGTTATAATATAAGGAATTTTCAATGATACACTGCATATTACGTTATATTATATGGTATTTTCAATGATACACTGCATATTACGATATATTATAAGGTATTTTCAATGATACGCTGCATAGTACGTTATATTATAATGTATTTGCAACGATACACTGCATATTACGTTATATTATAAGGTATTTTCAAAGATACACTATAAATTCCGATATATTATAAGGCATTTTCAATGATACAATGCATATTACGTTATATTATAAGGTATTTTCAACGATACACTGCATATTCCGTTATATTATAAGGTATTTTCATTGAAACACTCCATATTACGTTACATTATAAGGCATTTTCAATGATAAACTACGATATATTATAAGGTATTTTCAATGATACACTGCATATTACGCTATATTATAAGGTATTTTAAATGATATACTGCATATTACGTTATATTATAAGGTATTTTCAATGATACACTGCATATTACGTTATATTATAAGGTATTTTCAATGATACACTGTATATTACGTTATATTATAAGGTATTTTCAATGATAAACTACGATATATTAGAAGGTATTTTCAATGATACACTGCATAGTACGCTATATTATAAGGTCTTTTCAATGATACACTGAATATTACGTTATATTATAAGGTATTTTCAAAGATACACTATAAATTCCGATATATTATAAGGCATTTTCAATGATACAATGCATATTACGTTATATTATAAGGTATTTTCAACGATACACTGCATATTCCGTTATATTATAAGGTATTTTCATTGAAACACTCCATATTACGTTACATTATAAGGCATTTTCAATGATAAACTACGATATATTATAAGGTATTTTCAATGATACACTGCATATTACGCTATATTATAATGTATTTTCAATGATACACTGCATATTACGTTATATTATAAGGTATTTTCAATGATACACTGCATATTACGTTATATTATAAGGTATTTTCAATGATAAACTACGATATATTAGAAGGTATTTTCAGTGATACACTGCATATTTCGTTATATTATAAGGTATTTTCAATGGTACACTGTATATTACGTTATATTATAAGGTATTTTCAATGATAAACTACGATATATTAGAAGGTATTTTCAATGATACACTGCATATTACGTTATATTATAAGGTATTTTCAATGATACACTGCATATTACGTTATATTACAAGGTATTTTCAATGATACACTGCATATTACGTTATAATATAAGGTATTTTCAATGATACACTGCATATTACGTTATATTATATGGTATTTTCAATGATACACTGCATATTACGATATATTATAAGGTATTTTCAATGATACGCTGCATAGTACGTTATATTATAAGGTATTTTCAATGTTACACTGTATATTACGTTATGTTATAAGGTATTTTCAATGATAAACTACTATATATTATAAGGTATTTTCAATGATACACTGCATATTACGTTATATTATAAGGTATTTTCAATGATACACTGTATATTACGTTATATTATAAGGTATTTTCAATGATAAACTACGATATATTAGAAGGTATTTTCAATGATACACTGCATAGTACGCTATATTATAAGGTCTTTTCAATGATACACTGCATATTACGTTATATTATAAGGTATTTTCAACGATACACTGCATATTACGTTATATTATAAGGTATTTTCAAAGATACACTATAAATTCCGATATATTATAAGGCATTTTCAATGATACAATGCATATTACGTTATATTATAAGGTATTTTCAACGATACACTGCATATTCCGTTATATTATAAGGTATTTTCATTGAAACACTCCATATTACGTTACATTATAAGGCATTTTCAATGATAAACTACGATATATTATAAGGTATTTTCAATGATACACTGCATATTACGCTATATTATAAGGTATTTTAAATGATATACTGCATATTACGTTATATTATAAGGTATTTTCAATGATACACTGCATATTACGTTATATTATAAGGTATTTTCAATGATACACTGCATAGTACGCTATCTGATAAGGTATTTTCAATGTTACACTGTATATTACGTTATGTTATAAGGTATTTTCAATGATAAACTACTATATATTATAAGGTATTTTCAATGATACACTGCATATTACGTTATATTATAAGGTATTTTCAATGATACACTGTATATTACGTTATATTATAAGGTATTTTCAATGATAAACTACGATATATTAGAAGGTATTTTCAATGATACACTGCATAGTACGCTATATTATAAGGTCTTTTCAATGATACACTGCATATTACGTTATACTATAAGGTATTTTCAATGATAAACTACGACATAATATAAGGTATGTTCAATGACACACTGCATATTTCGTTATATTATAAGGTATTTTCAATGATACACTACAAATTACGAAATATTATAAGGTATTTTCATTGAAACACTCCATATTACGTTACATTATAAGGCATTTTCAATGATAAACTACGATATATTATAAGGTATTTTCAATGATACACTGCATATTACGCTATATTATAAGGTATTTTAAATGATATACTGCATATTACGTTATATTATAAGGTATTTTCAATGATACACTGCATATTACGTTATATTATAAGGTATTTTCAATGATACACTGTATATTACGTTATATTATAAGGTATTTTCAATGATAAACTACGATATATTAGAAGGTATTTTCAATGATACACTGCATAGTACGCTATATTATAAGGTCTTTTCAATGATACACTGCATATTACGTTATACTATAAGGTATTTTCAATGATAAACTACGACATAATATAAGGTATGTTCAATGACACACTGCATATTTCGTTATATTATAAGGTATTTTCAATGATACACTACAAATTACGAAATATTATAAGGTATTTTCAATGATACACTGCATATTACGTTATATTATAAGGTATTTTCAACGATACACTGCATATTACGTTATATTATAAGGTATTTTCAAAGATACACTATAAATTCCGATATATTATAAGGCATTTTCAATGATACAATGCATATTACGTTATATTATAAGGTATTTTCAACGATACACTGCATATTCCGTTATATTATAAGGTATTTTCATTGAAACACTCCATATTACGTTACATTATAAGGCATTTTCAATGATAAACTACGATATATTATAAGGTATTTTCAATGATACACTGCATATTACGCTATATTATAATGTATTTTCAATGATACACTGCATATTACGTTATATTATAAGGTATTTTCAATGATACACTGCATATTACGTTATATTATAAGGTATTTTCAATGATAAACTACGATATATTAGAAGGTATTTTCAGTGATACACTGCATATTTCGTTATATTATAAGGTATTTTCAATGGTACACTGTATATTACGTTATATTATAAGGTATTTTCAATGATAAACTACGATATATTAGAAGGTATTTTCAATGATACACTGCATATTACGTTATATTATAAGGTATTTTCAATGATACACTGCATATTACGTTATATTACAAGGTATTTTCAATGATACACTGCATATTACGTTATAATATAAGGTATTTTCAATGATACACTGCATATTACGTTATATTATATGGTATTTTCAATGATACACTGCATATTACGATATATTATAAGGTATTTTCAATGATACGCTGCATAGTACGTTATATTATAAGGTATTTTCAATGTTACACTGTATATTACGTTATGTTATAAGGTATTTTCAATGATAAACTACTATATATTATAAGGTATTTTCAATGATACACTGCATATTACGTTATATTATAAGGTATTTTCAATGATACACTGTATATTACGTTATATTATAAGGTATTTTCAATGATAAACTACGATATATTAGAAGGTATTTTCAATGATACACTGCATAGTACGCTATATTATAAGGTCTTTTCAATGATACACTGCATATTACGTTATATTATAAGGTATTTGCAACGATACACTGCATATTACGTTATATTATAAGGTATTTTCAAAGATACACTATAAATTCCGATATATTATAAGGCATTTTCAATGATACAATGCATATTACGTTATATTATAAGGTATTTTCAACGATACACTGCATATTCCGTTATATTATAAGGTATTTTCATTGAAACACTCCATATTACGTTACATTATAAGGCATTTTCAATGATAAACTACGATATATTATAAGGTATTTTCAATGATACACTGCATATTACGCTATATTATAAGGTATTTTAAATGATATACTGCATATTACGTTATATTATAAGGTATTTTCAATGATACACTGCATATTACGTTATATTATAAGGTATTTTCAATGATACACTGCATAGTACGCTATCTGATAAGGTATTTTCAATGTTACACTGTATATTACGTTATGTTATAAGGTATTTTCAATGATAAACTACTATATATTATAAGGTATTTTCAATGATACACTGCATATTACGTTATATTATAAGGTATTTTCAATGATACACTGTATATTACGTTATATTATAAGGTATTTTCAATGATAAACTACGATATATTAGAAGGTATTTTCAATGATACACTGCATAGTACGCTATATTATAAGGTCTTTTCAATGATACACTGCATATTACGTTATACTATAAGGTATTTTCAATGATAAACTACGACATAATATAAGGTATGTTCAATGACACACTGCATATTTCGTTATATTATAAGGTATTTTCAATGATACACTACAAATTACGAAATATTATAAGGTATTTTCAATGATACACTGCATATTACGTTATATTATAAGGTATTTTCAACGATACACTGCATATTACGTTATATTATAAGGTATTTTCAAAGATACACTATAAATTCCGATATATTATAAGGCATTTTCAATGATACAATGCATATTACGTTATATTATAAGGTATTTTCAACGATACACTGCATATTCCGTTATATTATAAGGTATTTTCATTGAAACACTCCATATTACGTTACATTATAAGGCATTTTCAATGATAAACTACGATATATTATAAGGTATTTTCAATGATACACTGCATATTACGCTATATTATAAGGTATTTTAAATGATATACTGCATATTACGTTATATTATAAGGTATTTTCAATGATACACTGCATAGTACGCTATATTATAAGGTATTTTCAATGATACACTGCATATTACGTTATATTATAAGGTACTTTCAATGATACACTGTATATTACGTTATATTATAAGGTATTTTCAATGATAAACTACGATATATTAGAAGGTATTTTCAATGATACACTGCATAGTACGCTATATTATAAGGTCTTTTCAATGATACACTGCATATTACGTTATACTATAAGGTATTTTCAATGATAAACTACGACATAATATAAGGTATGTTCAATGACACACTACATATTTCGTTATATTATAAGGTATTTTCAATGATACACTACAAATTACGAAATATTATAAGGTATTTTAAATGATACACTGCATATTACGTTATATTATAAGGTATTTGCAACGATACACTGCATATTACGTTATATTATAAGGTATTTTCAAAGATACACTATAAATTCCGATATATTATAAGGCATTTTCAATGATACAATGCATATTACGTTATATTATAAGGTATTTTCAACGATACACTGCATATTCCGTTATATTATAAGGTATTTTCATTGAAACACTCCATATTACGTTACATTATAAGGCATTTTCAATGATAAATTACGATATATTATAAGGTATTTTCAATGATACACTGCATATTACGCTATATTATAAGGTATTTTAAATGATATACTGCATATTACGTTATATTATAAGGTATTTTCAATGATACACTGCATATTACGTTATATTATAAGGTATTTTCAATGATACACTGCATAGTACGCTATATGATAAGGTATTTTCAATGTTACACTGTATATTACGTTATGTTATAAGGTATTTTCAATGATAAACTACTATATATTATAAGGTATTTTCAATGATACACTGCATATTACGTTATATTATAAGGTATTTTCAATGATACACTGTATATTACGTTATATTATAAGGTATTTTCAATGATAAACTACGATATATTAGAAGGTATTTTCAATGATACACTGCATAGTACGCTATATTATAAGGTCTTTTCAATGATACACTGCATATTACGTTATACTATAAGGTATTTTCAATGATAAACTACGACATAATATAAGGTATGTTCAATGACACACTGCATATTTCGTTATATTATAAGGTATTTTCAATGATACACTACAAATTACGTTATATTATAAGGTATTTTCAATGATACACTGCATAGTACGCTATATTATAAGGTATTTTCAATGATACACTGCATATTACGTTATATTATAAGGTATTTTCAATGATAAACTACGATATATTAGAAGGTATTTTCAGTGATACACTGCATATTTCGTTATATTATAAGGTATTTTCAATGGTACACTGTATATTACGTTATATTATAAGGTATTTTCAATGATAAACTACGATATATTAGAAGGTATTTTCAATGATACACTGCATATTACGTTATATTATAAGGTATTTTCAATGATACACTGCATATTACGTTATATTATAAGGTATTTTCAATGATACACTGCATATTACGTTATATTACAAGGTATTTTCAATGATATACTGCATATTACGTTATATTATAAGGTATTTTCAATGATACACTGCATATTACGTTATATTACAAGGTATTTTCAATGATTCACTGCATATTACCTTATATTATAATGTATTTTCAATGATACACTGCATATTACGTTATATTATAAGGTATTTTCAATGATACACTGCATATTACGTTATATTATAAGGTATTTTCAATGATACACTGCATATTACGTTATATTACAAGGTATTTTCAATGATACACTGCATATTACGTTATAATATAAGGAATTTTCAATGATACACTGCATATTACGTTATATTATATGGTATTTTCAATGATACACTGCATATTACGATATATTATAAGGTATTTTCAATGATACGCTGCATAGTACGTTATATTATAAGGTATTTTCAATGTTACACTGTATATTACGTTATGTTATAAGGTATTTTCAATCATAAACTACTATATATTATAAGGTATTTTCAATGATACACTGCATATTACGTTATATTATAAGGTATTTTCAATGATACACTGTATATTACGTTATATTATAAGGTATTTTCAATGATAAACTACGATATATTAGAAGGTATTTTCAATGATACACTGCATAGTACGCTATATTATAAGGTATTTTCAATGATACACTGCATATTACGTTATATTACAAGGTATTTTCAATGATAAACTACGATATATTAGAAGGTATTTTCAGTGATACACTGCATATTTCGTTATATTATAAGGTATTTTCAATGGTACACTGTATATTACGTTATATTATAAGGTATTTTCAATGATAAACTACGATATATTAGAAGGTATTTTCAATGATACACTGCATATTACGTTATATTATAAGGTATTTTCAATGATACACTGCATATTACGTTATATTATAAGGTATTTTCAATGATACACTGCATATTACGTTATATTACAAGGTATTTTCAATGATACACTGCATATTACGTTATATTATAAGGTATTTTCAATGATACACTGCATATTACGTTATATTACAAGGTATTTTCAATGATACACTGCATATTACGTTATATTATAATGTATTTTCACTGATACACTGCATATTACGTTATATTATATGGTATTTTCAATGATACACTGCATATTACGTTATATTACAAGGTATTTTCAATGATACACTGCATATTACGTTATATTATAATGTATTTTCACTGATACACTGCATATAACGTTATATTATAAGGTATTTTCAATGATACACTGCATATTACGTTATATTATAAGGTATTTTCAATGATACACTGCATATTACGTTATATTACAAGGTATTTTCAATGATACACTGCATATTACGTTATATTATAAGGTATTTTCAATGATACACTGCATATTACGTTATATTATATGGTATTTTCAATGATACACTGCATATTACGATATATTATAAGGTATTTTCAATGATACGCTGCATAGTACGTTATATTATAAGGTATTTTCAATGTTACACTGTATATTACGTTATGTTATAAGGCATTTTCAATGATAAACTACGATATATTATAAGGTATTTTCAATGATACACTGCATATTACGCTATATTATAAGGTATTTTAAATGATATACTGCATATTACGTTATATTATAAGGTATTTTCAATGATACACTGCATAGTACGCTATATTATAAGGTATTTTCAATGATACACTGCATATTACGTTATATTATAAGGTACTTTCAATGATACACTGTATATTACGTTATATTATAAGGTATTTTCAATGATAAACTACGATATATTAGAAGGTATTTTCAATGATACACTGCATAGTACGCTATATTATAAGGTCTTTTCAATGATACACTGCATATTACGTTATACTATAAGGTATTTTCAATGATAAACTACGACATAATATAAGGTATGTTCAATGACACACTACATATTTCGTTATATTATAAGGTATTTTCAATGATACACTACAAATTACGAAATATTATAAGGTATTTTCAATGATACACTGCATATTACGTTATATTATAAGGTATTTGCAACGATACACTGCATATTACGTTATATTATAAGGTATTTTCAAAGATACACTATAAATTCCGATATATTATAAGGCATTTTCAATGATACAATGCATATTACGTTATATTATAAGGTATTTTCAACGATACACTGCATATTCCGTTATATTATAAGGTATTTTCATTGAAACACTCCATATTACGTTACATTATAAGGCATTTTCAATGATAAATTACGATATATTATAAGGTATTTTCAATGATACACTGCATATTACGCTATATTATAAGGTATTTTAAATGATATACTGCATATTACGTTATATTATAAGGTATTTTCAATGATAAACTACGATATATTAGAAGGTATTTTCAGTGATACACTGCATATTTCGTTATATTATAAGGTATTTTCAATGGTACACTGTATATTACGTTATATTATAAGGTATTTTCAATGATAAACTACGATATATTAGAAGGTATTTTCAATGATACACTGCATATTACGTTATATTATAAGGTATTTTCATTGAAACACTCCATATTACGTTACATTATAAGGCATTTTCAATGATAAACTACGATATATTATAAGGTATTTTCAATGATACACTGCATATTACGCTATATTATAAGGTATTTTAAATGATATACTGCATATTACGTTATATTATAAGGTATTTTCAATGATACACTGCATATTACGTTATATTATAAGGTATTTTCAATGATACACTGCATAGTACGCTATATGATAAGGTATTTTCAATGTTACACTGTATATTACGTTATGTTATAAGGTATTTTCAATGATAAACTACTATATATTATAAGGTATTTTCGATGATACACTGCATATTACGTTATATTATAAGGTATTTTCAATGATACACTGTATATTACGTTATATTATAAGGTATTTTCAATGATAAACTACGATATATTAGAAGGTATTTTCAATGATACACTGCATAGTACGCTATATTATAAGGTCTTTTCAATGATACACTGCATATTACGTTATACTATAAGGTATTTTCAATGATAAACTACGACATAATATAAGGTATGTTCAATGACACACTGCATATTTCGTTATATTATAAGGTATTTTCAATGATACACTACAAATTACGAAATATTATAAGGTATTTTCAATGATACACTGCATATTACGTTATATTATAAGGTATTTTCAACGATACACTGCATATTACGTTATATTATAAGGTATTTTCAAAGATACACTATAAATTCCGATATATTATAAGGCATTTTCAATGATACAATGCATATTACGTTATATTATAAGGTATTTTCAACGATACACTGCATATTCCGTTATATTATAAGGTATTTTCATTGAAACACTCCATATTACGTTACATTATAAGGCATTTTCAATGATAAACTACGATATATTATAAGGTATTTTCAATGATACACTGCATATTACGCTATATTATAAGGTATTTTAAATGATATACTGCATATTACGTTATATTATAAGGTATTTTCAATGATACACTGCATATTACGTTATATTATAAGGTACTTTCAATGATACACTGTATATTACGTTATATTATAAGGTATTTTCAATGATAAACTACGATATATTAGAAGGTATTTTCAATGATACACTGCATAGTACGTTATATTATAAGGTCTTTTCAATGATACACTGCATATTACGTTATACTATAAGGTATTTTCAATGATAAACTACGACATAATATAAGGTATGTTCAATGACACACTACATATTTCGTTATATTATAAGGTATTTTCAATGATACACTACAAATTACGAAATATTATAAGGTATTTTCAATGATACACTGCATATTACGTTATATTATAAGGTATTTGCAACGATACACTGCATATTACGTTATATTATAAGGTATTTTCAAAGATACACTATAAATTCCGATATATTATAAGGCATTTTCAATGATACAATGCATATTACGTTATATTATAAGGTATTTTCAACGATACACTGCATATTCCGTTATATTATAAGGTATTTTCATTGAAACACTCCATATTACGTTACATTATAAGGCATTTTCAATGATAAATTACGATATATTATAAGGTATTTTCAATGATACACTGCATATTACGCTATATTATAAGGTATTTTAAATGATATACTGCATATTACGTTATATTATAAGGTATTTTCAATGATAAACTACGATATATTAGAAGGTATTTTCAGTGATACACTGCATATTTCGTTATATTATAAGGTATTTTCAATGGTACACTGTATATTACGTTATATTATAAGGTATTTTCAATGATAAACTACGATATATTAGAAGGTATTTTCAATGATACACTGCATATTACGTTATATTATAAGGTATTTTCAATGATACACTGCATATTACGTTATATTATAAGGTATTTTCAATGATACACTGCATATTACGTTATATTACAAGGTATTTTCAATGATACACTGCATATTACGTTATATTATAAGGTATTTTCAATGATACACTGCATAGTACGCTATATGATAAGGTATTTTCAATGTTACACTGTATATTACGTTATGTTATAAGGTATTTTCAATGATAAACTACTATATATTATAAGGTATTTTCAATGATACACTGCATATTACGTTATATTATAAGGTATTTTCAATGATACACTGTATATTACGTTATATTATAAGGTATTTTCAATGATAAACTACGATATATTAGAAGGTATTTTCAATGATACACTGCATAGTACGCTATATTATAAGGTCTTTTCAATGATACACTGCATATTACGTTATACTATAAGGTATTTTCAATGATAAACTACGACATAATATAAGGTATGTTCAATGACACACTGCATATTTCGTTATATTATAAGGTATTTTCAATGATACACTACAAATTACGTTATATTATAAGGTATTTTCAATGATACACTGCATAGTACGCTATATTATAAGGTATTTTCAATGATACACTGCATATTACGTTATATTATAAGGTATTTTCAATGATAAACTACGATATATTAGAAGGTATTTTCAGTGATACACTGCATATTTCGTTATATTATAAGGTATTTTCAATGGTACACTGTATATTACGTTATATTATAAGGTATTTTCAATGATAAACTACGATATATTAGAAGGTATTTTCAATGATACACTGCATATTACGTTATATTATAAGGTATTTTCAATGATACACTGCATATTACGTTATATTATAAGGTATTTTCAATGATACACTGCATATTACGTTATATTACAAGGTATTTTCAATGATATACTGCATATTACGTTATATTATAAGGTATTTTCAATGATACACTGCATATTACGTTATATTACAAGGTATTTTCAATGATTCACTGCATATTACCTTATATTATAATGTATTTTCAATGATACACTGCATATTACGTTATATTATAAGGTATTTTCAATGATACACTGCATATTACGTTATATTATAAGGTATTTTCAATGATACACTGCATAGTACGCTATATGATAAGGTATTTTCAATGTTACACTGTATATTACGTTATGTTATAAGGTATTTTCAATGATAAACTACTATATATTATAAGGTATTTTCAATGATACACTGCATATTACGTTATATTATAAGGTATTTTCAATGATACACTGTATATTACGTTATATTATAAGGTATTTTCAATGATAAACTACGATATATTAGAAGGTATTTTCAATGATACACTGCATAGTACGCTATATTATAAGGTCTTTTCAATGATACACTGCATATTACGTTATACTATAAGGTATTTTCAATGATAAACTACGACATAATATAAGGTATGTTCAATGACACACTGCATATTTCGTTATATTATAAGGTATTTTCAATGATACACTACAAATTACGTTATATTATAAGGTATTTTCAATGATACACTGCATAGTACGCTATATTATAAGGTATTTTCAATGATACACTGCATATTACGTTATATTATAAGGTATTTTCAATGATAAACTACGATATATTAGAAGGTATTTTCAGTGATACACTGCATATTTCGTTATATTATAAGGTATTTTCAATGGTACACTGTATATTACGTTATATTATAAGGTATTTTCAATGATAAACTACGATATATTAGAAGGTATTTTCAATGATACACTGCATATTACGTTATATTATAAGGTATTTTCAATGATACACTGCATATTACGTTATATTATAAGGTATTTTCAATGATACACTGCATATTACGTTATATTACAAGGTATTTTCAATGATATACTGCATATTACGTTATATTATAAGGTATTTTCAATGATACACTGCATATTACGTTATATTACAAGGTATTTTCAATGATTCACTGCATATTACCTTATATTATAATGTATTTTCAATGATACACTGCATATTACGTTATATTATAAGGTATTTTCAATGATACACTGCATATTACGTTATATTATAAGGTATTTTCAATGATACACTGCATATTACGTTATATTATAAGGTATTTTCAAAGATACACTATAAATTCCGATATATTATAAGGCATTTTCAATGATACAATGCATATTACGTTATATTATAAGGTATTTTCAACGATACACTGCATATTCCGTTATATTATAAGGTATTTTCATTGAAACACTCCATATTACGTTACATTATAAGGCATTTTCAATGATAAACTACGATATATTATAAGGTATTTTCAATGATACACTGCATATTACGCTATATTATAAGGTATTTTAAATGATATACTGCATATTACGTTATATTATAAGGTATTTTCAATGATACACTGCATATTACGTTATATTATAAGGTACTTTCAATGATACACTGTATATTACGTTATATTATAAGGTATTTTCAATGATAAACTACGATATATTAGAAGGTATTTTCAATGATACACTGCATAGTACGCTATATTATAAGGTCTTTTCAATGATACACTGCATATTACGTTATACTATAAGGTATTTTCAATGATAAACTACGACATAATATAAGGTATGTTCAATGACACACTACATATTTCGTTATATTATAAGGTATTTTCAATGATACACTACAAATTACGAAATATTATAAGGTATTTTCAATGATACACTGCATATTACGTTATATTATAAGGTATTTGCAACGATACACTGCATATTACGTTATATTATAAGGTATTTTCAAAGATACACTATAAATTCCGATATATTATAAGGCATTTTCAATGATACAATGCATATTACGTTATATTATAAGGTATTTTCAACGATACACTGCATATTCCGTTATATTATAAGGTATTTTCATTGAAACACTCCATATTACGTTACATTATAAGGCATTTTCAATGATAAATTACGATATATTATAAGGTATTTTCAATGATACACTGCATATTACGCTATATTATAAGGTATTTTAAATGATATACTGCATATTACGTTATATTATAAGGTATTTTCAATGATACACTGCATATTACGTTATATTATAAGGTATTTTCAATGATACACTGCATAGTACGCTATATGATAAGGTATTTTCAATGTTACACTGTATATTACGTTATGTTATAAGGTATTTTCAATGATAAACTACTATATATTATAAGGTATTTTCAATGATACACTGCATATTACGTTATATTATAAGGTATTTTCAATGATACACTGTATATTACGTTATATTATAAGGTATTTTCAATGATAAACTACGATATATTAGAAGGTATTTTCAATGATACACTGCATAGTACGCTATATTATAAGGTCTTTTCAATGATACACTGCATATTACGTTATACTATAAGGTATTTTCAATGATAAACTACGACATAATATAAGGTATGTTCAATGACACACTGCATATTTCGTTATATTATAAGGTATTTTCAATGATACACTACAAATTACGTTATATTATAAGGTATTTTCAATGATACACTGCATAGTACGCTATATTATAAGGTATTTTCAATGATACACTGCATATTACGTTATATTATAAGGTATTTTCAATGATAAACTACGATATATTAGAAGGT
This sequence comes from Lasioglossum lativentre, assembly GCA_916610255.1. Lineage (NCBI taxonomy): Eukaryota > Metazoa > Arthropoda > Insecta > Hymenoptera > Halictidae > Lasioglossum > Lasioglossum lativentre. The sequence goes on along the minus strand of CAKAJI010000196.1, from coordinate 465,285 downwards.
ATTTTCAGTGATACACTGCATATTTCGTTATATTATAAGGTATTTTCAATGGTACACTGTATATTACGTTATATTATAAGGTATTTTCAATGATAAACTACGATATATTAGAAGGTATTTTCAATGATACACTGCATATTACGTTATATTATAAGGTATTTTCAATGATACACTGCATATTACGTTATATTATAAGGTATTTTAAATGATACACTGCATATTACGTTATATTACAAGGTATTTTCAATGATATACTGCATATTACGTTATATTATAAGGTATTTTCAATGATACACTGCATATTACGTTATATTACAAGGTATTTTCAATGATTCACTGCATATTACCTTATATTATAATGTATTTTCAATGATACACTGCATATTACGTTATATTATAAGGTATTTTCAATGATACACTGCATATTACGTTATATTATAAGGTATTTTCAATGATACACTGCATATTACGTTATATTACAAGGTATTTTCAATGATACACTGCATATTACGTTATAATATAAGGAATTTTCAATGATACACTGCATATTACGTTATATGATATGGTATTTTCAATGATACACTGCATATTACGATATATTATAAGGTATTTTCAATGATACGCTGCATAGTACGTTATATTATAAGGTATTTTCAATGTTACACTGTATATTACGTTATGTTATAAGGTATTTTCAATGATAAACTACTATATATTATAAGGTATTTTCAATGATACACTGCATATTACGTTATATTATAAGGTATTTTCAATGATACACTGTATATTACGTTATATTATAAGGTATTTTCAATGATAAACTACGATATATTAGAAGGTATTTTCAATGATACACTGCATAGTACGCTATATTATAAGGTATTTTCAATGATACACTGCATATTACGTTATATTATAAGGTATTTTCAATGATAAACTACGATATATTAGAAGGTATTTTCAGTGATACACTGCATATTTCGTTATATTATAAGGTATTTTCAATGGTACACTGTATATTACGTTATATTATAAGGTATTTTCAATGATAAACTACGATATATTAGAAGGTATTTTCAATGATACACTGCATATTACGTTATATTATAAGGTATTTTCAATGATACACTGCATATTACGTTATATTATAAGGTATTTTCAATGATACACTGCATATTACGTTATATTACAAGGTATTTTCAATGATACACTGCATATTACGTTATATTATAAGGTATTTTCAATGATACACTGCATATTACGTTATATTACAAGGTATTTTCAATGATACACTGCATATTACGTTATATTATAATGTATTTTCACTGATACACTGCATATTACGTTATATTATATGGTATTTTCAATGATACACTGCATATTACGTTATATTACAAGGTATTTTCAATGATACACTGCATATTACGTTATATTATAATGTATTTTCACTGATACACTGCATATAACGTTATATTATAAGGTATTTTCAATGATACACTGCATATTACGTTATATTATAAGGTATTTTCAATGATACACTGCATATTACGTTATATTACAAGGTATTTTCAATGATACACTGCATATTACGTTATAATATAAGGTATTTTCAATGATACACTGCATATTACGTTATATTATATGGTATTTTCAATGATACACTGCATATTACGATATATTATAAGGTATTTTCAATGATACGCTGCATAGTACGTTATATTATAAGGTATTTTCAATGTTACACTGTATATTACGTTATGTTATAAGGCATTTTCAATGATAAACTACGATATATTATAAGGTATTTTCAATGATACACTGCATATTACGCTATATTATAAGGTATTTTAAATGATATACTGCATATTACGTTATATTATAAGGTATTTTCAATGATACACTGCATAGTACGCTATATTATAAGGTATTTTCAATGATACACTGCATATTACGTTATATTATAAGGTATTTTCAATGATACACTGCATATTACGTTATATTACAAGGTATTTTCAATGATATACTGCATATTACGTTATATTATAAGGTATTTTCAATGATAAACTACTATATATTATAAGGTATTTTCAATGATACACTGCATATTACGTTATATTATAAGGTATTTTCAATGATACACTGTATATTACGTTATATTATAAGGTATTTTCAATGATAAACTACGATATATTAGAAGGTATTTTCAATGATACACTGCATAGTACGCTATATTATAAGGTCTTTTCAATGATACACTGCATATTACGTTATACTATAAGGTATTTTCAATGATAAACTACGACATAATATAAGGTATGTTCAATGACACACTGCATATTTCGTTATATTATAAGGTATTTTCAATGATACACTACAAATTACGTTATATTATAAGGTATTTTCAATGATACACTGCATAGTACGCTATATTATAAGGTATTTTCAATGATACACTGCATATTACGTTATATTATAAGGTATTTTCAATGATAAACTACGATATATTAGAAGGTATTTTCAGTGATACACTGCATATTTCGTTATATTATAAGGTATTTTCAATGGTACACTGTATATTACGTTATATTATAAGGTATTTTCAATGATAAACTACGATATATTAGAAGGTATTTTCAATGATACACTGCATATTACGTTATATTATAAGGTATTTTCAATGATACACTGCATATTACGTTATATTATAAGGTATTTTCAATGATACACTGCATATTACGTTATATTACAAGGTATTTTCAATGATATACTGCATATTACGTTATATTATAAGGTATTTTCAATGATACACTGCATATTACGTTATATTACAAGGTATTTTCAATGATTCACTGCATATTACCTTATATTATAATGTATTTTCAATGATACACTGCATATTACGTTATATTATAAGGTATTTTCAATGATACACTGCATATTACGTTATATTATAAGGTATTTTCAATGATACACTGCATATTACGTTATATTACAAGGTATTTTCAATGATACACTGCATATTACGTTATAATATAAGGAATTTTCAATGATACACTGCATATTACGTTATATTATATGGTATTTTCAATGATACACTGCATATTACGATATATTATAAGGTATTTTCAATGATACGCTGCATAGTACGTTATATTATAAGGTATTTTCAATGTTACACTGTATATTACGTTATGTTATAAGGTATTTTCAATGATAAACTACTATATATTATAAGGTATTTTCAATGATACACTGCATATTACGTTATATTATAAGGTATTTTCAATGATACACTGTATATTACGTTATATTATAAGGTATTTTCAATGATAAACTACGATATATTAGAAGGTATTTTCAATGATACACTGCATAGTACGCTATATTATAAGGTATTTTCAATGATACACTGCATATTACGTTATATTATAAGGTATTTTCAATGATAAACTACGATATATTAGAAGGTATTTTCAGTGATACACTGCATATTTCGTTATATTATAAGGTATTTTCAATGGTACACTGTATATTACGTTATATTATAAGGTATTTTCAATGATAAACTACGATATATTAGAAGGTATTTTCAATGATACACTGCATATTACGTTATATTATAAGGTATTTTCAATGATACACTGCATATTACGTTATATTATAAGGTATTTTCAATGATACACTGCATATTACGTTATATTACAAGGTATTTTCAATGATACACTGCATATTACGTTATATTATAAGGTATTTTCAATGATACACTGCATATTACGTTATATTACAAGGTATTTTCAATGATACACTGCATATTACGTTATATTATAATGTATTTTCACTGATACACTGCATATTACGTTATATTATATGGTATTTTCAATGATACACTGCATATTACGTTATATTACAAGGTATTTTCAATGATACACTGCATATTACGTTATATTATAATGTATTTTCACTGATACACTGCATATAACGTTATATTATAAGGTATTTTCAATGATACACTGCATATTACGTTATATTATAAGGTATTTTCAATGATACACTGCATATTACGTTATATTACAAGGTATTTTCAATGATACACTGCATATTACGTTATAATATAAGGTATTTTCAATGATACACTGCATATTACGTTATATTATATGGTATTTTCAATGATACACTGCATATTACGATATATTATAAGGTATTTTCAATGATACGCTGCATAGTACGTTATATTATAAGGTATTTTCAATGTTACACTGTATATTACGTTATGTTATAAGGCATTTTCAATGATAAACTACGATATATTATAAGGTATTTTCAATGATACACTGCATATTACGATATATTATAAGGTATTTTAAATGATATACTGCATATTACGTTATATTATAAGGTATTTTCAATGATACACTGCATAGTACGCTATATTATAAGGTATTTTCAATGATACACTGCATATTACGTTATATTATAAGGTATTTTCAATGATAAACTACGATATATTAGAAGGTATTTTCAGTGATACACTGCATATTTCGTTATATTATAAGGTATTTTCAATGGTACACTGTATATTACGTTATATTATAAGGTATTTTCAATGATAAACTACGATATATTAGAAGGTATTTTCAATGATACACTGCATATTACGTTATATTATAAGGTATTTTAAATGATATACTGCATATTACGTTATACTATAAGGTATTTTCAATGATAAACTACGACATAATATAAGGTATGTTCAATGACACACTACATATTTCGTTATATTATAAGGTATTTTCAATGATACACTACAAATTACGAAATATTATAAGGTATTTTCAATGATACACTGCATATTACGTTATATTATAAGGTATTTGCAACGATACACTGCATATTACGTTATATTATAAGGTATTTTCATTGAAACACTCCATATTACGTTACATTATAAGGCATTTTCAATGATAAACTACGATATATTATAAGGTATTTTCAATGATACACTGCATATTACGCTATATTATAAGGTATTTTCAATGATACACTGCATATTACGTTATATTACAAGGTATTTTCAATGATACACTGCATATTACGTTATAATATAAGGAATTTTCAATGATACACTGCATATTACGTTATATTATATGGTATTTTCAATGATACACTGCATATTACGATATATTATAAGGTATTTTCAATGATACGCTGCATAGTACGTTATATTATAAGGTATTTTCAATGTTACACTGTATATTACGTTATGTTATAAGGTATTTTCAATGATAAACTACTATATATTATAAGGTATTTTCAATGATACACTGCATATTACGTTATATTATAAGGTATTTTCAATGATACACTGCATATTACGTTATATTATAAGGTATTTTCAATGATAAACTACGATATATTAGAAGGTATTTTCAATGATACACTGCATAGTACGCTATATTATAAGGTATTTTCAATGATACACTGCATATTACGTTATATTATAAGGTATTTTCAATGATAAACTACGATATATTAGAAGGTATTTTCAGTGATACACTGCATATTTCGTTATATTATAAGGTATTTTCAATGGTACACTGTATATTACGTTATATTATAAGGTATTTTCAATGATAAACTACGATATATTAGAAGGTATTTTCAATGATACACTGCATATTACGTTATATTATAAGGTATTTTCAATGATACACTGCATATTACGTTATATTATAAGGTATTTTCAATGATACACTGCATATTACGTTATATTATAATGTATTTTCACTGATACACTGCATATTACGTTATATTATAAGGTATTTTCAATGATACACTGCATATTACGTTATATTACAAGGTATTTTCAATGATACACTGCATATTACGTTATATCATTATGTATTTTCACTGATACACTGCATATTACGTTATATTATATGGTATTTTCAATGATACACTGCATATTACGTTATATTACAAGGTATTTTCAATGATACACTGCATATTACGTTATATTATAATGTATTTTCACTGATACACTGCATATTACGTTATATTATATGGTATTTTCAATGATACACTGCATATTACGTTATATTACAAGGTATTTTCAATGATACACTGCATATTACGTTATATTATAATGTATTTTCACTGATACACTGCATATTACGTTATATTATAAGGTATTTTCAATGATACACTGCATATTACGTTATATTATAAGGTATTTTCAATGATACACTGCATATTACGTTATATTACAAGGTATTTTCAATGATACACTGCATATTACGTTATATTATAAGGTATTTTCATTGAAACACTCCATATTACGTTATATTATATGGTATTTTCAATGATACACTGCATATTACGATATATTATAAGGTATTTTCAATGATACGCTGCATAGTACGTTATATTATAAGGTATTTTCAATGTTACACTGTATATTACGTTATGTTATAAGGCATTTTCAATGATAAACTACGATATATTATAAGGTATTTTCAATGATACACTGCATATTACGCTATATTATAAGGTATTTTAAATGATATACTGCATATTACGTTATATTATAAGGTATTTTCAATGATAAACTGCATAGTACGCTATATTATAAGGTATTTTCAATGATACACTGCATATTACGTTATATTATAAGGTATTTTCAATGATAAACTACGATATATTAGAAGGTATTTTCAGTGATACACTGCATATTTCGTTATATTATAAGGTATTTTCAATGGTACACTGTATATTACGTTATATTATAAGGTATTTTCAATGATAAACTACGATATATTAGAAGGTATTTTCAATGATACACTGCATATTACGTTATATTATAAGGTATTTTCAATGATACACTGCATATTACGTTATATTATAAGGTATTTTCAATGATACACTGCATATTACGTTATATTACAAGGTATTTTCAATGATACACTGCATATTACGTTATATTATAAGGTATTTTCAATGATACACTGCATATTACGTTATATTATAAGGTATTTTCAACGATACACTGCATATTACGTTATATTATAAGGTATTTTCAATGATAAACTACGATATATTAGAAGGTATTTTCAGTGATACACTGCATATTTCGTTATATTATAAGGTATTTTCAATGGTACACTGTATATTACGTTATATTATAAGGTATTTTCAATGATAAACTACGATATATTATAAGGTATTTTCAATGATACACTGCATATTACGTTATATTATAAGGTATTTTCAATGATACAATGCATATTACGTTATATTATAAGGTATTTTCAACGATACACTGCATATTCCGTTATATTATAAGGTATTTTCATTGAAACACTCCATATTACGTTACATTATAAGGCATTTTCAATGATAAACTACGATATATTATAAGGTATTTTCAATGATACACTGCATATTACGCTATATTATAAGGTATTTTCAATGATACACTGCATATTACGTTATATTATAAGGTATTTTCAATGATAAACTACGATATATTAGAAGGTATTTTCAGTGATACACTGCATATTTCGTTATATTATAAGGTATTTTCAATGGTACACTGTATATTACGTTATATTATAAGGTATTTTCAATGATAAACTACGATATATTATAAAGTATTTTCAATGATACACTGCATATTACGTTATATTATAAGGTATTTTCAATGATACACTGCATATTACGTTATATTATAAGGTATTTTCAATGATACACTGCATATTACGTTATATTACAAGGTATTTTCAATGATATACTGCATATTACGTTATATTATAAGGTATTTTCAATGATACACTGCATATTACGTTATATTACAAGGTATTTTCAATGATACACTGCATATTACCTTATATTATAATGTATTTTCAATGATACACTGCATATTACGTTATATTATAAGGTATTTTCAATGATACACTGCATATTACGTTATATTATAAGGTATTTTCAATGATACACTGCATATTACGTTATATTATAAGGTATTTTCAATGATACACTGCATATTACGTTATAATATAAGGAATTTTCAATGATACACTGCATATTACGTTATATTATATGGTATTTTCAATGATACACTGCATCTTACGATATATTATAAGGTATTTTCAATGATACGCTGCATAGTACGTTATATTATAAGGTATTTTCAATGTTACACTGTATATTACGTTATGTTATAAGGTATTTTCAATGATAAACTACTATATATTATAAGGTATTTTCAATGATACACTGCATATTACCTTATATTATAATGTATTTTCAATGATACACTGCATATTACGTTATATTATAAGGTATTTTCAATGATACACTGCATATTACGTTATATTATAAGGTATTTTCAATGATACACTGCATATTACGTTATATTACAAGGTATTTTCAATGATACACTGCATATTACGTTATAATATAAGGAATTTTCAATGATACACTGCATATTCCGTTATATTATATGGTATTTTCAATGATACACTGCATATTACGATATATTATAAGGTATTTTCAATGATACGCTGCATAGTACGTTATATTATAAGGTATTTTCAATGATACACTGCATATTACGTTATATTACAAGGTATTTTCAATGATACACTGCATATTACGTTATATTATAAGGTATTTTCAATGATACACTGCATATTACGTTATATTATAAGGTATTTTCAATGATACACTGCATATTACGTTATATTATAATGTATTTTCACTGATACACTGCATATTACGTTATATTATAAGGTATTTTCAATGATACACTGCATATTACGTTATATTACAAGGTATTTTCAATGATACACTGCATATTACGTTATATTATAATGTATTTTCACTGATACACTGCATATTACGTTATATTATATGGTATTTTCAATGATACACTGCATATTACGTTATATTACAAGGTATTTTCAATGATACACTGCATATTACGTTATATTATAATGTATTTTCACTGATACACTGCATATTACGTTATATTATAAGGTATTTTCAATGATACACTGCATATTACGTTATATTATAAGGTATTTTCAATGATACACTGCATATTACGTTATATTACAAGGTATTTTCAATGATACACTGCATATTACGTTATATTATAAGGTATTTTCATTGAAACACTCCATATTACGTTATATTATATGGTATTTTCAATGATACACTGCATATTACGATATATTATAAGGTATTTTCAATGATACACTGCATATTACGTTATATTATAAGGTATTTTCAATGTTACACTGTATATTACGTTATGTTATAAGGCATTTTCAATGATAAACTACGATATATTATAAGGTATTTTCAATGATACACTGCATATTACGCTATATTATAAGGTATTTTAAATGATATACTGCATATTACGTTATATTATAAGGTATTTTCAATGATACACTGCATAGTACGCTATATTATAAGGTATTTTCAATGATACACTGCATATTACGTTATATTATAAGGTATTTTCAATGATAAACTACGATATATTAGAAGGTATTTTCAGTGATACACTGCATATTTCGTTATATTATAAGGTATTTTCAATGGTACACTGTATATTACGTTATATTATAAGGTATTTTCAATGATAAACTACGATATATTAGAAGGTATTTTCAATGATACACTGCATATTACGTTATATTATAAGGTATTTTCAATGATACACTGCATATTACGTTATATTATAAGGTATTTTCAATGATACACTGCATATTACGTTATATTACAAGGTATTTTCAATGATACACTGCATATTACGTTATATTATAAGGTATTTTCAATGATACACTGCATATTACGTTATATTATAAGGTATTTTCAATGATACACTGCATATTACGTTATATTATAAGGTATTTTCAATGATAAACTACGATATATTAGAAGGTATTTTCAGTGATACACTGCATATTTCGTTATATTATAAGGTATTTTCAATGGTACACTGTATATTACGTTATATTATAAGGTATTTTCAATGATAAACTACGATATATTATAAGGTATTTTCAATGATACACTGCATATTACGTTATATTATAAGGTATTTTCAATGATACAATGCATATTACGTTATATTATAAGGTATTTTCAACGATACACTGCATATTCCGTTATATTATAAGGTATTTTCATTGAAACACTCCATATTACGTTATATTATAAGGCATTTTCAATGATAAACTACGATATATTATAAGGTATTTTCAATGATACACTGCATATTACGCTATATTATAAGGTATTTTCAATGATACACTGCATATTACGTTATATTATAAGGTATTTTCAATGATAAACTACGATATATTAGAAGGTATTTTCAGTGATACACTGCATATTTCGTTATATTATAAGGTATTTTCAATGGTACACTGTATATTACGTTATATTATAAGGTATTTTCAATGATAAACTACGATATATTAGAAGGTATTTTCAATGATACACTGCATATTACGTTATATTATAAGGTATTTTCAATGATACACTGCATATTACGTTATATTATAAGGTATTTTCAATGATACACTGCATATTACGTTATATTACAAGGTATTTTCAATGATATACTGCATATTACGTTATATTATAAGGTATTTTCAATGATACACTGCATATTACGTTATATTATAAGGTATTTTCAATGATTCACTGCATATTACCTTATATTATAATGTATTTTCAATGATACACTGCATATTACGTTATATTATAAGGTATTTTCAATGATACACTGCATATTACGTTATATTATAAGGTATTTTCAATGATACACTGCATATTACGTTATATTACAAGGTATTTTCAATGATACACTGCATATTACGTTATAATATAAGGAATTTTCAATGATACACTGCATATTACGTTATATTATATGGTATTTTCAATGATACACTGCATCTTACGATATATTATAAGGTATTTTCAATGATACGCTGCATAGTACGTTATATTATAAGGTATTTTCAATGTTACACTGTATATTACGTTATGTTATAAGGTATTTTCAATGATAAACTACTATATATTATAAGGTATTTTCAATGATACACTGCATATTACCTTATAATATAATGTATTTTCAATGATACACTGCATATTACGTTATATTATAAGGTATTTTCAATGATACACTGCATATTACGTTATATTATAAGGTATTTTCAATGATACACTGCATATTACGATATATTACAAGGTATTTTCAATGATACACTGCATATTACGTTATAATATAAGGAATTTTCAATGATACACTGCATATTCCGTTATATTATATGGTATTTTCAATGATACACTGCATATTACGATATATTATAAGGTATTTTCAATGATACGCTGCATAGTACGTTATATTATAAGGTATTTTCAATGATACACTGCATATTACGTTATATTACAAGGTATTTTCAATGATACACTGCATATTACGTTATAATATAAGGTATTTTCAATGATACACTGCATATTACGTTATATTATATGGTATTTTCAATGATACACTGCATATTACGATATATTATAAGGTATTTTCAATGATACACTGTATATTACGTTATATTACAAGGTATTTTCAATGATACACTGCATATTACGTTATATTATAAGGTATTTTCAATGATACACTGCATATTACGTTATATTATAAGGTATTTTCAATGATAAACTACGATATATTAGAAGGTATTTTCAATGATACACTGCATAGTACGCTATATTATAAGGTCTTTTCAATGATACACTGCATATAACGTTATACTATAAGGTATTTTCAATGATAAACTACGACATAATATAAGGTATGTTCAATGACACACTGCATATTTCGTTATATTATAAGGTATTTTCAATGATACACTACAAATTACGAAATATTATAAGGTATTTTCAATGATACACTGCATATTACGTTATATTATAAGGTATTTTCAACGATACACTGCATATTACGTTATATTATAAGGTATTTTCAAAGATACACTATAAATTCCGATATATTATAAGGCATTTTCAATGATACAATGCATATTACGTTATATTATAAGGTATTTTCAACGATACACTGCATATTCCGTTATATTATAAGGTATTTTCATTGAAACACTCCATATTACGTTACATTATAAGGCATTTTCAATGATAAACTACGATATATTATAAGGTATTTTCAATGATACACTGCATATTACGCTATATTATAATGTATTTTCAATGATACACAGCATATTACGTTATATTATAAGGTATTTTCACTGATACACTGCATATTACGTTATATTATAAGGTATTTTCAATGATACACTGCATATTACGTTATATTACAAGGTATTTTCAATGATACACTGCATATTACGTTATATTATAATGTATTTTCACTGATACACTGCATATTACGTTATATTATATGGTATTTTCAATGATACACTGCATATTACGTTATATTACAAGGTATTTTCAATGATACACTGCATATTACGTTATATTATAATGTATTTTCAATGATACACTGCATATTACGTTATATTATAAGGTATTTTCAATGATACACTGCATATTACGTTATATTATAAGGTATTTTCAATGATACACTGCATATTACGTTATATTACAAGGTATTTTCAATGATACACTGCATATTACGTTATAATATAAGGTATTTTCAATGATACACTGCATATTACGTTATATTATATGGTATTTTCAATGATACACTGCATATTACGATATATTATAAGGTATTTTCAATGATACGCTGCATAGTACGTTATATTATAAGGTATTTTCAATGTTACACTGTATATTACGTTATGTTATAAGGCATTTTCAATGATAAACTACGATATATTAAAAGGTATTTTCAATGATACACTGCATATTACGCAATATTATAAGGTATTTTAAATGATATACTGCATATTACGTTATATTATAAGGTATTTTCAATGATACACTGCATAGTACGCTATATTATAAGGTATTTTCAATGATACACTGCATATTACGTTATATTATAAGGTATTTTCAATGATAAACTACGATATATTAGAAGGTATTTTCAGTGATACACTGCATATTTTGTTATATTATAAGGTATTTTCAATGGTACACTGTATATTACGTTATATTATAAGGTATTTTCAATGATAAACTACGATATATTAGAAGGTATTTTCAATGATACACTGCATATTACGTTATATTATAAGGTATTTTCAATGATACACTGCATATTACGTTATATTATAAGGTATTTTCAATGATACACTGCATATTACGTTATATTACAAGGTATTTTCAATGATACACTGCATATTACGTTATATTATAAGGTATTTTCAATGATACACTGCATATTACGTTATATTATAAGGTATTTTCAATGATACACTGCATATTACGTTATATTATAAGGTATTTTCAATGATAAACTACGATATATTAGAAGGTATTTTCAGTGATACACTGCATATTTCGTTATATTATAAGGTATTTTCAATGGTACACTGTATATTACGTTATATTATAAGGTATTTTCAATGATAAACTACGATATATTATAAGGTATTTTCAATGATACACTGCATATTACGCTATATTATAAGGTATTTTCAATGATACACTGCATATTACGTTATATTACAAGGTATTTTCAATGATACACTGCATATTACGTTATAATATAAGGTATTTTCAATGATACACTGCATATTACGTTATATTATATGGTATTTTCAATGATACACTGCATATTACGATATATTATAAGGTATTTTCAATGATACGCTGCATAGTACGTTATATTATAAGGTATTTTCAATGTTACACTGTATATTACGTTATGTTATAAGGCATTTTCAATGATAAACTACGATATATTATAAGGTATTTTCAATGATACACTGCATATTACGCTATATTATAAGGTATTTTAAATGATATACTGCATATTACGTTATATTATAAGGTATTTTCAATGATACACTGCATAGTACGCTATATTATAAGGTATTTTCAATGATACACTGCATATTACGTTATATTATAAGGTATTTTCAATGATAAACTACGATATATTAGAAGGTATTTTCAGTGATACACTGCATATTTTGTTATATTATAAGGTATTTTCAATGGTACACTGTATATTACGTTATATTATAAGGTATTTTCAATGATAAACTACGATATATTAGAAGGTATTTTCAATGATACACTGCATATTACGTTATATTATAAGGTATTTTCAATGATACACTGCATATTACGTTATATTATAAGGTATTTTCAATGATACACTGCATATTACGTTATATTACAAGGTATTTTCAATGATACACTGCATATTACGTTATATTATAAGGTATTTTCAATGATACACTGCATATTACGTTATATTATAAGGTATTTTCAATGATACACTGCATATTACGTTATATTATAAGGTATTTTCAATGATAAACTACGATATATTAGAAGGTATTTTCAGTGATACACTGCATATTTCGTTATATTATAAGGTATTTTCAATGGTACACTGTATATTACGTTATATTATAAGGTATTTTCAATGATAAACTACGATATATTAGAAGGTATTTTCAATGATACACTGCATATTACGTTATATTATAAGGTATTTTCAATGATACAATGCATATTACGTTATATTATAAGGTATTTTCAACGATACACTGCATATTCCGTTATATTATAAGGTATTTTCATTGAAACACTCCATATTACGTTACATTATAAGGCATTTTCAATGATAAACTACGATATATTATAAGGTATTTTCAATGATACACTGCATATTACGCTATATTATAAGGTACTTTCAATGATATACTGCATATTACGTTATATTATAAGGTATTTTCAATGGTACACTGTATATTACGTTATATTATAAGGTATTTTCAATGATAAACTACGATATATTAGAAGGTATTTTCAATGATACACTGCATATTACGTTATATTATAAGGTATTTTCAATGATACACTGCATATTACGTTATATTATAAGGTATTTTCAATGATACACTGCATATTACGTTATATTACAAGGTATTTTCAATGATACACTACAAATTCCGTTATATTATAAGGTATTTTCAATGATACACTGCATATTACGTTATATTATAATGTATTTTCAATGATACACTGCATATTACGTTATATTATAAGGTATTTTCAATGATACACTGCATATTACGTTATATTATAAGGTATTTTCAATGATACACTGCATATTACGTTATATTACAAGGTATTTTCAATGATACACTGCATATTACGTTATATTATAAGGTATTTTCAATGATACACTACAAATTACGAAATATTATAAGGTATTTTCAATGATACATTGCATATTACGATATATTATGAGGTATTTTCAATGATACACTGCATATTACGTTATATTATAAGGTATTTTCAATGATACACTACAAATTCCGTTATATTATAAGGTATTTTCAATGATACACTGCATATTACATTATATTATAATGTATTTTCAATGATACACTGCATATTACGTTATATTATAAGGTATTTTCAATGATACACTGCATATTACGTTATATTATAAGGTATTTTCAATGATAAACTACGATATATTAGAAGGTATTTTCAGTGATACACTGCATATTTCGTTATATTATAAGGTATTTTCAATGGTACACTGTATATTACGTTATATTATAAGGTATTTTCAATGATAAACTACGAAATATTAGAAGGTATTTTCAATGATACACTGCATATTACGTTATATTATAAGGTATTTTCAATGATACACTGCATATTACGTTATATTACAAGGTATTTTCAATGATACACTGCATATTACGTTATAATATAAGGTATTTTCAATGATACACTGCATATTACGTTATATTATATGGTATTTTCAATGATACACTGCATATTACGATATATATTAAGGTATTTTCAATGATACGCTGCATAGTACGTTATATTATAAGGTATTTTCAATGTTACACTGTATATTACGTTATGTTATAAGGTATTTTCAATGATAAACTACTATATATTATAAGGTATTTTCAATGATACACTGCATATTACGTTATATTATAAGGTATTTTCAATGATACACTGTATATTACGTTATATTATAAGGTATTTTCAATGATAAACTACGATATATTAGAAGGTATTTTCAATGATACACTACAAATTACGAAATATTATAAGGTATTTTCAATGATACACTGCATATTACGTTATATTATAAGGTATTTTCAAAGATACACTATAAATTCCGATATATTATAAGGCATTTTCAATGATACAATGCATATTACGTTATATTATAAGGTATTTTCAACGATACACTGCATATTCCGTTATATTATAAGGTATTTTCAATGATAAACTACGATATATTAGAAGGTATTTTCAATGATACACTACAAATTACGAAATATTATAAGGTATTTTCAATGATACACTGCATATTACGTTATATTACAAGGTATTTTCAATGATACACTACAAATTCCGGTATATTATAAGGTATTTTCAATGATACACTGCATATTACGTTATATTATAATGTATTTTCAATGATACACTGCATATTACGTTATATTATAAGGTATTTTCAATGATACACTGCATATTACGTTATATTATAAGGTATTTTCAATGATACACTGCATATTACGTTATATTACAAGGTATTTTCAATGATACACTGCATATTACGTTATATTATAAGGTATTTTCAATGATACACTACAAATTACGATATATTATAAGGTATTTTCAATGATACATTGCATATTACGATATATTATGAGGTATTTTCAATGATACACTGCATATTACGTTATATTATAAGGTATTTTCAATGATACACTACAAATTCCGTTATATTATAAGGTATTTTCAATGATACACTGCATATTACATTATATTATAATGTATTTTCAATGATACACTGCATATTACGTTATATTATAAGGTATTTTCAATGATACACTGCATATTACGTTATATTATAAGGTATTTTCAATGATAAACTACGATATATTAGAAGGTATTTTCAGTGATACACTGCATATTTCGTTATATTATAAGGTATTTTCAATGGTACACTGTATATTACGTTATATTATAAGGTATTTTCAATGATAAACTACGATATATTAGAAGGTATTTTCAATGATACACTGCATATTACGTTATATTATAAGGTATTTTCAATGATACACTGCATATTACGTTATATTACAAGGTATTTTCAATGATACACTGCATATTACGTTATAATATAAGGTATTTTCAATGATACACTGCATATTACATCTCTCTATTATATAAAATAGTTTTGTGGTTTCTGTCCGACTAAAACGCCGAGCCGGTTGCCTTCTGAAGGGGAACCGAAAATTGAGAAGCGGGTTGCCTAGCGAAGGGGACCTGAAAATTGAGCCGCGTAACAGTGTGTATTATTCAGAGAGAGAGAGAGAGCGGGAGGGAGAGAGGGAGAGCGGGGGAGAGAGAGAGGGAGAGAGATAAGAGAGAGAGAGAGAGAGAGAGAGAGAGAGAGAGAGAGAGAGAGAGAGCGGGAGAGAGAGAGAGAGCGGGGGAGAGAGAGTGGGAGAGAGATAAAGAGCGGGTGAGAGAGAGCGGGAGAGAGAGAGAGCGGGAGAGAGAGAGCGGGAGAGAGAGAGAGCGGGGGAGAGAGAGTAGGAGAGAGATAAAGAGCGGGTGAGAGAGAGAGTGGGAGAGATAGAGCGGGAGAGAGAGAGAGAGAGCGGGAGAGAGACAGAGAGAGCGGGGGAGACAGAGTGGGAGAGAGATAAAGAGCGGGTAAGAGAGAGAGTGGGAGAGAGATAAAGAGCGGGTGAGAGAGAGAGAGAGGGAGAGAGAGAGAGCGGGAGAGAGAGAGAGAGAGCGGGAGAGAGAGAGAGAGCGGTAGTGAGAGAGCGGGAGGGAGAGAGCGAGAGAGAGAGCGGGAGAGGGAGAGAGCGGGAGAGAGAGCGGGAGAGAGAGAGAGAGAGAGAGAGAGCGGGAGAGAGAGAGAGAGAGAGCGGGAGAGAGAGAGCGGGAGAGAGAGAGCGGGAGAGAGAGAGAGAGAGAGAGCGGGAGAGAGAGGGAGAGATCGGGGGAGAGAGAGTGGGAGAGAGATAAAGAGCGGGTGAGAGAGAGAGAGGGAGAGAGAGAGAGAGCGGGAGAGAGAGAGAGAGAGAGAGAGCGGGAGAGAGAGCGGGAGAGAGAGAGAGAGAGCGGTAGTGAGAGAGCGGGAGGGAGAGAGGGAGAGAGAGAGCGGGAGAGGGAGAGAGCGGGAGAGAGAGAGCGGGAGAGAGAGCGGGAGAGAGAGAGCGGGAGAGGGAGAGCGGGAGCGGGAGTGAGAGAGCGGGAGAGAGAGAGCGGGAGAGAGAGAGCGGGAGAGAGAGAGCAGGAGAGAGGGAGAGGGTGAGGGAGAGGGAGAGGGACAGGGACAGGGACAGGGAGAGGGAGAGGGAGAGGGAGAGGGAGAGGGAGAGGGAGAGAGAGAGAGGGAGAGAAAGCGGGAGAGAGAGAGCGGTAGAGAGAGGGAGAGAGAGAGAGAGCGGGAGAGAGAGAAAAACCATGTGCATGACAGACGAAACCTCTGGGCGCTGCGGGGGTTGGCGAGCGGAGCGAGCAGGGGGCGGAGCCCCCTAGTATTATATGGTATTTTCAATGATACACTGCATATTACGATATATATTAAGGTATTTTCAATGATACGCTGCATAGTACGTTATATTATAAGGTATTTTCAATGTTACACTGTATATTACGTTATGTTATAAGGTATTTTCAATGATAAACTACTATATATTATAAGGTATTTTCATTGATACACTGCATATTACGTTATATTATAAGGTATTTTCAATGATACACTGTATATTACGTTATATTATAAGGTATTTTCAATGATAAACTACGATATATTAGAAGGTATTTTCAATGATACACTGCATATTACGTTATATTATAAGGTATTTTCAATGATACACTGCATATTACGTTATATTATAAGGTATTTTCAATGATACACTGCATATTACGTTATATTATAAGGTATTTTCAATGATACACTACAAATTCCGGTATATTATAAGGTATTTTCAATGATACACTGCATATTACGTTATATTATAATGTATTTTCAATGATACACTGCATATTACGTTATATTATAAGGTATTTTCAATGATACACTGCATATTACGTTATATTATAAGGTATTTTCAATGATACACTGCATATTACGTTATATTACAAGGTATTTTCAATGATACACTGCATATTACGTTATATTATAAGGTATTTTCAATGATACACTACAAATTACGAAATATTATAAGGTATTTTCAATGATACATTGCATATTACGATATATTATGAGGTATTTTCAATGATACACTGCATATTACGTTATATTATAAGGTATTTTCAATGATACACTACAAATTCCGTTATATTATAAGGTATTTTCAATGATACACTGCATATTACGTTATATTATAATGTATTTTCAATGATACACTGCATATTACGTTATATTATAAGGTATTTTCAATGATACACTGCATATTACGTTATATTATAAGGTATTTTCAATGATAAACTACGATATATTAGAAGGTATTTTCAGTGATACACTGCATATTTCGTTATATTATAAGGTATTTTCAATGGTACACTGTATATTACGTTATATTATAAGGTATTTTCAATGATAAACTACGATATATTAGAAGGTATTTTCAATGATACTCTGCATATTACGTTATATTATAAGGTATTTTCAATGATACACTGCATATTACGTTATATTATAAGGTATTTTCAATGATACACTGCATATTACGTTATAATATTAGGTATTTTCAATGATTCACTGCATATTACGTTATATTATATGGTATTTTCAATGATACACTGCATATTACGATATATATTAAGGTATTTTCAATGATACGCTGCATAGTACGTTATATTATAAGGTATTTTCAATGTTACACTGTATATTACGTTATATTATAAGGTATTTTCAATGATAAACTACTATATATTATAAGGTATTTTCAATGATACACTGCATATTACGTTATATTATAAGGTATTTTCAATGATACACTGTATATTACGTTATATTATAAAGTATTTTCAATGATAAACTACGATATATTAGAAGGTATTTTCAATGATACACTGCATATTACGTTATATTATAAGGTATTTTCAATGATACACTGCATAGTACGCTATATTATAAGGTATTTTCAATGATACACTGCATATTACGTTATATTATAAGGTATTTTCAATGATAAACTACGATATATTAGAAGGTATTTTAAGTGATACACTGCATATTTCGTTATATTATAAGGTATTTTCAATGGTACACTGTATATTACGTTATATTATAAGGTATTTTCAATGATAAACTACGATATATTATAAGGTATTTTCAATGATACACTGCATATTACGTTATATTATAAGGTATTTTCAATGATACAATGCATATTACGTTATATTATAAGGTATTTTCAACGATACACTGCATATTCCGTTATATTATAAGGTATTTTCATTGAAACACTCCATATTACGTTACATTATAAGGCATTTTCAATGATAAACTACGATATATTATAAGGTATTTTCAATGATACACTGCATATTACGCTATATTATAAGGTATTTTCAATGATACACTGCATATTACGTTATATTATAAGGTATTTTCAATGATAAACTACGATATATTAGAAGGTATTTTCAGTGATACACTGCATATTTCGTTATATTATAAGGTATTTTCAATGGTACACTGTATATTACGTTATATTATAAGGTATTTTCAATGATAAACTACGATATATTAGAAGGTATTTTCAATGATACACTGCATATTACGTTATATTATAAGGTATTTTCAATGATACACTGCATATTACGTTATATTATAAGGTATTTTCAATGATACACTGCATATTACGTTATATTACAAGGTATTTTCAATGATACACTACAAATTCCGGTATATTATAAGGTATTTTCAATGATACACTGCATATTACGTTATATTATAATGTATTTTCAATGATACACTGCATATTACGTTATATTACAAGGTATTTTCAATGATACACTACAAATTCCGGTATATTATAAGGTATTTTCAATGATACACTGCATATTACGTTATATTATAATGTATTTTCAATGATACACTGCATATTACGTTATATTATAAGGTATTTTCAATGATACACTGCATATTACGTTATATTATAAGGTATTTTCAATGATACACTGCATATTACGTTATATTACAAGGTATTTTCAATGATACACTGCATATTACGTTATATTATAAGGTATTTTCAATGATAAACTACGATATATTAGAAGGTATTTTCAATGATACACTGCATATTACGTTATATTATAAGGTATTTTCAATGATACACTGCATATTACGTTATATTATAAGGTATTTTCAATGATACACTGCATATTACGTTATATTACAAGGTATTTTCAATGATACACTACAAATTCCGGTATATTATAAGGTATTTTCAATGATACACTGCATATTACGTTATATTATAATGTATTTTCAATGATACACTGCATATTACGTTATATTATAAGGTATTTTCAATGATACACTGCATATTACGTTATATTATAAGGTATTTTCAATGATACACTGCATATTACGTTATATTACAAGGTATTTTCAATGATACACTGCATATTACGTTATATTATAAGGTATTTTCAATGATACACTACAAATTACGATATATTATAAGGTATTTTCAATGATACATTGCATATTACGATATATTATGAGGTATTTTCAATGATACACTGCATATTACGTTATATTATAAGGTATTTTCAATGATACACTACAAATTCCGTTATATTATAAGGTATTTTCAATGATACACTGCATATTACGTTATATTATAATGTATTTTCAATGATACACTGCATATTACGTTATATTATAAGGTATTTTCAATGATACACTGCATATTACGTTATATTATAAGGTATTTTCAATGATAAACTACGATATATTAGAAGGTATTTTCAGTGATACACTGCATATTTCGTTATATTATAAGGTATTTTCAATGGTACACTGTATATTACGTTATATTATAAGGTATTTTCAATGATAAACTACGATATATTAGAAGGTATTTTCAGTGATACTCTGCATATTACGTTATATTATAAGGTATTTTCAATGATACACTGCATATTACGCTATATTATACGGTATTTTCAATGATATACTGCATATTACGTTATAATATTAGGTATTTTCAATGATTCACTGCATATTACGTTATATTATATGGTATTTTCAATGATACACTGCATATTACGATATATATTAAGGTATTTTCAATGATACGCTGCATAGTACGTTATATTATAAGGTATTTTCAATGTTACACTGTATATTACGTTATGTTATAAGGTATTTTCAATGATAAACTACTATATATTATAAGGTATTTTCAATGATACACTGCATATTACGTTATATTATAAGGTATTTTCAATGATACACTGTATATTACGTTATATTATAAAGTATTTTCAATGATAAACTACGATATATTAGAAGGTATTTTCAATGATACACTGCATATTACGTTATATTATAAGGTATTTTCAATGATACACTGCGTAGTACGCTATATTATAAGGTATTTTCAATGATACACTGCATATTACGTTATATTATAAGGTATTTTCAATGATAAACTACGATATATTAGAAGGTATTTTCAGTGATACACTGCATATTTCGTTATATTATAAGGTATTTTCAATGGTACACTGTATATTACGTTATATTATAAGGTATTTTCAATGATAAACTACGATATATTATAAGGTATTTTCAATGATACACTGCATATTACGTTATATTATAAGGTATTTTCAATGATACAATGCATATTACGTTATATTATAAGGTATTTTCAACGATACACTGCATATTCCGTTATATTATAAGGTATTTTCATTGAAACACTCCATATTACGTTACATTATAAGGCATTTTCAATGATAAACTACGATATATTATAAGGTATTTTCAATGATACACTGCATATTACGCTATATTATAAGGTATTTTCAATGATACACTGCATATTACGTTATATTATAAGGTATTTTCAATGATAAACTACGATATATTAGAAGGTATTTTCAGTGATACACTGCATATTTCGTTATATTATAAGGTATTTTCAATGGTACACTGTATATTACGTTATATTATAAGGTATTTTCAATGATAAACTACGATATATTAGAAGGTATTTTCAATGATACACTGCATATTACGTTATATTATAAGGTATTTTCAATGATACACTGCATATTACGTTATATTATAAGGTATTTTCAATGATACACTGCATATTACGTTATATTACAAGGTATTTTCAATGATATACTGCATATTACGTTATATTATAAGGTATTTTCAATGATACACTGCATATTACGTTATATTATAAGGTATTTTCAATGATTCACTGCATATTACCTTATATTATAATGTATTTTCAATGATACACTGCATATTACGTTATATTATAAGGTATTTTCAATGATACACTGCATATTACGTTATATTATAAGGTATTTTCAATGATACACTGCATATTACGTTATATTATAAGGTATTTTCAATGATACACTGCATATTACGTTATAATATAAGGAATTTTCAATGATACACTGCATATTACGTTATATTATATGGTATTTTCAATGATACACTGCATCTTACGATATATTATAAGGTATTTTCAATGATACGCTGCATAGTACGTTATATTATAAGGTATTTTCAATGTTACACTGTATATTACGTTATGTTATAAGGTATTTTCAATGATAAACTACTATATATTATAAGGTATTTTCAATGATACACTGCATATTACCTTATATTATAATGTATTTTCAATGATACACTGCATATTACGTTATATTATAAGGTATTTTCAATGATACACTGCATATTACGTTATATTATAAGGTATTTTCAATGATACACTGCATATTACGTTATATTACAAGGTATTTTCAATGATACACTGCATATTACGTTATAATATAAGGAATTTTCAATGATACACTGCATATTCCGTTATATTATATGGTATTTTCAATGATACACTGCATATTACGATATATTATAAGGTATTTTCAATGATACGCTGCATAGTACGTTATATTATAAGGTATTTTCAATGATACACTGCATATTACGTTATATTACAAGGTATTTTCAATGATACACTGCATATTACGTTATAATATAAGGTATTTTCAATGATACACTGCATATTACGTTATATTATATGGTATTTTCAATGATACACTGCATATTACGATATATTATAAGGTATTTTCAATGATACACTGTATATTACGTTATATTACAAGGTATTTTCAATGATACACTGCATATTACGTTATATTATAAGGTATTTTCAATGATACACTGCATATTACGTTATATTATAAGGTATTTTCAATGATAAACTACGATATATTAGAAGGTATTTTCAATGATACACTGCATAGTACGCTATATTATAAGGTCTTTTCAATGATACACTGCATATAACGTTATACTATAAGGTATTTTCAATGATAAACTACGACATAATATAAGGTATGTTCAATGACACACTGCATATTTCGTTATATTATAAGGTATTTTCAATGATACACTACAAATTACGAAATATTATAAGGTATTTTCAATGATACACTGCATATTACGTTATATTATAAGGTATTTTCAACGATACACTGCATATTACGTTATATTATAAGGTATTTTCAAAGATACACTATAAATTCCGATATATTATAAGGCATTTTCAATGATACAATGCATATTACGTTATATTATAAGGTATTTTCAACGATACACTGCATATTCCGTTATATTATAAGGTATTTTCATTGAAACACTCCATATTACGTTACATTATAAGGCATTTTCAATGATAAACTACGATATATTATAAGGTATTTTCAATGATACACTGCATATTACGCTATATTATAATGTATTTTCAATGATACACTGCATATTACGTTATATTATAAGGTATTTTCACTGATACACTGCATATTACGTTATATTATAAGGTATTTTCAATGATACACTGCATATTACGTTATATTACAAGGTATTTTCAATGATACACTGCATATTACGTTATATTATAATGTATTTTCACTGATACACTGCATATTACGTTATATTATATGGTATTTTCAATGATACACTGCATATTACGTTATATTACAAGGTATTTTCAATGATACACTGCATATTACGTTATATTATAATGTATTTTCACTGATACACTGCATATTACGTTATATTATAAGGTATTTTCAATGATACACTGCATATTACGTTATATTATAAGGTATTTTCAATGATACACTGCATATTACGTTATATTACAAGGTATTTTCAATGATACACTGCATATTACGTTATAATATAAGGTATTTTCAATGATACACTGCATATTACGTTATATTATATGGTATTTTCAATGATACACTGCATATTACGATATATTATAAGGTATTTTCAATGATACGCTGCATAGTACGTTATATTATAAGGTATTTTCAATGTTACACTGTATATTACGTTATGTTATAAGGCATTTTCAATGATAAACTACGATATATTATAAGGTATTTTCAATGATACACTGCATATTACGCTATATTATAAGGTATTTTAAATGATATACTGCATATTACGTTATATTATAAGGTATTTTCAATGATACACTGCATAGTACGCTATATTATAAGGTATTTTCAATGATACACTGCATATTACGTTATATTATAAGGTATTTTCAATGATAAACTACGATATATTAGAAGGTATTTTCAGTGATACACTGCATATTTTGTTATATTATAAGGTATTTTCAATGGTACACTGTATATTACGTTATATTATAAGGTATTTTCAATGATAAACTACGATATATTAGAAGGTATTTTCAATGATACACTGCATATTACGTTATATTATAAGGTATTTTCAATGATACACTGCATATTACGTTATATTATAAGGTATTTTCAATGATACACTGCATATTACGTTATATTACAAGGTATTTTCAATGATACACTGCATATTACGTTATATTATAAGGTATTTTCAATGATACACTGCATATTACGTTATATTATAAGGTATTTTCAATGATACACTGCATATTACGTTATATTATAAGGTATTTTCAATGATAAACTACGATATATTAGAAGGTATTTTCAGTGATACACTGCATATTTCGTTATATTATAAGGTATTTTCAATGGTACACTGTATATTACGTTATATTATAAGGTATTTTCAATGATAAACTACGATATATTATAAGGTATTTTCAATGATACACTGCATATTACGCTATATTATAAGGTATTTTCAATGATACACTGCATATTACGTTATATTACAAGGTATTTTCAATGATACACTGCATATTACGTTATAATATAAGGTATTTTCAATGATACACTGCATATTACGTTATATTATATGGTATTTTCAATGATACACTGCATATTACGATATATTATAAGGTATTTTCAATGATACGCTGCATAGTACGTTATATTATAAGGTATTTTCAATGTTACACTGTATATTACGTTATGTTATAAGGCATTTTCAATGATAAACTACGATATATTATAAGGTATTTTCAATGATACACTGCATATTACGCTATATTATAAGGTATTTTAAATGATATACTGCATATTACGTTATATTATAAGGTATTTTCAATGATACACTGCATAGTACGCTATATTATAAGGTATTTTCAATGATACACTGCATATTACGTTATATTATAAGGTATTTTCAATGATAAACTACGATATATTAGAAGGTATTTTCAGTGATACACTGCATATTTTGTTATATTATAAGGTATTTTCAATGGTACACTGTATATTACGTTATATTATAAGGTATTTTCAATGATAAACTACGATATATTAGAAGGTATTTTCAATGATACACTGCATATTACGTTATATTATAAGGTATTTTCAATGATACACTGCATATTACGTTATATTATAAGGTATTTTCAATGATACACTGCATATTACATTATATTACAAGGTATTTTCAATGATACACTGCATATTACGTTATATTATAAGGTATTTTCAATGATACACTGCATATTACGTTATATTATAAGGTATTTTCAATGATACACTGCATATTACGTTATATTATAAGGTATTTTCAATGATAAACTACGATATATTAGAAGGTATTTTCAGTGATACACTGCATATTTCGTTATATTATAAGGTATTTTCAATGGTACACTGTATATTACGTTATATTATAAGGTATTTTCAATGATAAACTACGATATATTAGAAGGTATTTTCAATGATACACTGCATATTACGTTATATTATAAGGTATTTTCAATGATACACTGCATATTACGTTATATTATAAGGTATTTTCAATGATACACTGCATATTACGTTATATTACAAGGTATTTTCAATGATACACTGCATATTACGTTATATTATAAGGTATTTTCAATGATACACTGCATATTACGTTATATTATAAGGTATTTTCAATGATACACTGCATATTACGTTATATTATAAGGTATTTTCAATGATAAACTACGATATATTAGAAGGTATTTTCAGTGATACACTGCATATTTCGTTATATTATAAGGTATTTTCAATGGTACACTGTATATTACGTTATATTATAAGGTATTTTCAATGATAAACTACGATATATTATAAGGTATTTTCAATGATACACTGCATATTACGCTATATTATAAGGTATTTTCAATGATACACTGCATATTACGTTATATTACAAGGTATTTTCAATGATACACTGCATATTACGTTATAATATAAGGTATTTTCAATGATACACTGCATATTACGTTATATTATATGGTATTTTCAATGATACACTGCATATTACGATATATTATAAGGTATTTTCAATGATACGCTGCATAGTACGTTATATTATAAGGTATTTTCAATGTTACACTGTATATTACGTTATGTTATAAGGCATTTTCAATGATAAACTACGATATATTATAAGGTATTTTCAATGATACACTGCATATTACGCTATATTATAAGGTATTTTAAATGATATACTGCATATTACGTTATATTATAAGGTATTTTCAATGATACACTGCATAGTACGCTATATTATAAGGTATTTTCAATGATACACTGCATATTACGTTATATTATAAGGTATTTTCAATGATAAACTACGATATATTAGAAGGTATTTTCAGTGATACACTGCATATTTTGTTATATTATAAGGTATTTTCAATGGTACACTGTATATTACGTTATATTATAAGGTATTTTCAATGATAAACTACGATATATTAGAAGGTATTTTCAATGATACACTGCATATTACGTTATATTATAAGGTATTTTCAATGATACACTGCATATTACGTTATATTATAAGGTATTTTCAATGATACACTGCATATTACGTTATATTACAAGGTATTTTCAATGATACACTGCATATTACGTTATATTATAAGGTATTTTCAATGATACACTGCATATTACGTTATATTATAAGGTATTTTCAATGATACACTGCATATTACGTTATATTATAAGGTATTTTCAATGATAAACTACGATATATTAGAAGGTATTTTCAGTGATACACTGCATATTTCGTTATATTATAAGGTATTTTCAATGGTACACTGTATATTACGTTATATTATAAGGTATTTTCAATGATAAACTACGATATATTAGAAGGTATTTTCAATGATACACTGCATATTACGTTATATTATAAGGTATTTTCAATGATACAATGCATATTACGTTATATTATAAGGTATTTTCAACGATACACTGCATATTCCGTTATATTATAAGGTATTTTCATTGAAACACTCCATATTACGTTACATTATAAGGCATTTTCAATGATAAACTACGATATATTATAAGGTATTTTCAATGATACACTGCATATTACGCTATATTATAAGGTATTTTCAATGATATACTGCATATTACGTTATATTATAAGGTATTTTCAATGGTACACTGTATATTACGTTATATTATAAGGTATTTTCAATGATAAACTACGATATATTAGAAGGTATTTTCAATGATACACTGCATATTACGTTATATTATAAGGTATTTTCAATGATACACTGCATATTACGTTATATTATAAGGTATTTTCAATGATACACTGCATATTACGTTATATTACAAGGTATTTTCAATGATACACTACAAATTCCGTTATATTATAAGGTATTTTCAATGATACACTGCATATTACGTTATATTATAATGTATTTTCAATGATACACTGCATATTACGTTATATTATAATGTATTTTCAATGATACACTGCATATTACGTTATATTATAAGGTATTTTCAATGATACACTGCATATTACGTTATATTATAAGGTATTTTCAATGATACACTGCATATTACGTTATATTACAAGGTATTTTCAATGATACACTGCATATTACGTTATATTATAAGGTATTTTCAATGATACACTGCATATTACGTTATATTACAAGGTATTTTCAATGATACACTGCATATTACGTTATATTATAAGGTATTTTCAATGATACACTACAAATTACGAAATATTATAAGGTATTTTCAATGATACATTGCATATTACGATATATTATGAGGTATTTTCAATGATACACTGCATATTACGTTATATTATAAGGTATTTTCAATGATACACTACAAATTCCGTTATATTATAAGGTATTTTCAATGATACACTGCATATTACATTATATTATAATGTATTTTCAATGATACACTGCATATTACGTTATATTATAAGGTATTTTCAATGATACACTGCATATTACGTTATATTATAAGGTATTTTTCAATGATAAACTACGATATATTAGAAGGTATTTTCAGTGATACACTGCATATTTCGTTATATTATAAGGTATTTTCAATGGTACACTGTATATTACGTTATATTATAAGGTATTTTCAATGATAAACTACGAAATATTAGAAGGTATTTTCAATGATACACTGCATATTACGTTATATTATAAGGTATTTTCAATGATACACTGCATATTACGTTATATTATAAGGTATTTTCAATGATACACTGCATATTACGTTATAATATAAGGTATTTTCAATGATACACTGCATATTACGTTATATTATAAGGTATTTTCAATGATACACTGCATATTACGATATATATTAAGGTATTTTCAATGATACGCTGCATAGTACGTTATATTATAAGGTATTTTCAATGTTACACTGTATATTACGTTATGTTATAAGGTATTTTCAATGATAAACTACTATATATTATAAGGTATTTTCAATGATACACTGCATATTACGTTATATTATAAGGTATTTTCAATGATACACTGTATATTACGTTATATTATAAGGTATTTTCAATGATAAACTACGATATATTAGAAGGTATTTTCAATGATACACTACAAATTACGAAATATTATAAGGTATTTTCAATGATACACTGCATATTACGTTATATTATAAGGTATTTTCAAAGATACACTATAAATTCCGATATATTATAAGGCATTTTCAATGATACAATGCATATTACGTTATATTATAAGGTATTTTCAACGATACACTGCATATTCCGTTATATTATAAGGTATTTTCAATGATAAACTACGATATATTAGAAGGTATTTTCAATGATACACTACAAATTACGAAATATTATAAGGTATTTTCAATGATACACTGCATATTACGTTATATTACAAGGTATTTTCATTGATACACTACAAATTCCGGTATATTATAAGGTATTTTCAATGATACACTGCATATTACGTTATATTATAATGTATTTTCAATGATACACTGCATATTACGTTATATTATAAGGTATTTTCAATGATACACTGCATATTACGTTATATTATAAGGTATTTTCAATGATACACTGCATATTACGTTATATTACAAGGTATTTTCAATGATACACTGCATATTACGTTATATTATAAGGTATTTTCAATGATACACTACAAATTACGATATATTATAAGGTATTTTCAATGATACATTGCATATTACGATATATTATGAGGTATTTTCAATGATACACTGCATATTACGTTATATTATAAGGTATTTTCAATGATACACTACAAATTACGTTATATTATAAGGTATTTTCAATGATACACTGCATATTACATTATATTATAATGTATTTTCAATGATACACTGCATATTACGTTATATTATAAGGTATTTTCAATGATACACTGCATATTACGTTATATTATAAGGTATTTTCAATGATAAACTACGATATATTAGAAGGTATTTTCAGTGATACACTGCATATTTCGTTATATTATAAGGTATTTTCAATGGTACACTGTATATTACGTTATATTATAAGGTATTTTCAATGATAAACTACGATATATTAGAAGGTATTTTCAATGATACACTGCATATTACGTTATATTATAAGGTATTTTCAATGATACACTGCATATTACGTTATATTACAAGGTATTTTCAATGATACACTGCATATTACGTTATAATATAAGGTATTTTCAATGATACACTGCATATTACGTTATATTATATGGTATTTTCAATGATACACTGCATATTACGATATATATTAAGGTATTTTCAATGATACGCTGCATAGTACGTTATATTATAAGGTATTTTCAATGTTACACTGTATATTACGTTATGTTATAAGGTATTTTCAATGATAAACTACTATATATTATAAGGTATTTTCATTGATACACTGCATATTACGTTATATTATAAGGTATTTTCAATGATACACTGTATATTACGTTATATTATAAGGTATTTTCAATGATAAACTACGATATATTAGAAGGTATTTTCAATGATACACTGCATATTACGTTATATTATAAGGTATTTTCAATGATACACTGCATATTACGTTATATTATAAGGTATTTTCAATGATACACTGCATATTACGTTATATTATAAGGTATTTTCAATGATACACTGCAAATTACGGTATATTATAAGGTATTTTCAATGATACACTGCATATTACGTTATATTATAATGTATTTTCAATGATACACTGCATATTACGTTATATTATAAGGTATTTTCAATGATACACTGCATATTACGTTATATTATAAGGTATTTTCAATGATACACTGCATATTACGTTATATTACAAGGTATTTTCAATGATACACTGCATATTACGTTATATTATAAGGTATTTTCAATGATACACTACAAATTACGAAATATTATAAGGTATTTTCAATGATACATTGCATATTACGATATATTATGAGGTATTTTCAATGATACACTGCATATTACGTTATATTATAAGGTATTTTCAATGATACACTACAAATTCCGTTATATTATAAGGTATTTTCAATGATACACTGCATATTACGTTATATTATAATGTATTTTCAATGATACACTGCATATTACGTTATATTATAAGGTATTTTCAATGATACACTGCATATTACGTTATATTATAAGGTATTTTCAATGATAAACTACGATATATTAGAAGGTATTTTCAGTGATACACTGCATATTTCGTTATATTATAAGGTATTTTCAATGGTACACTGTATATTACGTTATATTATAAGGTATTTTCAATGATAAACTACGATATATTAGAAGGTATTTTCAATGATACTCTGCATATTACGTTATATTATAAGGTATTTTCAATGATACACTGCATATTACGTTATATTATAAGGTATTTTCAATGATACACTGCATATTACGTTATAATATTAGGTATTTTCAATGATTCACTGCATATTACGTTATATTATATGGTATTTTCAATGATACACTGCATATTACGATATATATTAAGGTATTTTCAATGATACGCTGCATAGTACGTTATATTATAAGGTATTTTCAATGTTACACTGTATATTACGTTATGTTATAAGGTATTTTCAATGATAAACTACTATATATTATAAGGTATTTTCAATGATACACTGCATATTACGTTATATTATAAGGTATTTTCAATGATACACTGTATATTACGTTATATTATAAAGTATTTTCAATGATAAACTACGATATATTAGAAGGTATTTTCAATGATACACTGCATATTACGTTATATTATAAGGTATTTTCAATGATACACTGCGTAGTACGCTATATTATAAGGTATTTTCAATGATACACTGCATATTACGTTATATTATAAGGTATTTTCAATGATAAACTACGATATATTAGAAGGTATTTTCAGTGATACACTGCATATTACGTTATATTATAAGGTATTTTCAATGGTACACTGTATATTACGTTATATTATAAGGTATTTTCAATGATAAACTACGATATATTAGAAGGTATTTTCAATGATACACTGCATATTACGTTATATTATAAGGTATTTTCAATGATACACTGCATATTACGTTATATTACAAGGTATTTTCAATGATACACTGCATATTACGTTATAATATAAGGTATTTTCAATGATACACTGCATATTACGTTATATTATATGGTATTTTCAATGATACACTGCATATTACGATATATATTAAGGTATTTTCAATGATACGCTGCATAGTACGTTATATTATAAGGTATTTTCAATGTTACACTGTATATTACGTTATGTTATAAGGTATTTTCAATGATAAACTACTATATATTATAAGGTATTTTCAATGATACACTGCATATTACGTTATATTATAAGGTATTTTCAATGATACACTGTATATTACGTTATATTATAAGGTATTTTCAATGATAAACTACGATATATTAGAAGGTATTTTCAATGATACACTGCATAGTACGCTATATTATAAGGTCTTTTCAATGATACACTGCATATTACGTTATACTATAAGGTTTTTTCAATGATAAACTACGACATAATATAAGGTATGTTCAATGACACACTGCATATTTCGTTATATTATAAGGTATTTTCAATGATACACTACAAATTACGAAATATTATAAGGTATTTTCATTGATACACTGCATATTACGTTATATTATAAGGTATTTTCAAAGATACACTATAAATTCCGATATATTATAAGGCATTTTCAATGATACAATGCATATTACGTTATATTATAAGGTATTTTCAACGATACACTGCATATTCCGTTATCTTATAAGGTATTTTCATTGAAACACTCCATATTACGTTACATTATAAGGCATTTTCAATGATAAACTACGATATATTATAAGGTATTTTCAATGATACACTGCATATTACGCTATATTATAAGGTATTTTCAATGATATACTGCATATTACGTTATATTATAAGGTATTTTCAATGATACACTGCATATTACGTTATATTATAAGGTATTTTCAATGATACACTGCATATTACGTTATATTATAAGGTATTTTCAATGGTACACTGTATATTACGTTATATTATAAGGTATTTTCAATGATAAACTACGATATATTAGAAGGTATTTTCAATGATACTCTGCATATTACGTTATATTATAAGGTATTTTCAATGATACACTGCATATTACGTTATATTACAAGGTATTTTCAATGATACACTACAAATTCCGTTATATTATAAGGTATTTTCAATGATACACTGCATATTACGTTATATTATAATGTATTTTCAATGATACACTGCATATTACGTTATATTATAAGGTATTTTCAATGATACACTGCATATTACGTTATATTATAAGGTATTTTCAATGATAAACTACGATATATTAGAAGGTATTTTCAGTGATACACTGCATATTTCGTTATATTATAAGGTATTTTCAATGGTACACTGTATATTACGTTATATTATAAGGTATTTTCAATGATAAACTACGATATATTAGAAGGTATTTTCAATGATACTCTGCATATTACGTTATATTATAAGGTATTTTCAATGATACACTGCATATTACGTTATATTACAAGGTATTTTCAATAATACACTGCATATTACGTTATAATATAAGGTATTTTCAATGATTCACTGCATATTACGTTATATTATATGGTATTTTCAATGATACACTGCATATTACGATATATATTAAGGTATTTTCAATGATACGCTGCATAGTACGTTATATTATAAGGTATTTTCAATGTTACTCTGTATATTACGTTATGTTATAAGGTATTTTCAATGATAAACTACTATATATTATAAGGTATTTTCAATGATACACTGCATATTACGTTATATTATAAGGTATTTTCAATGATACACTGTATATTACGTTATATTATAAGGTATTTTCAATGATAAACTACGATATATTAGAAGGTATTTTCAATGATACACTGCATAGTACGCTATATTATAAGGTCTTTTCAATGATACACTGCATATTACGTTATACTATAAGGTTTTTTCAATGATAAACTACGACATAATATAAGGTATGTTCAATGACACACTGCATATTTCGTTATATTATAAGGTATTTTCAATGATACACTACAAATTACGAAATATTATAAGGTATTTTCAATGATACACTGCATATTACGTTATATTATAAGGTATTTTCAATGATAAACTACGATATATTAGAAGGTATTTTCAGTGATACACTGCATATTTCGTTATATTATAAGGTATTTTCAATGGTACACTGTATATTACGTTATATTATAAGGTATTTTCAATGATAAACTACGATATATTAGAAGGTATTTTCAATGATACACTGCATATTACGTTATATTATAAGGTATTTTCAATGATACACTGCATATTACGTTATATTATAAGGTATTTTCAATGATACACTGCATATTACGTTATATTATAAGGTATTTTCAATGATACACTACAAATTCCGTTATATTATAAGGTATTTTCAATGATACACTGCATATTACGTTATATTATAAGGTATTTTCAATGATACACTGCATATTACGTTATATTATAAGGTATTTTCAATGATACACTGCATATTACGTTATATTATAAGGTATTTTCAATGATAAACTACGATATATTAGAAGGTATTTTCAGTGATACACTGCATATTTCGTTATATTATAAGGTATTTTCAATGATACGCTGCATAGTACGTTATATTATAAGGTATTTTCAATGTTACACTGTATATTACGTTATGTTATAAGGTATTTTCAATGATAAACTACTATATATTATAAGGTATTTTCAATGATACACTGCATATTACGTTATATTATAAGGTATTTTCAATGATACACTGTATATTACGTTATATTATAAGGTATTTTCAATGATAAACTACGATATATTAGAAGGTATTTTCAATGATACACTGCATATTACGTTATATTATAAGGTATTTTCAATGATACACTACAAATTACGAAATATTATAAGGTATTTTCAATGATACATTGCATATTACGATATATTATAAGGTATTTTCAATGATACACTGCATATTACGTTATATTATAAGGTATTTTCAATGATACACTACAAATTCCGTTATATTATAAGGTATTTTCAATGATACACTGCATATTACGTTATATTATAATGTATTTTCAATGATACACTGCATATTACGTTATATTATAAGGTACTTTCAATGATACACTGCATATTACGATATATTATAAGGTATTTTCAATGATAAACTACGATATATTAGAAGGTATTTTCAGTGATACACTGCATATTTCGTTATATTATAAGGTATTTTCAATGGTACACTGTATATTACGTTATATTATAAGGTATTTTCAATGATAAACTACGATATATTAGAAGGTATTTTCAATGATACACTGCATATTACGTTATATTATAAGGTATTTTCAATGATACACTGCATATTACGTTATATTACAAGGTATTTTCAATGATACACTGCATATTACGTTATAATATAAGGTATTTTCAATGATACACTGCATATTACGTTATATTATATGGTATTTTCAATGATACACTGCATATTACGATATATATTAAGGTATTTTCAATGATACGCTGCATAGTACGTTATATTATAAGGTATTTTCAATGTTACTCTGTATATTACGTTATGTTATAAGGTATTTTCAATGATAAACTACTATATATTATAAGGTATTTTCAATGATACACTGCATATTACGTTATATTATAAGGTATTTTCAATGATACACTGTATATTACGTTATATTATAAGGTATTTTCAATGATAAACTACGATATATTAGAAGGTATTTTCAATGATACACTGCATAGTACGCTATATTATAAGGTCTTTTCAATGATACACTGCATATTACGTTATACTATAAGGTTTTTTCAATGATAAACTACGACATAATATAAGGTATGTTCAATGACACACTGCATATTTCGTTATATTATAAGGTATTTTCAATGATACACTACAAATTACGAAATATTATAAGGTATTTTCAATGATACACTGCATATTACGTTATATTATAAGGTATTTTCAATGATAAACTACGATATATTAGAAGGTATTTTCAGTGATACACTGCATATTTCGTTATATTATAAGGTATTTTCAATGATACACTGTATATTACGTTATATTATAAGGTATTTTCAATGATAAACTACGATATATTAGAAGGTATTTTCAATGATACACTGCATATTACGTTATATTATAAGGTATTTTCAATGATACACTGCATATTACGTTATATTATAAGGTATTTTCAATGATACACTGCATATTACGTTATATTACAAGGTATTTTCAATGATACACTACAAATTCCGTTATATTATAAGGTATTTTCAATGATACACTGCATATTACGTTATATTATAATGTATTTTCAATGATACACTGCATATTACGTTATATTATAAGGTATTTTCAATGATACACTGCATATTACGTTATATTATAAGGTATTTTCAATGATACACTGCATATTACGTTATATTACAAGGTATTTTCAATGATACACTGCATATTACGTTATATTATAAGGTATTTTCAATGATACACTACAAATTACGAAATATTATAAGGTATTTTCAATGATACTTTGCATATTACGATATATTATAAGGTATTTTCAATGATACACTGCATATTACGTTATATTATAAGGTATTTTCAATGATACACTACAAATTCCGTTATATTATAAGGTATTTTCAATGATACACTGCATATTACGTTATATTATAATGTATTTTCAATGATACACTGCATATTACGTTATATTATATGGTATTTTCAATGATACACTGCATATTACGTTATATTATAAGGTATTTTCAATGATAAACTACGATATATTAGAAGGTATTTTCAGTGATACACTGCATATTTCGTTATATTATAAGGTATTTTCAATGGTACACTGTATATTACGTTATATTATAAGGTATTTTCAATGATAAACTACGATATATTAGAAGGTATTTTCAATGATACACTGCATATTACGTTATATTATAAGGTATTTTCAATGATACACTGCATATTACGGTATATTATATGGTATTTGCAATGATACACTGCATATTACGTTATATTATAAGGTATTTTCAATGATACACTGCATATTACGTTATATTATAAGGTATTTTCAATGATACACTGCATATTACGATATATTATAAAGTATTTTCAATGGTAAACTACTATATATTATAAGGTGTTTTCAATGATACACTGCATATTACGTTATATTATAAGGTATTTTCAATGATACACTGCATATTACGTTATATTACAAGGTATTTTCAATGATACACTGCATATTACGTTATATTATAAGGTATTTTCAATGATAAACTACTATATATTATAAGGTATTTTCAATGATACACTGCATATTACGTTATATTATAAGGTATTTTCAATGATACACTGCATATTACGTTATATTATAAGGTATTTTCAATGATACACTACAAATTCCGTTATATTATAAGGTATTTTCAATGATACACTGCATATTACGTTATATTATAATGTATTTTCAATGATACACTGCATATTACGTTATATTATAAGGTATTTTCAATGATACACTGCATATTACGTTATATTACAAGGTATTTTCAATGATACACTGCATATTACGTTATAATATAAGGTATTTTCAATGATACACTGCATATTACGTTATATTATATGGTATTTTCAATGATACACTGCAATTTACGATATATTATAAGGTATTTTCAATGATACGCTGCATAGTACGTTATATTATAAGGTATTTTCAATGTTACACTGTATATTACGTTATGTTATAAGGTATTTTCAATGATAAACTACTATATATTATAAGGTATTTTCAATGATACACTGCATATTACGTTATATTATAAGGTATTTTCAATGATACACTGTATATTACGTTATATTATAAGGTATTTTCAATGATAAACTACGATATATTAGAAGGTATTTTCAATGATACACTGCATATTACGCTATATTATAAGGTATTTTCAATGATACACTGCATATTACGTTATACTATAAGGTATTTTCAATGATAAACTACGACATAATATAAGGTATGTTCAATGACACACTGCATATTTCGTTATATTATAAGGTATTTTCAATGATACACTACAAATTACGAAATATTATAAGGTACTTTCAATGATATACTGCATATTACGTTATATTATAAGGTATTTTCAACGATACACTGCATATTACGTTATATTATAAGGTATTTTCAAAGATACACTATAAATTCCGATATATTATAAGGCATTTTCAATGATACAATGCATATTTCGTTATATTATAAGGTATTTTCAACGATACACTGCATATTCCGTTATATTATAAGGTATTTTCATTGAAACACTCCATATTACGTTACATTATAAG
The DNA here is from genome assembly GCA_916610255.1 of Lasioglossum lativentre. Lineage (NCBI taxonomy): Eukaryota > Metazoa > Arthropoda > Insecta > Hymenoptera > Halictidae > Lasioglossum > Lasioglossum lativentre. Next base: position 425,077 of record CAKAJI010000196.1, on the reverse strand, counting down.
GCATTTTCAATGATAAACTACGATATATTATAAGGTATTTTCAATGATACACTAAATATTACGCTATATTATAAGGTATTTTAAATGATATACTGCATATTACGTTATATTATAAGGTATTTTCAATGATACACTGCATATTACGTTATATTATAAGGTATTTTCAATGATACACTGCATATTACGTTATATTACAAGGTATTTTCAATGATACACTGCATATTACGTTATATTATAAGGTATTTTCAATGATACACTACAAATTACGAAATATTATAAGGTATTTTCAATGATACTTTGCATATTACGATATATTATAAGGTATTTTCAATGATACACTGCATATTACGTTATATTATAAGGTATTTTCAATGATACACTACAAATTCCGTTATATTATAAGGTATTTTCAATGATACACTGCATATTACGTTATATTATAATGTATTTTCAATGATACACTGCATATTACGTTATATTATAAGGTATTTTCAATGATACACTGCATATTACGTTATATTATAAGGTATTTTCAATGATAAACTACGATATATTAGAAGGTATTTTCAGTGATACACTGCATATTTCGTTATATTATAAGGTATTTTCAATGGTACACTGTATATTACGTTATATTATAAGGTATTTTCAATGATAAACTACGATATATTAGAAGGTATTTTCAATGATACACTGCATATTACGTTATATTATAAGGTATTTTCAATGATACACTGCATATTACGGTATATTATATGGTATTTGCAATGATACACTGCATATTACGTTATATTATAAGGTATTTTCAATGATACACTGCATATTACGTTATATTATAAGGTATTTTCAATGATACACTGCATATTACGATATATTATAAAGTATTTTCAATGGTAAACTACTATATATTATAAGGTATTTTCAATGATACACTGCATATTACGTTATATTATAAGGTATTTTCAATGATACACTGCATATTACGTTATATTACAAGGTATTTTCAATGATACACTGCATATTACGTTATATTATAAGGTATTTTCAATGATAAAGTACTATATATTATAAGGTATTTTCAATGATACACTGCATATTACGTTATATTATAAGGTATTTTCAATGATACACTGCATATTACGTTATATTATAAGGTATTTTCAATGATACACTACAAATTCCGTTATATTATAAGGTATTTTCAATGATACACTGCATATTACGTTATATTATAATGTATTTTCAATGATACACTGCATATTACGTTATATTATAAGGTATTTTCAATGATACACTGCATATTACGTTATATTACAAGGTATTTTCAATGATACACTGCATATTACGTTATAATATAAGGTATTTTCAATGATACACTGCATATTACGTTATATTATATGGTATTTTCAATGATACACTGCATTTTACGATATATTATAAGGTATTTTCAATGATACGCTGCATAGTACGTTATATTATAAGGTATTTTCAATGTTACACTGTATATTACGTTATGTTATAAGGTATTTTCAATGATAAACTACTATATATTATAAGGTATTTTCAATGATACACTGCATATTACGTTATATTATAAGGTATTTTCAATGATACACTGTATATTACGTTATATTATAAGGTATTTTCAATGATAAACTACGATATATTAGAAGGTATTTTCAATGATACACTGCATAGTACGCTATATTATAAGGTATTTTCAATGATACACTGCATATTACGTTATACTATAAGGTATTTTCAATGATAAACTACGACATAATATAAGGTATGTTCAATGACACACTGCATATTTCGTTATATTATAAGGTATTTTCAATGATACACTACAAATTACGAAATATTATAAGGTACTTTCAATGATATACTGCATATTACGTTATATTATAAGGTATTTTCAACGATACACTGCATATTACGTTATATTATAAGGTATTTTCAAAGATACACTATAAATTCCGATATATTATAAGGCATTTTCAATGATACAATGCATATTTCGTTATATTATAAGGTATTTTCAACGATACACTGCATATTCCGTTATATTATAAGGTATTTTCATTGAAACACTCCATATTACGTTACATTATAAGGCATTTTCAATGATAAACTACGATATATTATAAGGTATTTTCAATGATACACTAAATATTACGCTATATTATAAGGTATTTTAAATGATATACTGCATATTACGTTATATTATAAGGTATTTTCAATGATACACTGCATATTACGTTATATTATAAGGTATTTTCAATGATACACTGCATAGTACGCTATATTATAAGGTATTTTCAATGATACACTGCATATTACGTTATATTATAAGGTATTTTCAATGATAAACTACGATATATTAGAAGGTATTTTCAGTGATACACTGCATATTTCGTTATATTATAAGGTATTTTCAATGGTACACTGTATATTACGTTATATTATAAGGTATTTTCAATGATAAACTACGTTATATTATTAAGTATTTTCAATGATACACTGCATATTACGTTCTATTATAAGGTATTTTCAATGATACACTGCATATTACGCTATATTATAAGGTATTTTCAATGCTACACTACAAATTACGAAATATTATAAGGTATTTTCAATGATACATTGCATATTACGATATATTATAAGGTATTTTCAATGATATACTGCATATTACGTTATATTATAAGGTATTTTCAATGATACACTGCATATTCCGTTATATTATAAGGTATTTTCATTGAAACACTCCATATTACGTTACATTATAAGGCATTTTCAATGATAAACTACGACATAATATAAGGTATGTTCAATGACACACTGCATATTTCGTTATATTATAAGGTATTTTCAATGATACACTACAAATTACGAAATATTATAAGGTACTTTCAATGATATACTGCATATTACGTTATATTATAAGGTATTTTCAATGATAAACTACGATATATTAGAAGGTATTTTCAATGATACGCTGCATAGTACGTTATATTATAAGGTATTTTCAATGTTACACTGTATATTACGTTATGTTATAAGGTATTTTCAATGATAAACTACTATATATTATAAGGTATTTTCAATGATACACTGCATATTACGTTATATTATAAGGTATTTTCAATGATACACTGTATATTACGTTATATTATAAGGTATTTTCAATGATACACTACAAATTCCGTTATATTATAAGGTATTTTCAATGATACACTGCATATTACGTTATATTATAATGTATTTTCAATGATACACTGCATATTACGTTATATTATAAGGTATTTTCAATGATACACTGCATATTACGTTATATTATAAGGTATTTTCAATGATAAACTACGATATATTAGAAGGTATTTTCAGTGATACACTGCATATTTCGTTATATTATAAGGTATTTTCAATGGTACACTGTATATTACGTTATATTATAAGGTATTTTCAATGATAAACTACGATATATTAGAAGGTATTTTCAATGATACACTGCATATTACGTTATATTATAAGGTATTTTCAATGATACACTGCATATTACGGTATATTATATGGTATTTGCAATGATACACTGCATATTACGTTATATTATAAGGTATTTTCAATGATACACTGCATATTACGTTATATTATAAGGTATTTTCAATGATACACTGCATATTACGATATATTATAAAGTATTTTCAATGGTAAACTACTATATATTATAAGGTATTTTCAATGATACACTGCATATTACGTTATATTATAAGGTATTTTCAATGATACACTGCATATTACGTTATATTATAAGGTATTTTCAATGATACACTGCATATTACGTTATATTATAAGGTATTTTCAATGATAAAGTACTATATATTATAAGGTATTTTCAATGATACACTGCATATTACGTTATATTATAAGGTATTTTCAATGATACACTGCATATTACGTTATATTATAAGGTATTTTCAATGATACACTACAAATTCCGTTATATTATAAGGTATTTTCAATGATACACTGCATATTACGTTATATTATAATGTATTTTCAATGATACACTGCATATTACGTTATATTATAAGGTATTTTCAATGATACACTGCATATTACGTTATATTACAAGGTATTTTCAATGATACACTGCATATTACGTTATAATATAAGGTATTTTCAATGATACACTGCATATTACGTTATATTATATGGTATTTTCAATGATACACTGCATTTTACGATATATTATAAGGTATTTTCAATGATACGCTGCATAGTACGTTATATTATAAGGTATTTTCAATGTTACACTGTATATTACGTTATGTTATAAGGTATTTTCAATGATAAACTACTATATATTATAAGGTATTTTCAATGATACACTGCATATTACGTTATATTATAAGGTATTTTCAATGATACACTGTATATTACGTTATATTATAAGGTATTTTCAATGATAAACTACGATATATTAGAAGGTATTTTCAATGATACACTGCATAGTACGCTATATTATAAGGTATTTTCAATGATACACTGCATATTACGTTATACTATAAGGTATTTTCAATGATAAACTACGACATAATATAAGGTATGTTCAATGACACACTGCATATTTCGTTATATTATAAGGTATTTTCAATGATACACTACAAATTACGAAATATTATAAGGTACTTTCAATGATATACTGCATATTACGTTATATTATAAGGTATTTTCAACGATACACTGCATATTACGTTATATTATAAGGTATTTTCAAAGATACACTATAAATTCCGATATATTATAAGGCATTTTCAATGATACAATGCATATTTCGTTATATTATAAGGTATTTTCAATGATACACTGCATATTCCGTTATATTATAAGGTATTTTCATTGAAACACTCCATATTACGTTACATTATAAGGCATTTTCAATGATAAACTACGATATATTATAAGGTATTTTCAATGATACACTAAATATTACGCTATATTATAAGGTATTTTAAATGATATACTGCATATTACGTTATATTATAAGGTATTTTCAATGATACACTGCATATTACGTTATATTATAAGGTATTTTCAATGATACACTGCATAGTACGCTATATTATAAGGTATTTTCAATGATACACTGCATATTACGTTATATTATAAGGTATTTTCAATGATAAACTACGATATATTAGAAGGTATTTTCAGTGATACACTGCATATTTCGTTATATTATAAGGTATTTTCAATGGTACACTGTATATTACGTTATATTATAAGGTATTTTCAATGATAAACTACGTTATATTATTAAGTATTTTCAATGATACACTGCATATTACGTTCTATTATAAGGTATTTTCAATGATACACTGCATATTACGCTATATTATAAGGTATTTTCAATGCTACACTACAAATTACGAAATATTATAAGGTATTTTCAATGATACATTGCATATTACGATATATTATAAGGTATTTTCAATGATACACTGCATATTACGTTATATTATAAGGTATTTTCAATGATACACTGCATATTCCGTTATATTATAAGGTATTTTCATTGAAACACTCCATATTACGTTACATTATAAGGCATTTTCAATGATAAACTACGACATAATATAAGGTATGTTCAATGACACACTGCATATTTCGTTATATTATAAGGTATTTTCAATGATACACTACAAATTACGAAATATTATAAGGTACTTTCAATGATATACTGCATATTACGTTATATTATAAGGTATTTTCAACGATACACTGCATATTACGTTATATTATAAGGTATTTTCAAAGATACACTACAAATTACGAAATATTATAAGGTATTTTCAATGATACATTGCATATTACGATATATTATAAGGTATTTTCAATGATACACTGCATATTACGTTATATTATAAGGTATTTTCAATGATACACTACAAATTCCGTTATATTATAAGGTATTTTCAATGATACACTGCATATTACGTTATATTATAAGTTATTTTCAATGATACACTGCATATTACGCTATATTATAAGGTATTTTCAATGATACACTGCATATTACGTTATATCATAAGGTATTTTCAATGATACTCTGCAATTTACGTTATGTTATAAGGTATTTTCAATGATAAACTAAATATTACGTTATATTATAAGGTCTTTTCAATGACACACTGCATATTTCGTTATATTATAAGTTATTTTCAATGATACACTGCATATTACGTTATACTATAAGGTATTTTTAATGATAAACTACGACATAATATAAGGTATGTTCAATGACACACTGCATATTTCGTTATATTATAAGGTATTTTCAATGATACACTACAAATTCCGTTATATTATAAGGTATTTTCAATGATACACTGCATATTACGTTATATTATAATGTATTTTCAATGATACACTGCATATTACGTTATATTATAAGGTATTTTCAATGATACACTGCATATTACGTTATATTATAATGTATTTTCAATGATACACTGCATATTACGTTATATTATAAGGTATTTTCAATGATACACTGCATATTACGTTATATTATAAGGTATTTTCAATGATAAACTACGATATATTAGAAGGTATTTTCAGTGATACACTGCATATTTCGTTATATTATAAGGTATTTTCAATGGTACACTGCATATTACGTTATATTATAAGGTATTTTCAATGATACACTGCATATTACGTTATATTACAAGGTATTTTCAATGATACACTGCATATTACGTTATAATATAAGGTATTTTCAATGATACACTGCATATTACGTTATATTATATGGTATTTTCAATGATACACTGCATATTACGATATATTATAAGGTATTTTCAATGATACGCTGCATAGTACGTTATATTATAAGGTATTTTCAATGTTACACTGTATATTACGTTATGTTATAAGGTATTTTCAATGATAAACTACTATATATTATAAGGTATTTTCAATGATACACTGCATATTACGTTATATTATAAGGTATTTTCAATGATACACTGTATATTACGTTATATTATAAGGTATTTTCAATGATAAACTACGATATATTAGAAGGTATTTTCAATGATACATTGCATAGTACGATATATTATAAGGTATTTTCAATGATACACTGCATATTACGTTATACTATAAGGTATTTTCAATGATAAACTACGACATAATATAAGGTATGTTCAATGACACCCTGCATATTTCGTTATATTATAAGGTATTTTCAATGATACACTACAAATTACGAAATATTATAAGGTACTTTCAATGATACACTGCATATTACGTTATATTATAAGGTATTTTCAACGATACACTGCATATTACGTTATATTATAAGGTATTTTCAATGATACACTATAAATTCCGATATATTATAAGGCATTTTCAATGATACAATGCATATTACGTTATATTATAAGGTATTTTCAACGATACACTGCATATTCCGTTATATTATAAGGTATTTTCAATGATACTCTGCAATTTACGTTATGTTATAAGGTATTTTCAATGATAAACTAAATATTACGTTATATTATAAGGTCTTTTCAATGACACACTGCATATTTCGTTATATTATAAGTTATTTTCAATGATACACTGCATATTACGTTATACTATAAGGTATTTTTAATGATAAACTACGACATAATATAAGGTATGTTCAATGACACACTGCATATTTCGTTATATTATAAGGTATTTTCAATGATACACTACAAATTCCGTTATATTATAAGGTATTTTCAATGATACACTGCATATTACGTTATATTATAATGTATTTTCAATGATACACTGCATATTACGTTATATTATAAGGTATTTTCAATGGTACACTGCATATTACGTTATATTATAATGTATTTTCAATGATACACTGCATATTACGTTATATTATAAGGTATTTTCAATGATACACTGCATATTACGTTATATTATAAGGTATTTTCAATGATACACTGCATATTACGTTATATTCTATTGTATTTTCAATGATACACTGCATATAAACGTTATATTATAAGGTATTTTCAATGATACACTGCATATTACGTTATATTATAAGGTATTTTCAATGATAAACTACTATATATTATAAGGTATTTTCAATGATACAATGCATATTACGTTATATTATAAGGCATTTTCAATGATACACTGCATATTACGTTATATTATAAGGTCTTTTCAATGACACAATGCATATTTCGTTATATTATAAGTTATTTTCAATGATACACTGCATATTACGTTATACTATAAGGTATTTTTAATGATAAACTACGACATAATATAAGGTATGTTCAATGACACACTGCATATTTCGTTATATTATAAGATATTTTCAATGATACACTACAAATTCCGTTATATTATAAGGTATTTTCAATGGTACACTGTATATTACGTTATATTATAAGGTATTTTCAATGATAAACTACGATATATTAGAAGGTATTTTCAATGATAAACTACGATATATTAGAAGGTATTTTCAATGATACACTGCATATTACGTTATATTATAAGGTATTTTCAATGATACACTGCATATTACGTTATATTATAAGGTATTTTCAACGATACACTGCATATTCCGTTATATTATAAGGTATTTTCATTGAAACACTCCATATTACGTTACATTATAAGGCATTTTCAATGATAAACTACGACATAATATAAGGTATGTTCAATGACACACTGCATATTTCGTTATATTATAAGGTATTTTCAATGATACACTACAAATTACGAAATATTATAAGGTACTTTCAATGATATACTGCATATTACGTTATATTATAAGGTATTTTCAACGATACACTGCATATTACGTTATATTATAAGGTATTTTCAAAGATACACTACAAATTACGAAATATTATAAGGTATTTTCAATGATACATTGCATATTACGATATATTATAAGGTATTTTCAATGATACACTGCATATTACGTTATATTATAAGGTATTTTCAATGATACACTACAAATTCCGTTATATTATAAGGTATTTTCAATGATACACTGCATATTACGTTATATTATAAGTTATTTTCAATGATACACTGCATATTACGCTATATTATAAGGTATTTTCAATGATACACTGCATATTACGTTATATCATAAGGTATTTTCAATGATACTCTGCAATTTACGTTATGTTATAAGGTATTTTCAATGATAAACTAAATATTACGTTATATTATAAGGTCTTTTCAATGACACACTGCATATTTCGTTATATTATAAGTTATTTTCAATGATACACTGCATATTACGTTATACTATAAGGTATTTTTAATGATAAACTACGACATAATATAAGGTATGTTCAATGACACACTGCATATTTCGTTATATTATAAGGTATTTTCAATGATACACTACAAATTCCGTTATATTATAAGGTATTTTCAATGATACACTGCATATTACGTTATATTATAATGTATTTTCAATGATACACTGCATATTACGTTATATTATAAGGTATTTTCAATGATACACTGCACATTACGTTATATTATAATGTATTTTCAATGATACACTGCATATTACGTTATATTATAAGGTATTTTCAATGATACACTGCATATTACGTTATATTATAAGGTATTTTCAATGATAAACTACGATATATTAGAAGGTATTTTCAGTGATACACTGCATATTTCGTTATATTATAAGGTATTTTCAATGGTACACTGCATATTACGTTATATTATAAGGTATTTTCAATGATACACTGCATATTACGTTATATTACAAGGTATTTTCAATGATACACTGCATATTACGTTATAATATAAGGTATTTTCAATGATACACTGCATATTACGTTATATTATATGGTATTTTCAATGATACACTGCATATTACGATATATTATAAGGTATTTTCAATGATACGCTGCATAGTACGTTATATTATAAGGTATTTTCAATGTTATACTGTATATTACGTTATGTTATAAGGTATTTTCAATGATAAACTACTATATATTATAAGGTATTTTCAATGATACACTGCATATTACGTTATATTATAAGGTATTTTCAATGATACACTGTATATTACGTTATATTATAAGGTATTTTCAATGATAAACTACGATATATTAGAAGGTATTTTCAATGATACATTGCATAGTACGCTATATTATAAGGTATTTTCAATGATACACTGCATATTACGTTATACTATAAGGTATTTTCAATGATAAACTACGACATAATATAAGGTATGTTCAATGACACCCTGCATATTTCGTTATATTATAAGGTATTTTCAATGATACACTACAAATTACGAAATATTATAAGGTACTTTCAATGATACACTGCATATTACGTTATGTTATAAGGTATTTTCAACGATACACTGCATATTACGTTATATTATAAGGTATTTTCAATGATACACTATAAATTCCGATATATTATAAGGCATTTTCAATGATACAATGCATATTACGTTATATTATAAGGTATTTTCAACGATACACTGCATATTCCGTTATATTATAAGGTATTTTCAATGATACTCTGCAATTTACGTTATGTTATAAGGTATTTTCAATGATAAACTAAATATTACGTTATATTATAAGGTCTTTTCAATGACACACTGCATATTTCGTTATATTATAAGTTATTTTCAATGATACACTGCATATTACGTTATACTATAAGGTATTTTTAATGATAAACTACGACATAATATAAGGTATGTTCAATGACACACTGCATATTTCGTTATATTATAAGGTATTTTCAATGATACACTACAAATTCCGTTATATTATAAGGTATTTTCAATGATACACTGCATATTACGTTATATTATAATGTATTTTCAATGATACACTGCATATTACGTTATATTATAAGGTATTTTCAATGGTACACTGCATATTACGTTATATTATAATGTATTTTCAATGATACACTGCATATTACGTTATATTATAAGGTATTTTCAATGATACACTGCATATTACGTTATATTATAAGGTATTTTCAATGATACACTGCATATTACGTTATATTCTATTGTATTTTCAATGATACACTGCATATAAACGTTATATTATAAGGTATTTTCAATGATACACTGCATATTACGTTATATTATAAGGTATTTTCAATGATAAACTACTATATATTATAAGGTATTTTCAATGATACAATGCATATTACGTTATATTATAAGGCATTTTCAATGATACACTGCATATTACGTTATATTATAAGGTCTTTTCAATGACACAATGCATATTTCGTTATATTATAAGTTATTTTCAATGATACACTGCATATTACGTTATACTATAAGGTATTTTTAATGATAAACTACGACATAATATAAGGTATGTTCAATGACACACTGCATATTTCGTTATATTATAAGATATTTTCAATGATACACTACAAATTCCGTTATATTATAAGGTATTTTCAATGGTACACTGTATATTACGTTATATTATAAGGTATTTTCAATGATAAACTACGATATATTAGAAGGTATTTTCAATGATAAACTACGATATATTAGAAGGTATTTTCAATGATACACTGCATATTACGTTATATTATAAGGTATTTTCAATGATACACTGCATATTACGTTATATTATAAGGTATTTTCAACGATACACTGCATATTCCGTTATATTATAAGGTATTTTCATTGAAACACTCCATATTACGTTACATTATAAGGCATTTTCAATGATAAACTACGATATATTAGAAGGTATTTTCAATGATACACTGCATATTACGTTATATTATAAGGTATTTTCAATGATACACTGCATATTACGTTATATTATAAGGTATTTTCAATGATACACTGCATATTTCGTTATATTATAAGGTATTTTCAATGGTACACTGTATATTGCGTTATATTATAAGGTATTTTCAATGATAAACTACGATATATTAGAAGGTATTTTCAATGATACACTGCATATTACGTTATATTATAAGGTATTTTCAATGATACACTGCATATTACGTTATATTATAAGGTATTTTCAATGATACACTGCATATTACGTTATATTACAAGGTATTTTCAATGATACACTGCATATTACGTTATATTATAAGGTATTTTCAATGATACACTACAAATTACGAAATATTATAAGGTATTTTCAATGATACATTGCATATTACGTTATATTATAATGTATTTTCAATGATACACTGCATATTACGTTATATTATAAGGTATTTTCAATGATACACTGCATATTACGTTATATTACAAGGTATTTTCAATGATACACTGCATATTACGTTATATTATAAGGTATTTTCAATGATACACTGCATATTACGTTATATTACAAGGTATTTTCAATGATACACTGCATATTACGTTATAATATAAGGTATTTTCAATGATAAACTGCATACTACGTTATATTATAAGGTATTTTCAATGATAAACTACGATATATTAGAAGGTATTTTCAATGATACACTGCATATTACGTTATATTATAAGGTTTTTTCAATGATACACTGCATATTACGATATATTATAAGGTATTTTCAATGATACACTGCATATTACGCTATATTATAAGGTATTTTCAATGATACACTGTATATTACGTTATATTATAAGGTATTTTCAATGATACTCTGCATATTCCGTTATATTATAAGGTATTTTCATTGAAACACTCCATATTACGTTACATTATAAGGCATTTTCAATGATAAACTACGATATATTAAAAGGTATTTTCAATAATACACTGCATATTACGTTATATTACAAGGTATTTTCAATGATACACTGCATATTACGTTATAATATAAGGTATTTTCAATGATACACTACAAATTACGAAATATTATAAGGTATTTTCAATGATACATTGCATATTACGATATATTATAAGGTATTTTCAATGATACACTGCATATTACGTTATATTATAAGGTATTTTCTATGATACTCTGCATATTCCGTTATATTATAAGGTATTTTCATTGAAACACTCCATATTACGTTACATTATAAGGCATTTTCAATGATAAACTACGATATATTAAAAGGTATTTTCAATGATACACTGCATATTACGTTATATTACAAGGTATTTTCAATGATACACTGCATATTATGTTATAATATAAGGTATTTTCAATGATACACTGCATATTACGTTATATTATAAGGTATTTTCAATGATACACTGCATATTACGCTATATTATAAGGTATTTTCAATGATACACTGCATATTACGTTATATTATAAGGTATTTTCTATGATACTCTGCATATTCCGTTATATTATAAGGTATTTTCATTGAAACATTCCATATTACGTTACATTATAAGGCATTTTCAATGATAAACTACGATATATTAAAAGGTATTTTCAATAATACACTTCATATTACGTTATATTACAAGGTATTTTCAATGATACACTGCATATTACGTTATAATATAAGGTATTTTCAATGATACACTACAAATTACGAAATATTATAAGGTATTTTCAATGATACATTGCTTATTACGATATATTATAAGGTATTTTCAATGATACACTGCATATTACGTTATATTATAAGGTATTTTCTATGATACTCTGCATATTCCGTTATATTATAAGGTATTTTCATTGAAACACTCCATATTACGTTACATTATAAGGCATTTTCAATGATAAACTACGATATATTAAAAGGTATTTTCAATGATACACTGCATATTACGTTATATTACAAGGTATTTTCAATGATACACTGCATATTACGTAATATTATAAGGTATTTTCATTGATACACTGCAAATTACGTTATATTATAAGGTATTTTCAATGATACAATGCATATTACGTTATATTATAAGGTATTTTCAATGATACACTGCATATTACGTTATATTATAAGGTATTTTCAATGATGCACTGCATATTACGTTATATTATAAGGTCTTTTCAATGACACAATGCATATTTCGTTATATTATAAGTTATTTTCAATGATACACTGCATATTACGTTATACTATAAGGTATTTTTAATGATAAACTACGACATAATATAAGGTATGTTCAATGACACACTGCATATTTCGTTATATTATAAGGTATTTTCAATGATACACTACAAATTCCGTTATATTATAAGGTATTTTCAATGATACACTGCATATTACGTTATATTCTATTGTATTTTCAATGATACACTGCATATAAACGTTATATTATAAGGTATTTTCAATGATACACTGCATATTACGATATAATATAAGGTATTTTCAATGATACACTGCATATTACGTTATATTATAAGGTATTTTCAATGATACTCTGCATATTCCGTTATATTATAAGGTATTTTCATTGAAACACTCCATATTACGTTACATTATAAGGCATTTTCAATGAAAAACTACGATATATTAAAAGGTATTTTCAATGATACACTGCATATTACGTTATATTACAAGGTATTTTCAATGATACACTGCATATTACGCTATATTATAAGGTATTTTCAATGATACACTGCATATTACGTTATATCATAAGTTATTTTCAATGATACTCTGCAATATACGTTATGTTATAAGGTATTTTCAATGATAAACTAAATATTACGTTATATTATAAAGTCTTTTCAATGATAAACTACGATATATTAGAAGGTATTTTCAATGATACACTGCATATTACGTTATATTATAAGGTATTTTCAATGATACACTGCATATTACGTTATATTACAAGGTATTTTCAATGATACACTGCATATTACGTTATAATATAAGGTATTTTCAATGATAAACTGCATACTACGTTATATTATAAGGTATTTTCAATGATAAACTACGATATATTAGAAGGTATTTTCAATGATACACTGCATATTACGATATATTATAAGGTATTTTCAATGATACACTGCATATTACGATATATTATAAGGTATTTTCAATGATACACTGCATATTCCGTTATATTATAAGGTATTTTCATTGAAACACTCCATATTACGTTACATTATAAGGCATTTTCAATGATAAACTACGATATATTAAAAGGTATTTTCAATAATACACTGCATATTACGTTATATTACAAGGTATTTTCAATGATACACTGCATATTACGTTATAATATAAGGTATTTTCAATGATACACTATAAATTACGAAATATTATAAGGTATTTTCAATGTTACACTGTATATTACGTTATGTTATAAGGTATTTTCAATGATAAACTACTATATATTATATGGTATTTTCAATGATACACTGCATATTACGTTATATTATAAGGTATTTTCTATGATACTCTGCATATTACGTTATATTATAAGGTATTTTCATTGAAACACTCCATATTACGTTACATTATAAGGCATTTTCAATGATAAACTACGATATATTAAAAGGTATTTTCAATGATACACTGCATATTACGTTATATTACAAGGTATTTTCAATGATACACTGCATATTACGTTATATTATAAGGTATTTTCAACGATACACTGCATATTACGTTATATTATAAGGTATTTTCAAAGATACACTATAAATTCCGATATATTATAAGGCATTTTCAATGATACAATGCATATTACGTTATATTATAAGGTATTTTCAACGATATACTGCATATTACGTTATATTATAAGGTATTTTCATTGAAACACTACAAATGCCGTTATATTACAAGGTATTTTCAATGATACACTGCATATTACGTTATATTATAAGGTATTTTCAACGATACACTGCATATTACGTTATATTATAAAGTCTTTTCAATGATAAACTACGATATATTAGAAGGTATTTTCAATGATACACTGCATATTACGTTATATTATAAGGTATTTTCAATGATACACTGCATATTACGATATATTATAAGGCATTTTCAATGATACAATGCATATTACGTTATATTATAAGGTATTTTCAATGATAATCTGCATATTCCGTTATATTATAAGGTATTTTCATTGAAACACTCCATATTACGTTACATTATAAGGCGTTTTCAATGATAAACTACGATATATTAGAAGGTATTTTCAGTGACACAATGCATATTTCGTTATATTATAAGTTATTTTCAATGATACACTGCATATTACGTTATACTATAAGGTATTTTTAATGATAAACTACGACATAATATAAGGTATGTTCAATGACACACTGCATATTTCGTTATATTATAAGGTATTTTCAATGATACACTACAAATTCCGTTATATTATAAGGTATTTTCAATGATACACTGCATATTACGTTATATTCTATTGTATTTTCAATGATACACTGCATATAAACGTTATATTATAAGGTATTTTCAATGATACACTGCATATTACGTTATATTATAAGGTATTTTCAATGATACACTACAAATTACGAAATATTATAAGGTATTTTCAATGATACACTGCATATTACGATATATTATAAGGTATTTTCAATGATACACTGCATATTACGTTATATTATAAGGTATTTTCAATGATACTCTGCATATTCCGTTATATTATAAGGTATTTTCATTGAAACACTCCATATTACGTTACATTATAAGGCATTTTCAATGATAAACTACGATATATTAAAAGGTATTTTCAATGATACACTGCATATTACGTTATATTACAAGGTATTTTCAATGATACACTGCATATTACGCTATATTATAAGGTATTATCAATGATACACTGCATATTACGTTATATCATAAGTTATTTTCAATGATACTCTGCAATTTACGTTATGTTATAAGGTATTTTCAATGATAAACTAAATATTACGTTATATTATAAAGTCTTTTCAATGATAAACTACGATATATTAGAAGGTATTTTCAATGATACACTGCATATTACGTTATATTATAAGGTATTTTCAATGATACACTGCATATTACGTTATATTACAAGGTATTTTCAATGATACACTGCATATTACGTTATAATATAAGGTATTTTCAATGATAAACTGCATACTACGTTATATTATAAGGTATTTTCAATGATAAACTACGATATATTAGAAGGTATTTTCAATGATACACTGCAGATTACGTTATATTATAAGGTATTTTCAATGATACACTGCATAT
Source organism: Lasioglossum lativentre (assembly GCA_916610255.1). NCBI lineage: Eukaryota > Metazoa > Arthropoda > Insecta > Hymenoptera > Halictidae > Lasioglossum > Lasioglossum lativentre. The sequence continues at coordinate 407,880 of CAKAJI010000196.1, read as the reverse complement.
TACGATATATTATAAGGTATTTTCAATGATACACTGCATATTACGCTATATTATAAGGTATTTTCAATGATACACTGTATATTACGTTATATTATAAGGTATTTTCAATGATACTCTGCATATTCCGTTATATTATAAGGTATTTTCATTGAAACACTCCATATTACGTTACATTATAAGGCATTTTCAATGATAAACTACGATATATTAAAAGGTATTTTCAATAATACACTGCATATTACGTTATATTACAAGGTATTTTCAATGATACACTACAAATTACGAAATATTATAAGGTATTTTCAATGATACATTGCATATTACGATATATTATAAGGTATTTTCAATGATACACTGCATATTACGTTATATTATAAGGTATTTTCTAAGATACTCTGCATATTCCGTTATATTATAAGGTATTTTCATTGAAACACTCCATATTACGTTACATTATAAGGCATTTTCAATGATAAACTACGATATATTAAAAGGTATTTTCAATGATACACTGCATATTACGTTATATTACAAGGTATTTTCAATGATACACTGCATATTATGTTATAATATAAGGTATTTTCAATGATACACTGCATATTACGTTATATTATAAGGTATTTTCAATGATACACTGCATATTACGCTATATTATAAGGTATTTTCAATGATACACTGCATATTACGTTATATTATAAGGTATTTTCTATGATACTCTGCATATTCCGTTATATTATAAGGTATTTTCATTGAAACATTCCATATTACGTTACATTATAAGGCATTTTCAATGATAAACTACGATATATTAAAAGGTATTTTCAATAATACACTTCATATTACGTTATATTACAAGGTATTTTCAATGATACAATGCATATTACGTTATAATATAAGGTATTTTCAATGATACACTACAAATTACGAAATATTATAAGGTATTTTCAATGATATACTGCATATTACGTTATATTATAAGGTATTTTCATTGAAACACTCCATATTACGTTACATTATAAGGCATTTACAATGATAAACTACGATATATTAAAAGGTATTTTCAATGATACACTGCATATTACGTTATATTACAAGGTATTTTCAATGATACACTGCATATTACGTTATATTATAAGGTATTTTCATTGATACACTGCAAATTACGTTATATTATAAGGTATTTTCAATGATACACTGCATATTACGTTATATTATAAGGTATTTTCAATGATACACTGCATATTACGTTATATTATAAGGTCTTTTCAATGACACAATGCATATTTCGTTATATTATAAGTTATTTTCAATGATACACTGCATATTACGTTATACTATAAGGTATTTTTAATGATAAACTACGACATAATATAAGGTATGTTCAATGACACACTGCATATTTCGTTATATTATAAGGTATTTTCAATGATACACTACAAATTCCGTTATATTATAAGGTATTTTCAATGATACACTGCATATTACGTTATATTCTATTGTATTTTCAATGATACACTGCATATAAACGTTATATTATAAGGTATTTTCAATGATACACTGCATATTACGTTATATTATAAGGTATTTTCAATGATACACTACAAATTACGAAATATTATAAGGTATTTTCAATGATACACTGCATATTACGATATATTATAAGGTATTTTCAATGATACACTGCATATTACGTTATATTATAAGGTATTTTCAATGATACTCTGCATATTCCGTTATATTATAAGGTATTTTCATTGAAACACTCCATATTACGTTACATTATAAGGCATTTTCAATGATAAACTACGATATATTAAAAGGTATTTTCAATGATACACTGCATATTACGTTATATTACAAGGTATTTTCAATGATACACTGCATATTACGTTACATTATAAGGTATTATCAATGATACACTGCATATTACGTTATATCATAAGTTATTTTCAATGATACTCTGCAATTTACGTTATGTTATAAGGTATTTTCAATGATAAACTAAATATTACGTTATATTATAAAGTCTTTTCAATGATAAACTACGATATATTAGAAGGTATTTTCAATGATACACTGCATATTACGTTATATTATAAGGTATTTTCTAAGATACTCTGCATATTCCGTTATATTATAAGGTATTTTCATTGAAACACTCCATATTACGTTACATTATAAGGCATTTTCAATGATAAACTACGATATATTAAAAGGTATTTTCAATGATACACTGCATATTACGTTATATTACAAGGTATTTTCAATGATACACTGCATATTATGTTATAATATAAGGTATTTTCAATGATACACTGCATATTACGTTATATTATAAGGTATTTTCAATGATACACTGCATATTACGCTATATTATAAGGTATTTTCAATGATACACTGCATATTACGTTATATTATAAGGTATTTTCTATGATACTCTGCATATTCCGTTATATTATAAGGTATTTTCATTGAAACATTCCATATTACGTTACATTATAAGGCATTTTCAATGATAAACTACGATATATTAAAAGGTATTTTCAATAATACACTTCATATTACGTTATATTACAAGGTATTTTCAATGATACACTGCATATTACGTTATAATATAAGGTATTTTCAATGATACACTACAAATTACGAAATATTATAAGGTATTTTCAATGATATACTGCATATTACGTTATATTATAAGGTATTTTCATTGAAACACTCCATATTACGTTACATTATAAGGCATTTACAATGATATACTACGATATATTAAAAGGTATTTTCAATGATACACTGCATATTACGTTATATTACAAGGTATTTTCAATGATACACTGCATATTACGTTATATTATAAGGTATTTTCATTGATACACTGCAAATTACGTTATATTATAAGGTATTTTCTATGATACAATGCATATTACGTTATATTATAAGGTATTTTCAATGATACACTGCATATTACGTTATATTATAAGGTATTTTCAATGATACACTGCATATTACGTTATATTATAAGGTCTTTTCAATGACACAATGCATATTTCGTTATATTATAAGTTATTTTCAATGATACACTGCATATTACGTTATACTATAAGGTATTTTTAATGATAAACTACGACATAATATAAGGTATGTTCAATGACACACTGCATATTTCGTTATATTATAAGGTATTTTCAATGATACACTACAAATTCCGTTATATTATAAGGTATTTTCAATGATACACTGCATATTACGTTATATTCTATTGTATTTTCAATGATACACTGCATATAAACGTTATATTATAAGGTATTTTCAATGATACACTGCATATTACGTTATATTATAAGGTATTTTCAATGATACACTACAAATTACGAAATATTATAAGGTATTTTCAATGATACACTGCATATTACGATATATTATAAGGTATTTTCAATGATACACTGCATATTACGTTATATTATAAGGTATTTTCAATGATACTCTGCATATTCCGTTATATTATAAGGTATTTTCATTGAAACACTCCATATTACGTTACATTATAAGGCATTTTCAATGATAAACTACGATATATTAAAAGGTATTTTCAATGATACACTGCATATTACGTTATATTACAAGGTATTTTCAATGATACATTGCATATTACGCTACATTATAAGGTATTGTCAATGATACACTGCATATTACGTTATATTATAAGGTATTTTCTATGATACTCTGCATATTCCGTTATATTATAAGGTATTTTCATTGAAACATTCCATATTACGTTACATTATAAGGCATTTTCAATGATAAACTACGATATATTAAAAGGTATTTTCAATAATACACTTCATATTACGTTATATTGCAAGGTATTTTCAATGATACACTGCATATTACGTTATAATATAAGGTATTTTCAATGATACACTACAAATTACGAAATATTATAAGGTATTTTCAATGATATACTGCATATTACGTTATATTATAAGGTATTTTCATTGAAACACTCCATATTACGTTACATTATAAGGCATTTACAATGATAAACTACGATATATTAAAAGGTATTTTCAATGATACACTGCATATTACGTTATATTACAAGGTATTTTCAATGATACACTGCATATTACGTTATATTATAAGGTATTTTCATTGATACACTGCAAATTACGTTATATTATAAGGTATTTTCTATGATACAATGCATATTACGTTATATTATAAGGTATTTTCAATGATACACTGCATATTACGTTATATTATAAGGTATTTTCAATGATACACTGCATATTACGTTATATTATAAGGTCTTTTCAATGACACAATGCATATTTCGTTATATTATAAGTTATTTTCAATGATACACTGCATATTACGTTATACTATAAGGTATTTTTAATGATAAACTACGACATAATATAAGGTATGTTCAATGACACACTGCATATTTCGTTATATTATAAGGTATTTTCAATGATACACTACAAATTCCGTTATATTATAAGGTATTTTCAATGATACACTGCATATTATGTTATAATATAAGGTATTTTCAATGATACACTGCATATTACGTTATATTATAAGGTATTTTCAATGATACACTGCATATTACGCTATATTATAAGGTATTTTCAATGATACACTGCATATTACGTTATATTATAAGGTATTTTCTATGATACTCTGCATATTCCGTTATATTATAAGGTATTTTCATTGAAACATTCCATATTACGTTACATTATAAGGCATTTTCAATGATAAACTACGATATATTAAAAGGTATTTTCAATAATACACTTCATATTACGTTATATTACAAGGTATTTTCAATGATACACTGCATATTACGTTATAATATAAGGTATTTTCAATGATACACTACAAATTACGAAATATTATAAGGTATTTTCAATGATATACTGCATATTACGTTATATTATAAGGTATTTTCATTGAAACACTCCATATTACGTTACATTATAAGGCATTTACAATGATAAACTACGATATATTAATAGGTATTTTCAATGATACACTGCATATTACGTTATATTACAAGGTATTTTCAATGATACACTGCATATTACGTTATATTATAAGGTATTTTCATTGATACACTGCAAATTACGTTATATTATAAGGTATTTTCTATGATACAATGCATATTACGTTATATTATAAGGTATTTTCAATGATACACTGCATATTACGTTATATTATAAGGTATTTTCAATGATACACTGCATATTACGTTATATTATAAGGTCTTTTCAATGACACAATGCATATTTCGTTATATTATAAGTTATTTTCAATGATACACTGCATATTACGTTATACTATAAGGTATTTTTAATGATAAACTACGACATAATATAAGGTATGTTCAATGACACACTGCATATTTCGTTATATTATAAGGTATTTTCAATGATACACTACAAATTCCGTTATATTATAAGGTATTTTCAATGATACACTGCATATTACGTTATATTCTATTGTATTTTCAATGATACACTGCATATAAACGTTATATTATAAGGTATTTTCAATGATACACTGCATATTACGTTATATTATAAGGTATTTTCAATGATACACTACAAATTACGAAATATTATAAGGTATTTTCAATGATACACTGCATATTACGATATATTATAAGGTATTTTCAATGATACACTGCATATTACGTTATATTATAAGGTAGTTTCAATGATAAACTACGATATATTAGAACGTATTTTCAATGATACACTGCATATTATGTTATAATATAAGGTATTTTCAATGATACACTGCATATTACGTTATATTATAAGGTATTTTCAATGATACACTGCATATTACGCTATATTATAAGGTATTTTCAATGATACACTGCATATTACGTTATATTATAAGGTATTTTCTATGATACTCTGCATATTCCGTTATATTATAAGGTATTTTCATTGAAACATTCCATATTACGTTACATTATAAGGCATTTTCAATGATAAACTACGATATATTAAAAGGTATTTTCAATAATACACTTCATATTACGTTATATTACAAGGTATTTTCAATGATACACTGCATATTACGCTACATTATAAGGTATTATCAATGATACACTGCATATTACGTTATATCATAAGTTATTTTCAATGATACTCTGCAATTTACGTTATGTTATAAGGTATTTTCAATGATACACTGCATATTACGTTATATTATAAGGTATTTTCTATGATACTCTGCATATTCCGTTATATTATAAGGTATTTTCATTGAAACATTCCATATTACGTTACATTATAAGGCATTTTCAATGATAAACTACGATATATTAAAAGGTATTTTCAATAATACACTTCATATTACGTTATATTATAAGGTATTTTCAATGATACACTGCATATTACGCTATATTATAAGGTATTTTCAATGATATACTGCATATTACGTTATATTATAAGGTATTTTCATTGAAACACTCCATATTACGTTACATTATAAGGCATTTACAATGATAAACTACGATATATTAAAAGGTATTTTCAATGATACACTGCATATTACGTTATATTACAAGGTATTTTCAATGATACACTGCATATTACGTTATATTATAAGGTATTTTCATTGATACACTGCAAATTACGTTATATTATAAGGTATTTTCTATGATACAATGCATATTACGTTATATTATAAGGTATTTTCAATGATACACTGCATATTACGTTATATTATAAGGTATTTTCAATGATACACTGCATATTACGTTATATTATAAGGTCTTTTCAATGACACAATGCATATTTCGTTATATTATAAGTTATTTTCAATGATACACTGCATATTACGTTATACTATAAGGTATTTTTAATGATAAACTACGACATAATATAAGGTATGTTCAATGACACACTGCATATTTCGTTATATTATAAGGTATTTTCAATGATACACTACAAATTCCGTTATATTATAAGGTATTTTCAATGATACACTGCATATTACGTTATATTCTATTGTATTTTCAATGATACACTGCATATAAACGTTATATTATAAGGTATTTTCAATGATACACTGCATATTACGTTATATTATAAGGTATTTTCAATGATACACTACAAATTACGAAATATTATAAGGTATTTTCAATGATACACTGCATATTACGATATATTATAAGGTATTTTCAATGATACACTGCATATTACGTTATATTATAAGGTATTTTCAATGATACTCTGCATATTCCGTTATATTATAAGGTATTTTCATTGAAACACTCCATATTACGTTACATTATAAGGCATTTTCAATGATAAACTACGATATATTAAAAGGTATTTTCAATGATACACTGCATATTACGTTATATTACAAGGTATTTTCAATGATACACTGCATATTACGCTACATTATAAGGTATTATCAATGATACACTGCATATTACGTTATATCATAAGTTATTTTCAATGATACTCTGCAATTTACGTTATGTTATAAGGTATTTTCAATGATACACTGCATATTACGTTATATTATAAGGTATTTTCTATGATACTCTGCATATTCCGTTATATTATAAGGTATTTTCATTGAAACATTCCATATTACGTTACATTATAAGGCATTTTCAATGATAAACTACGATATATTAAAAGGTATTTTCAATAATACACTTCATATTACGTTATATTATAAGGTATTTTCAATGATACACTGCATATTACGCTATATTATAAGGTATTTTCAATGATACACTGCATATTACGTTATATTATAAGGTATTTTCTATGATACTCTGCATATTCCGTTATATTATAAGGTATTTTCATTGAAACATTCCATATTACGTTACATTATAAGGCATTTTCAATGATAAACTACGATATATTAAAAGGTATTTTCAATAATACACTTCATATTACGTTATATTACAAGGTATTTTCAATGATACACTGCATATTACGTTATAATATAAGGTATTTTCAATGATACACTACAAATTACGAAATATTATAAGGTATTTTCAATGATATACTGCATATTACGTTATATTATAAGGTATTTTCATTGAAACACTCCATATTACGTTACATTATAAGGCATTTACAATGATAAACTACGATATATTAAAAGGTATTTTCAATGATACACTGCATATTACGTTATATTACAAGGTATTTTCAATGATACACTGCATATTACGTTATATTATAAGGTATTTTCATTGATACACTGCAAATTACGTTATATTATAAGGTATTTTCTATGATACAATGCATATTACGTTATATTATAAGGTATTTTCAATGATACACTGCATATTACGTTATATTATAAGGTATTTTCAATGATACACTGCATATTACGTTATATTATAAGGTCTTTTCAATGACACAATGCATATTTCGTTATATTATAAGTTATTTTCAATGATACACTGCATATTACGTTATACTATAAGGTATTTTTAATGATAAACTACGACATAATATAAGGTATGTTCAATGACACACTGCATATTTCGTTATATTATAAGGTATTTTCAATGATACACTACAAATTCCGTTATATTATAAGGTATTTTCAATGATACACTGCATATTACGTTATATTCTATTGTATTTTCAATGATACACTGCATATAAACGTTATATTATAAGGTATTTTCAATGATACACTGCATATTACGTTATATTATAAGGTATTTTCAATGATACACTACAAATTACGAAATATTATAAGGTATTTTCAATGATACACTGCATATTACGATATATTATAAGGTATTTTCAATGATACACTGCATATTACGTTATATTATAAGGTATTTTCAATGATACTCTGCATATTCCGTTATATTATAAGGTATTTTCATTGAAACACTCCATATTACGTTACATTATAAGGCATTTTCAATGATAAACTACGATATATTAAAAGGTATTTTCAATGATACACTGCATATTACGTTATATTACAAGGTATTTTCAATGATACACTGCATATTACGCTACATTATAAGGTATTATCAATGATACACTGCATATTACGTTATATTATAAGGTATTTTCAATGATACACTGCATATTACGCTATATTATAAGGTATTTTCAATGATACACTGCATATTACGTTATATTATAAGGTATTTTCTATGATACTCTGCATATTCCGTTATATTATAAGGTATTTTCATTGAAACATTCCATATTACGTTACATTATAAGGCATTTTCAATGATAAACTACGATATATTAAAAGGTATTTTCAATAATACACTTCATATTACGTTATATTACAAGGTATTTTCAATGATACCCTGCATATTACGTTATAATATAAGGTATTTTCAATGATACACTACAAATTACGAAATATTATAAGGTATTTTCAATGATACATTGCTTATTACGATATATTATAAGGTATTTTCAATGATACACTGCATATTACGTTATATTATAAGGTATTTTCTATGATACTCTGCATATTCCGTTATATTATAAGGTATTTTCATTGAAACACTCCATATTACGTTACATTATAAGGCATTTTCAATGATAAACTACGATATATTAAAAGGTATTTTCAATGATACACTGCATATTACGTTATATTACAAGGTATTTTCAATGATACACTGCATATTACGTTATATTATAAGGTATTTTCAACGATACACTGCATATTACGTTATATTATAAGGTATTTTCAAAGATACACTATAAATTCCGATATATTATAAGGCATTTTCAATGATACAATGCATATTACGTTATATTATAAGGTATTTTCAACGATATACTGCATATTACGTTATATTATAAGGTATTTTCAAAGATACACTATAAATTCCGATATATTATAAGGCATTTTCAATGATACAATGCATATTACGTTATATTATAAGGTATTTTCAACGATATACTGCATATTACGTTATATTATAAGGTATTTTCATTGAAACACTCCATATTACGTTACATTATAAGGCATTTACAATGATAAACTACGATATATTAAAAGGTATTTTCAATGATACACTGCATATTACGTTATATTACAAGGTATTTTCAATGATACACTGCATATTACGTTATATTATAAGGTATTTTCATTGATACACTGCAAATTACGTTATATTATAAGGCATTTTCAATGATAAACTACGATATATTAAAAGGTATTTTCAATGATACACTGCATATTACGTTATATTACAAGGTATTTTCAATGATACACTGCATATTACGCTATATTATAAGGTATTTTCAATGATACACTGCATATTACGTTATATTATAAGGTCTTTTCAATGATACAATGCATATTACGTTATATTATAAGGCATTTTCAATGATACACTGCATATTACGTTATATTATAAGGTATTTTCAATGATACACTGCATATTACGTTATATTATAAGGTCTTTTCAATGACACAATGCATATTTCGTTATATTATAAGTTATTTTCAATGATACACTGCATATTACGTTATATTCTATTGTATTTTCAATGATACACTGCATATAAACGTTATATTATAAGGTATTTTCAATGATACACTGCATATTACGTTATATTATAAGGTATTTTCAATGATACACTGCATATTACGTTATATTATAAGGTATTTTCAATGATACACTGCATATTACGTTATATTATAAGGTCTTTTCAATGACACAATGCATATTACGTTATATTACAAGGTATTTTCAATGATACACTGCATATTACGTTATAATATAAGGTATTTTCAATGATCAACTGCATACTACGTTATATTATAAGGTAGTTTCAATGATAAACTACGATATATTAGAACGTATTTTCAATGATACACTGCATATTATGTTATAATATAAGGTATTTTCAATGATACACTGCATATTACGTTATATTATAAGGTATTTTCAATGATACACTGCATATTACGCTATATTATAAGGTATTTTCAATAATACACTTCATATTACGTTATATTACAAGGTATTTTCAATGATACACTGCATATTACGTTATAATATAAGGTATTTTCAATGATACACTACAAATTACGAAATATTATAAGGTATTTTCAATGATATACTGCATATTACGTTATATTATAAGGTATTTTCATTGAAACACTCCATATTACGTTACATTATAAGGCATTTACAATGATAAACTACGATATATTAAAAGGTATTTTCAATGATACACTGCATATTACGTTATATTACAAGGTATTTTCAATGATACACTGCATATTACGTTATATTATAAGGTATTTTCATTGATACACTGCAAATTACGTTATATTATAAGGTATTTTCTATGATACAATGCATATTACGTTATATTATAAGGTATTTTCAATGATACACTGCATATTACGTTATATTATAAGGTATTTTCAATGATACACTGCATATTACGTTATATTATAAGGTCTTTTCAATGACACAATGCATATTTCGTTATATTATAAGTTATTTTCAATGATACACTGCATATTACGTTATACTATAAGGTATTTTTAATGATAAACTACGACATAATATAAGGTATGTTCAATGACACACTGCATATTTCGTTATATTATAAGGTATTTTCAATGATACACTACAAATTCCGTTATATTATAAGGTATTTTCAATGATACACTGCATATTACGTTATATTCTATTGTATTTTCAATGATACACTGCATATAAACGTTATATTATAAGGTATTTTCAATGATACACTGCATATTACGTTATATTATAAGGTATTTTCAATGATACACTACAAATTACGAAATATTATAAGGTATTTTCAATGATACACTGCATATTACGATATATTATAAGGTATTTTCAATGATACACTGCATATTACGTTATATTATAAGGTATTTTCAATGATACTCTGCATATTCCGTTATATTATAAGGTATTTTCATTGAAACACTCCATATTACGTTACATTATAAGGCATTTTCAATGATAAACTACGATATATTAAAAGGTATTTTCAATGATACACTGCATATTACGTTATATTACAAGGTATTTTCAATGATACACTGCATATTACGCTACATTATAAGGTATTATCAATGATACACTGCATATTACGTTATATCATAAGTTATTTTCAATGATACTCTGCAATTTACGTTATGTTATAAGGTATTTTCAATGATACACTGCATATTACGTTATATTATAAGGTATTTTCAATGATACTCTGCATATTCCGTTATATTATAAGGTATTTTCATTGAAACATTCCATATTACGTTACATTATAAGGCATTTTCAATGATAAACTACGATATATTAAAAGGTATTTTCAATAATACACTTCATATTACGTTATATTATAAGGTATTTTCAATGATACACTGCATATTACGCTATATTATAAGGTATTTTCAATGATACACTGCATATTACGTTATATTATAAGGTATTTTCTATGATACTCTGCATATTCCGTTATATTATAAGGTATTTTCATTGAAACATTCCATATTACGTTACATTATAAGGCATTTTCAATGATAAACTACGATATATTAAAAGGTATTTTCAATAATACACTTCATATTACGTTATATTACAAGGTATTTTCAATGATACACTGCATATTACGTTATAATATAAGGTATTTTCAATGATACACTACAAATTACGAAATATTATAAGGTATTTTCAATGATATACTGCATATTACGTTATATTATAAGGTATTTTCATTGAAACACTCCATATTACGTTACATTATAAGGCATTTACAATGATAAACTACGATATATTAAAAGGTATTTTCAATGATACACTGCATATTACGTTATATTACAAGGTATTTTCAATGATACACTGCATATTACGTTATATTATAAGGTATTTTCATTGATACACTGCAAATTACGTTATATTATAAGGTATTTTCTATGATACAATGCATATTACGTTATATTATAAGGTATTTTCAATGATACACTGCATATTACGTTATATTATAAGGTATTTTCAATGATACACTGCATATTACGTTATATTATAAGGTCTTTTCAATGACACAATGCATATTTCGTTATATTATAAGTTATTTTCAATGATACACTGCATATTACGTTATACTATAAGGTATTTTTAATGATAAACTACGACATAATATAAGGTATGTTCAATGACACACTGCATATTTCGTTATATTATAAGGTATTTTCAATGATACACTACAAATTCCGTTATATTATAAGGTATTTTCAATGATACACTGCATATTACGTTATATTCTATTGTATTTTCAATGATACACTGCATATAAACGTTATATTATAAGGTATTTTCAATGATACACTGCATATTATGTTATAATATAAGGTATTTTCAATGATACACTGCATATTACGTTATATTATAAGGTATTTTCAATGATACACTGCATATTACGCTATATTATAAGGTATTTTCAATAATACACTTCATATTACGTTATATTACAAGGTATTTTCAATGATACACTGCATATTACGTTATAATATAAGGTATTTTCAATGATACACTACAAATTACGAAATATTATAAGGTATTTTCAATGATATACTGCATATTACGTTATATTATAAGGTATTTTCATTGAAACACTCCATATTACGTTACATTATAAGGCATTTACAATGATAAACTACGATATATTAAAAGGTATTTTCAATGATACACTGCATATTACGTTATATTACAAGGTATTTTCAATGATACACTGCATATTACGTTATATTATAAGGTATTTTCATTGATACACTGCAAATTACGTTATATTATAAGGTATTTTCTATGATACAATGCATATTACGTTATATTATAAGGTATTTTCAATGATACACTGCATATTACGTTATATTATAAGGTATTTTCAATGATACACTGCATATTACGTTATATTATAAGGTCTTTTCAATGACACAATGCATATTTCGTTATATTATAAGTTATTTTCAATGATACACTGCATATTACGTTATACTATAAGGTATTTTTAATGATAAACTACGACATAATATAAGGTATGTTCAATGACACACTGCATATTTCGTTATATTATAAGGTATTTTCAATGATACACTACAAATTCCGTTATATTATAAGGTATTTTCAATGATACACTGCATATTACGTTATATTCTATTGTATTTTCAATGATACACTGCATATAAACGTTATATTATAAGGTATTTTCAATGATACACTGCATATTACGTTATATTATAAGGTATTTTCAATGATACACTACAAATTACGAAATATTATAAGGTATTTTCAATGATACACTGCATATTACGATATATTATAAGGTATTTTCAATGATACACTGCATATTACGTTATATTATAAGGTATTTTCAATGATACTCTGCATATTCCGTTATATTATAAGGTATTTTCATTGAAACACTCCATATTACGTTACATTATAAGGCATTTTCAATGATAAACTACGATATATTAAAAGGTATTTTCAATGATACACTGCATATTACGTTATATTACAAGGTATTTTCAATGATACACTGCATATTACGCTACATTATAAGGTATTATCAATGATACACTGCATATTACGTTATATCATAAGTTATTTTCAATGATACTCTGCAATTTACGTTATGTTATAAGGTATTTTCAATGATACACTGCATATTACGTTATATTATAAGGTATTTTCAATGATACTCTGCATATTCCGTTATATTATAAGGTATTTTCATTGAAACATTCCATATTACGTTACATTATAAGGCATTTTCAATGATATACAGCATACTATGTTATATTATAATGGATTTTCAATAATACACTTCATATTACGTTATATTATAAGGTATTTTCAATGATACACTGCATATTACGCTATATTATAAGGTATTTTCAATGATACACTGCATATTACGTTATATTATAAGGTATTTTCTATGATACTCTGCATATTCCGTTATATTATAAGGTATTTTCATTGAAACATTCCATATTACGTTACATTATAAGGCATTTTCAATGATAAACTACGATATATTAAAAGGTATTTTCAATAATACACTTCATATTACGTTATATTACAAGGTATTTTCAATGATACACTGCATATTACGTTATAATATAAGGTATTTTCAATGATACACTACAAATTACGAAATATTATAAGGTATTTTCAATGATATACTGCATATTACGTTATATTATAAGGTATTTTCATTGAAACACTCCATATTACGTTACATTATAAGGCATTTACAATGATAAACTACGATATATTAAAAGGTATTTTCAATGATACACTGCATATTACGTTATATTATAAGGTATTTACAATGATACACTGCATATTACGTTATATTATAAGGTATTTTCATTGATACACTGCATATTACGTTATATTATAAGGTATTTTCTATGATACAATGCATATTACGTTATATTATAAGGTATTTTCAATGATACACTGCATATTACGTTATATTATAAGGTATTTTCAATGATACACTGCATATTACGTTATATTATAAGGTCTTTTCAATGACACAATGCATATTTCGTTATATTATAAGTTATTTTCAATGATACACTGCATATTACGTTATACTATAAGGTATTTTTAATGATAAACTACGACATAATATAAGGTATGTTCAATGACACACTGCATATTTCGTTATATTATAAGGTATTTTCAATGATACACTACAAATTCCGTTATATTATAAGGTATTTTCAATGATACACTGCATATTACGTTATATTCTATTGTATTTTCAATGATACACTGCATATAAACGTTATATTATAAGGTATTTTCAATGATACACTGCATATTACGTTATATTATAAGGTATTTTCAATGATACACTACAAATTACGAAATATTATAAGGTATTTTCAATGATACACTGCATATTACGATATATTATAAGGTATTTTCAATGATACACTGCATATTACGTTATATTATAAGGTATTTTCAATGATACTCTGCATATTCCGTTATATTATAAGGTATTTTCATTGAAACACTCCATATTACGTTACATTATAAGGCATTTTCAATGATAAACTACGATATATTAAAAGGTATTTTCAATGATACACTGCATATTACGTTATATTACAAGGTATTTTCAATGATACACTGCATATTACGCTACATTATAAGGTATTATCAATGATACACTGCATATTACGTTATATTATAAGGTATTTTCAATGATACACTGCATATTACGCTATATTATAAGGTATTTTCAATGATACACTGCATATTACGTTATATTATAAGGTATTTTCTATGATACTCTGCATATTCCGTTATATTATAAGGTATTTTCATTGAAACATTCCATATTACGTTACATTATAAGGCATTTTCAATGATAAACTACGATATATTAAAAGGTATTTTCAATAATACACTTCATATTACGTTATATTACAAGGTATTTTCAATGATACCCTGCATATTACGTTATAATATAAGGTATTTTCAATGATACACTACAAATTACGAAATATTATAAGGTATTTTCAATGATACATTGCTTATTACGATATATTATAAGGTATTTTCAATGATACACTGCATATTACGTTATATTATAAGGTATTTTCTATGATACTCTGCATATTCCGTTATATTATAAGGTATTTTCATTGAAACACTCCATATTACGTTACATTATAAGGCATTTTCAATGATAAACTACGATATATTAAAAGGTATTTTCAATGATACACTGCATATTACGTTATATTACAAGGTATTTTCAATGATACACTGCATATTACGTTATATTATAAGGTATTTTCAACGATACACTGCATATTACGTTATATTATAAGGTATTTTCAAAGATACACTATAAATTCCGATATATTATAAGGCATTTTCAATGATACAATGCATATTACGTTATATTATAAGGTATTTTCAACGATATACTGCATATTACGTTATATTATAAGGTATTTTCAAAGATACACTATAAATTCCGATATATTATAAGGCATTTTCAATGATACAATGCATATTACGTTATATTATAAGGTATTTTCAACGATATACTGCATATTACGTTATATTATAAGGTATTTTCATTGAAACACTCCATATTACGTTACATTATAAGGCATTTACAATGATAAACTACGATATATTAAAAGGTATTTTCAATGATACACTGCATATTACGTTATATTACAAGGTATTTTCAATGATACACTGCATATTACGTTATATTATAAGGTATTTTCAATGATACACTGCAAATTACGTTATATTATAAGGCATTTTCAATGATAAACTACGATATATTAAAAGGTATTTTCAATGATACACTGCATATTACGTTATATTACAAGGTATTTTCAATGATACACTGCATATTACGCTATATTATAAGGTATTTTCAATGATACACTGCATATTACGTTATATTATAAGGTCTTTTCAATGATACAATGCATATTACGTTATATTATAAGGCATTTTCAATGATACACTGCATATTACGTTATATTATAAGGTATTTTCAATGATACACTGCATATTACGTTATATTATAAGGTCTTTTCAATGACACAATGCATATTTCGTTATATTATAAGTTATTTTCAATGATACACTGCATATTACGTTATATTCTATTGTATTTTCAATGATACACTGCATATAAACGTTATATTATAAGGTATTTTCAATGATACACTGCATATTACGTTATATTATAAGGTATTTTCAATGATACACTACAAATTACGAAATATTATAAGGTATTTTCAATGATACACAGCATATTACGATATAATATAAGGTATTTTCAATGATACACTGCATATTACGTTATATTATAAGGTATTTTCAATGATACTCTGCATATTCCGTTACATTATAAGGTATTTTCATTGAAACACTCCATATTACGTTACATTATAAGGCATTTTCAATGATAAACTACGATATATTAAAAGGTATTTTCAATGATACACTGCATATTACGTTATATTACAAGGTATTTTCAATGATACACTGCATATTACGCTATATTATAAGGTATTTTCAATGATACACTGCATATTACGTTATATCATAAGTTATTTTCAATGTTACACTGTATATTACGTTATGTTATAAGGTATTTTCAATGATAAACTACTATATATTATATGGTATTTTCAATGATACACTGCATATTACGTTATATTATAAGGTATTTTCTATGATACTCTGCATATTACGTTATATTATAAGGTATTTTCATTGAAACACTCCATATTACGTTACATTATAAGGCATTTTCAATGATAAACTACGATATATTAAAAGGTATTTTCAATGATACACTGCATATTACGTTATATTACAAGGTATTTTCAATGATACACTGCATATTACGTTATATTATAAGGTATTTTCAAAGATACAATGCATATTACGTTATATTATAAGGTATTTTCAACGATATACTGCATATTACGTTATATTATAAGGTATTTTCATTGAAACACTCCATATTACGTTACATTATAAGGCATTTACAATGATAAACTACGATATATTAAAAGGTATTTTCAATGATACACTGCATATTCCGTTATATTATAAGGTATTTTCATTGAAACACTCCATATTACGTTACATTATAAGGCATTTTCAATGATAAACTACGATATATTATATGGTATTTTCAATGATACACTGCATATTACGTTATATTATAAGGTATTTTCTATGATACTCTGCATATTACGTTATATTATAAGGTATTTTCATTGAAACACTCCATATTACGTTACATTATAAGGCATTTTCAATGATATACTACGATATATTAAAAGGTATTTTCAATGATACACTGCATATTACGTTATATTACAAGGTATTTTCAATGATACACTGCATATTACGTTATATTATAAGGTATTTTCAACGATACACTGCATATTACGTTATATTATAAGGTATTTTCAAAGATACACTATAAATTCCGATATATTATAAGGCATTTTCAATGATACAATGCATATTACGTTATATTATAAGGTATTTTCAACGATATACTGCATATTACGTTATATTATAAGGTATTTTCATTGAAACACTACAAATTCCGTTATATTACAAGGTATTTTCAACGATATACTGCATATTACGTTATATTATAAGGTATTTTCATTGAAACACTCCATATTACGTTACATTATAAGGCATTTACAATGATAAACTACGATATATTAAATGGTATTTTCAATGATACACTGCATATTACGTTATATTACAAGGTATTTTCAATGATACACTGCATATTACGTTATATTATAAGGTATTTTCATTGATACACTGCAAATTACGTTATATTATAAGGTATTTTCAATGATACAATGCATATTACGTTATATTATAAGGCATTTTCAATGATACACTGCATATTACGTTATATTATAAGGTATTTTCAATGATACACTGCATATTACGTTATATTATAAGGTCTTTTCAATGACACAATGCATATTTCGTTATATTATAAGTTATTTTCAATGATACACTGCATATTACGTTATATTCTATTGTATTTTCAATGATACACTGCATATAAACGTTATATTATAAGGTATTTTCAATGATACACTGCATATTACGTTATATTATAAGGTATTTTCAATGATACACTACAAATTACGAAATATTATAAGGTATTTTCAATGATACACAGCATATTACGATATAATATAAGGTATTTTCAATGATACACTGCATATTACGTTATATTATAAGGTATTTTCAATGATACTCTGCATATTCCGTTATATTATAAGGTATTTTCATTGAAACACTCCATATTACGTTACATTATAAGGCATTTTCAATGATAAACTACGATATATTAAAAGGTATTTTCAATGATACACTGCATATTACGTTATATTACAAGGTATTTTCAATGATACACTGCATATTACGCTATATTATAAGGTATTTTCAATGATACACTGCATATTACGTTATATCATAAGTTATTTTCAATGTTACACTGTATATTACGTTATGTTATAAGGTATTTTCAATGATAAACTACTATATATTATATGGTATTTTCAATGATACACTGCATATTACGTTATATTATAAGGTATTTTCTATGATACTCTGCATATTACGTTATATTATAAGGTATTTTCATTGAAACACTCCATATTACGTTACATTATAAGGCATTTTCAATGATAAACTACGATATATTAAAAGGTATTTTCAATGATACACTGCATATTACGTTATATTACAAGGTATTTTCAATGATACACTGCATATTACGTTATATTATAAGGTATTTTCAAAGATACAATGCATATTACGTTATATTATAAGGTATTTTCAACGATATACTGCATATTACGTTATATTATAAGGTATTTTCATTGAAACACTACAAATTCCGTTATATTACAAGGTATTTTCAATGATACACTGCATATTACGTTATATTATAAGGTATTTTCAATGATAAACTACGATATATTAGAAGGTATTTTCAATGATACACTGCATATTACGTTATATTATAAGGTATTTTCAATGATACACTGCATATTACGTTATATTATAAGGTATTTTCAATGATACACTGCATATTCCGTTATATTATAAGGTATTTTCATTGAAACACTCCATATTACGTTACATTATAAGGCATTTTCAATGATAAACTACGATATATTAAAAGGTATTTTCAATAATACACTGCATATTACGTTATATTACAAGGTATTTTCAATGATACACTGCATATTACGTTATAATATAAGGTATTTTCAATGATACACTACAAATTACGAAATATTATAAGGTATTTTCAATGTTACACTGTATATTACGTTATGTTATAAGGTATTTTCAATGATAAACTACTATATATTATATGGTATTTTCAATGATACACTGCATATTACGTTATATTATAAGGTATTTTCATTGATACACTGCATATTACGTTATATTATAAGGTATTTTCAATGATACAATGCATATTACGTTATATTATAAGGCATTTTCAATGATACACTGCATATTACGTTATATTATAAGGTATTTTCAATGATACACTGCATATTACGTTATATTATAAGGTCTTTTCAATGACACAATGCATATTTCGTTATATTATAAGTTATTTTCAATGATACACTGCATATTACGTTATATTCTATTGTATTTTCAATGATACACTGCATGTAAACGTTATATTATAAGGTATTTTCAATGATACACTGCATATTACGTTATATTATAAGGTATTTTCAATGATACACTACAAATTACGTTATATTATAAGGTCTTTTCAATGACACAATGCATATTTCGTTATATTATAAGTTATTTTCAATGATACACTGCATATTACGTTATATTCTATTGTATTTTCAATGATACACTGCATATAAACGTTATATTATAAGGTATTTTCAATGATACACTGCATATTACGTTATATTACAAGGTATTTTCAATGATACACTGCATATTACGCTATATTATAAGGTATTTTCAATGATACACTGCATATTACGTTATGTTATAAGGTATTTTCAATGATAAACTACTATATATTATATGGTATTTTCAATGATACACTGCATATTACGTTATATTATAAGGTATTTTCTATGATACTCTGCATATTACGTTATATTATAAGGTATTTTCATTGAAACACTCCATATTACGTTACATTATAAGGCATTTTCAATGATAAACTACGATATATTAAAAGGTATTTTCAATGATACACTGCATATTACGTTATATTACAAGGTATTTTCAATGATACACTGCATATTACGTTATATTATAAGGTATTTTCAAAGATACAATGCATATTACGTTATATTATAAGGTATTTTCAACGATATACTGCATATTACGTTATATTATAAGGTATTTTCATTGAAACACTACAAATTCCGTTATATTACAAGGTATTTTCAATGATACACTGCATATTACGTTATATTATAAGGTATTTTCAATGATAAACTACGATATATTATAAGGTATTTTCAATGATACACTGCATATTACGTTATATTATAAGGTATTTTCAATGATACACTGCATATTACGATATATTATAAGGTATTTTCAATGATACACTGCATATTCCGTTATATTATAAGGTATTTTCATTGAAACACTCCATATTACGTTACATTATAAGGCATTTTCAATGATAAACTACGATATATTAAAAGGTATTTTCAATAATACACTGCATATTACGTTATATTACAAGGTATTTTCAATGATACACTGCATATTACGTTATAATATAAGGTATTTTCAATGATACACTACAAATTACGAAATATTATAAGGTATTTTCAATGTTACACTGTATATTACGTTATGTTATAAGGTATTTTCAATGATAAACTACTATATATTATATGGTATTTTCAATGATACACTGCATATTACGTTATATTATAAGGTATTTTCTATGATACTCTGCATATTACGTTATATTATAAGGTATTTTCATTGAAACACTCCATATTACGTTACATTATAAGGCATTTTCAATGATAAACTACGATATATTAAAAGGTATTTTCAATGATACACTGCATATTACGTTATATTACAAGGTATTTTCAATGATACACTGCATATTACGATATAATATAAGGTATTTTCAATGATACACTGCATATTACGTTATATTATAAGGTATTTTCAATGATACACTGCATATTACGTTATATTATAAGGTCTTTTCAATGACACAATGCATATTTCGTTATATTATAAGTTATTTTCAATGATACACTGCATATTACGTTATATTCTATTGTATTTTCAATGATACACTGCATATAAACGTTATATTATAAGGTATTTTCAATGATACACTGCATATTACGTTATATTATAAGGTATTTTCAATGATACACTACAAATTACGAAATATTATAAGGTATTTTCAATGATACACAGCATATTACGATATAATATAAGGTATTTTCAATGATACACTGCATATTACGTTATATTATAAGGTATTTTCAATGATACTCTGCATATTCCGTTATATTATAAGGTATTTTCATTGAAACACTCCATATTACGTTACATTATAAGGCATTTTCAATGATAAACTACGATATATTAAAAGGTATTTTCAATGATACACTGCATATTACGTTATATTACAAGGTATTTTCAATGATACACTGCATATTACGCTATATTATAAGGTATTTTCAATGATACACTGCATATTACGTTATATCATAAGTTATTTTCAATGTTACACTGTATATTACGTTATGTTATAAGGTATTTTCAATGATAAACTACTATATATTATATGGTATTTTCAATGATACACTGCATATTACGTTATATTATAAGGTATTTTCTATGATACTCTGCATATTACGTTATATTATAAGGTATTTTCATTGAAACACTCCATATTACGTTACATTATAAGGCATTTTCAATGATAAACTACGATATATTAAAAGGTATTTTCAATGATACACTGCATATTACGTTATATTACAAGGTATTTTCAATGATACACTGCATATTACGTTATATTATAAGGTATTTTCAAAGATACAATGCATATTACGTTATATTATAAGGTATTTTCAACGATATACTGCATATTACGTTATATTATAAGGTATTTTCATTGAAACACTACAAATTCCGTTATATTACAAGGTATTTTCAATGATACACTGCATATTACGTTATATTATAAGGTATTTTCAATGATAAACTACGATATATTAGAAGGTATTTTCAATGATACACTGCATATTACGTTATATTATAAGGTATTTTCAATGATACACTGCATATTACGATATATTATAAGGTATTTTCAATGATACACTGCATATTACGTTATATTATAAGGTATTTTCATTGAAACACTCCATATTACGTTACATTATAAGGCATTTTCAATGATAAACTACGATATATTAAAAGGTATTTTCAATAATACACTGCATATTACGTTATATTACAAGGTATTTTCAATGATACACTGCATATTACGTTATAATATAAGGTATTTTCAATGATACACTACAAATTACGAAATATTATAAGGTATTTTCAATGTTACACTGTATATTACGTTATGTTATAAGGTATTTTCAATGATAAACTACTATATATTATATGGTATTTTCAATGATACACTGCATATTACGTTATATTATAAGGTATTTTCATTGATACACTGCAAATTACGTTATATTATAAGGTATTTTCAATGATACAATGCATATTACGTTATATTATAAGGCATTTTCAATGATACACTGCATATTACGTTATATTATAAGGTATTTTCAATGATACACTGCATATTACGTTATATTATAAGGTCTTTTCAATGACACAATGCATATTTCGTTATATTATAAGTTATTTTCAATGATACACTGCATATTACGTTATATTCTATTGTATTTTCAATGATACACTGCATATAAACGTTATATTATAAGGTATTTTCAATGATACACTGCATATTACGTTATATTATAAGGTATTTTCAATGATACACTACAAATTACGAAATATTATAAGGTATTTTCAATGATACACTGCATATTACGATATAATATAAGGTATTTTCAATGATACACTGCATATTACGTTATATTATAAGGTATTTTCAATGATACTCTGCATATTCCGTTATATTATAAGGTATTTTCATTGAAACACTCCATATTACGTTACATTATAAGGCATTTTCAATGATAAACTACGATATATTAAAAGGTATTTTCAATGATACACTGCATATTACGTTATATTACAAGGTATTTTCAATGATACACTGCATATTACGCTATATTATAAGGTATTTTCAACGATATACTGCATATTACGTTATATTATAAGGTATTTTCATTGAAACACTACAAATTCCGTTATATTACAAGGTATTTTCAATGATACACTGCATATTACGTTATATTACAAGGTATTTTCAATGATACACTGCATATTACGCTATATTATAAGGTATTTTCAATGATACACTGCATATTACGTTATGTTATAAGGTATTTTCAATGATAAACTACTATATATTATATGGTATTTTCAATGATACACTGCATATTACGTTATATTATAAGGTATTTTCTATGATACTCTGCATATTACGTTATATTATAAGGTATTTTCATTGAAACACTCCATATTACGTTACATTATAAGGCATTTTCAATGATAAACTACGATATATTAGAAGGTATTTTCAATGATACACTGCATATTACGTTATATTATAAGGTATTTTCAATGATACACTGCATATTACGATATATTATAAGGTATTTTCAATGATACACTGCATATTCCGTTATATTATAAGGTATTTTCATTGAAACACTCCATATTACGTTACATTATAAGGCATTTTCAATGATAAACTACGATATATTAAAAGGTATTTTCAATAATACACTGCATATTACGTTATATTACAAGGTATTTTCAATGATACACTGCATATTACGTTATAATATAAGGTATTTTCAATGATACACTACAAATTACGAAATATTATAAGGTATTTTCAATGTTACACTGTATATTACGTTATGTTATAAGGTATTTTCAATGATAAACTACTATATATTATATGGTATTTTCAATGATACACTGCATATTACGTTATATTATAAGGTATTTTCATTGATACACTGCATATTACGTTATATTATAAGGTATTTTCAATGATACAATGCATATTACGTTATATTATAAGGCATTTTCAATGATACACTGCATATTACGTTATATTATAAGGTATTTTCAATGATACACTGCATATTACGTTATATTATAAGGTCTTTTCAATGACACAATGCATATTTCGTTATATTATAAGTTATTTTCAATGATACACTGCATATTACGTTATATTCTATTGTATTTTCAATGATACACTGCATATAAACGTTATATTATAAGGTATTTTCAATGATACACTGCATATTACGTTATATTATAAGGTATTTTCAATGATACACTACAAATTACGAAATATTATAAGGTATTTTCAATGATACACTGCATATTACGATATAATATAAGGTATTTTCAATGATACACTGCATATTACGTTATATTATAAGGTATTTTCAATGATACTCTGCATATTCCGTTATATTATAAGGTATTTTCATTGAAACACTCCATATTACGTTACATTATAAGGCATTTTCAATGATAAACTACGATATATTAAAAGGTATTTTCAATGATACACTGCATATTACGTTATATTACAAGGTATTTTCAATGATACACTGCATATTACGCTATATTATAAGGTATTTTCAACGATATACTGCATATTACGTTATATTATAAGGTATTTTCATTGAAATACTACAAATTCCGTTATATTACAAGGTATTTTCAATGATACACTGCATATTACGTTATATTACAAGGTATTTTCAATGATACACTGCATATTACGCTATATTATAAGGTATTTTCAATGATACACTGCATATTACGTTATGTTATAAGGTATTTTCAATGATAAACTACTATATATTATATGGTATTTTCAATGATACACTGCATATTACGTTATATTATAAGGTATTTTCTATGATACTCTGCATATTACGTTATATTATAAGGTATTTTCATTGAAACACTCCATATTACGTTACATTATAAGGCATTTTCAATGATAAACTACGATATATTAAAAGGTATTTTCAATGATACACTGCATATTACGTTATATTACAAGGTATTTTCAATGATACACTGCATATTACGTTATATTATAAGGTATTTTCAAAGATACAATGCATATTACGTTATATTATAAGGTATTTTCAACGATATACTGCATATTACGTTATATTATAAGGTATTTTCATTGAAACACTACAAATTCCGTTATATTACAAGGTATTTTCAATGATACACTGCATATTACGTTATATTATAAGGTATTTTCAATGATAAACTACGATATATTAAAAGGTATTTTCAATGATACACTGCATATTACGTTATATTATAAGGTATTTTCAATGATACACTGCATATTACGATATATTATAAGGTATTTTCAATGATACACTGCATATTCCGTTATATTATAAGGTATTTTCATTGAAACACTCCATATTACGTTACATTATAAGGCATTTTCAATGATAAACTACGATATATTAAAAGGTATTTTCAATAATACACTGCATATTACGTTATATTACAAGGTATTTTCAATGATACACTGCATATTACGTTATAATATAAGGTATTTTCAATGATACACTACAAATTACGAAATATTATAAGGTATTTTCAATGTTACACTGTATATTACGTTATGTTATAAGGTATTTTCAATGATAAACTACTATATATTATATGGTATTTTCAATGATACACTGCATATTACGTTATATTATAAGGTATTTTCTATGATACTCTGCATATTACGTTATATTATAAGGTATTTTCATTGAAACACTCCATATTACGTTACATTATAAGGCATTTTCAATGATAAACTACGATATATTAAAAGGTATTTTCAATGATACACTGCATATTACGTTGTATTACAAGGTATTTTCAATGATACACTGCATATTACGTTATATTATAAGGTATTTTCAACGATACACTGCATATTACGTTATATTATAAGGTATTTTCAAAGATACACTATAAATTCCGATATATTATAAGGCATTTTCAATGATACAATGCATATTACGTTATATTATAAGGTATTTTCAACGATATACTGCATATTACGTTATATTATAAGGTATTTTCATTGAAACACTACAAATTACGTTATATTACAAGGTATTTTCAATGATACACTGCATATTACGTTATATTATAAGGTATTTTCAACGATACACTGCATATTACGTTATATTATAAGGTATTTTCAAAGATACACTATAAATTCCGATATATTATAAGGCATTTTCAATGATACAATGCATATTACGTTATATTATAAGGTATTTTCAACGATATACTGCATATTACGTTATATTATAAGGTATTTTCATTGAAACACTCCATATTACGTTACATTATAAGGCATTTACAATGATAAACTACGATATATTAAAAGGTATTTTCAATGATACACTGCATATTACGTTATATTACAAGGTATTTTCAATGATACACTGCATATTACGTTATATTATAAGGTATTTTCAACGATACACTGCATATTACGTTATATTATAAGGTATTTTCAAAGATACACTATAAATTCCGATATATTATAAGGCATTTTCAATGATACAATGCATATTACGTTATATTATAAGGTATTTTCAACGATATACTGCATATTACGTTATATTATAAGGTATTTTCATTGAAACACTACAAATTCCGTTATATTACAAGGTATTTTCAATGATACACTGCATATTACGTTATATTATAAGGTATTTTCAACGATACACTGCATATTACGTTATATTATAAGGTATTTTCAATGATACTCTGCATATTCCGTTATATTATAAGGTATTTTCATTGAAACACTCCATATTACGTTACATTATAAGGCATTTTCAATGATAAACTACGATATATTAAAAGGTATTTTCAATGATACACTGCATATTACGTTATATTACAAGGTATTTTCAATGATACACTGCATATTACGCTATATTATAAGGTATTTTCAACGATATACTGCATATTACGTTATATTATAAGGTATTTTCATTGAAATACTACAAATTCCGTTATATTACAAGGTATTTTCAATGATACACTGCATATTACGTTATATTACAAGGTATTTTCAATGATACACTGCATATTACGCTATATTATAAGGTATTTTCAATGATACACTGCATATTACGTTATGTTATAAGGTATTTTCAATGATAAACTACTATATATTATAAGGTATTTTCAATGATACACTGCATATTACGTTATATTATAAGGTATTTTCTATGATACACTGCATATTACGTTATATTATAAGGTATTTTCATTGAAACACTCCATATTACGTTACATTATAAGGCATTTTCAATGATAAACTACGATATATTAAAAGGTATTTTCAATGATACACTGCATATTACGTTATATTATAAGGTATTTTCAATGATACACTGCATATTACGTTATATTATAAGGTATTTTCAAAGATACAATGCATATTACGTTATATTATAAGGTATTTTCAACGATATACTGCATATTACGTTATATTATAAGGTATTTTCATTGAAACACTACAAATTCCGTTATATTACAAGGTATTTTCAATGATACACTGCATATTACGTTATATTATAAGGTATTTTCAATGATAAACTACGATATATTAGAAGGTATTTTCAATGATACACTGCATATTACGTTATATTATAAGGTATTTTCAATGATACACTGCATATTACGATATATTATAAGGTATTTTCAATGATACACTGCATATTCCGTTATATTATAAGGTATTTTCATTGAAACACTCCATATTACGTTACATTATAAGGCATTTTCAATGATAAACTACGATATATTAAAAGGTATTTTCAATAATACACTGCATATTACGTTATATTACAAGGTATTTTCAATGATACACTGCATATTACGTTATATTATAAGGTATTTTCAATGATACACTACAAATTACGAAATATTATAAGGTATTTTCAATGTTACACTGTATATTACGTTATGTTATAAGGTATTTTCAATGATAAACTACTATATATTATAAGGTATTTTCAATGATACACTGCATATTACGTTATATTATAAGGTATTTTCTATGATACTCTGCATATTACG
This sequence comes from Lasioglossum lativentre, assembly GCA_916610255.1. NCBI lineage: Eukaryota > Metazoa > Arthropoda > Insecta > Hymenoptera > Halictidae > Lasioglossum > Lasioglossum lativentre. The sequence continues at coordinate 377,945 of CAKAJI010000196.1, read as the reverse complement.
TTATATTATAAGGTATTTTCATTGAAACACTCCATATTACGTTACATTATAAGGCATTTTCAATGATAAACTACGATATATTAAAAGGTATTTTCAATGATACACTGCATATTACGTTATATTACAAGGTATTTTCAATGATACACTGCATATTACGTTATATTATAAGGTATTTTCAATGATACACTGCATATTACGTTATATTATAAGGTATTTTCAAAGATACACTATAAATTCCGATATATTATAAGGCATTTTCAATGATACAATGCATATTACGTTATATTATAAGGTATTTTCAACGATATACTGCATATTACGTTATATTATAAGGTATTTTCATTGAAACACTACAAATTCCGTTATATTACAAGGTATTTTCAATGATACACTGCATATTACGTTATATTATAAGGTATTTTCAACGATACACTGCATATTACGTTATATTATAAGGTATTTTCAAAGATACACTATAAATTCCGATATATTATAAGGCATTTTCAATGATACAATGCATATTACGTTATATTATAAGGTATTTTCAACGATATACTGCATATTACGTTATATTATAAGGTATTTTCATTGAAACACTCCATATTACGTTACATTATAAGGCATTTACAATGATAAACTACGATATATTAAAAGGTATTTTCAATGATACACTGCATATTACGTTATATTACAAGGTATTTTCAATGATACACTGCATATTACGTTATATTATAAGGTATTTTCAACGATACACTGCATATTACGTTATATTATAAGGTATTTTCAAAGATACACTATAAATTCCGATATATTATAAGGCATTTTCAATGATACAATGCATATTACGTTATATTATAAGGTATTTTCAACGATATACTGCATATTACGTTATATTATAAGGTATTTTCATTGAAACACTACAAATTCCGTTATATTACAAGGTATTTTCAATGATTCACTGCATATTACGTTATATTATAAGGTATTTTCAACGATACACTGCATATTACGTTATATTATAAGGTATTTTCAAAGATACACTATAAATTCCGATATATTATAAGGCATTTTCAATGATACAATGCATATTACGTTATATTATAAGGTAGTTTCAACGATATACTGCATATTACGTTATATTATAAGGTATTTTCATTGAAACACTCCATATTACGTTACATTATAAGGCATTTACAATCATAAACTACGATATATTAAAAGGTATTTTCAATGATACACTGCATATTACGTTATATTACAAGGTATTTTCAATGATACACTGCATATTACGTTATATTATAAGGTATTTTCATTGATACACTGCAAATTACGTTATATTATAAGGTATTTTCAATGATACAATGCATATTACGTTATATTATAAGGTATTTTCAATGATACACTGCATATTACGTTATATTATAAGGTATTTTCAATGATACACTGCATATTACGTTATATTATAAGGTCTTTTCAATGACACAATGCATATTTCGTTATATTATAAGTTATTTTCAATGATACACTGCATATTACGTTATACTATAAGGTATTTTTAATGATAAACTACGACATAATATAAGGTATGTTCAATGACACACTGCATATTTCGTTATATTATAAGGTATTTTCAATGATACACTACAAATTCCGTTATATTATAAGGTATTTTCAATGATACACTGCATATTACGTTATATTCTATTGTATTTTCAATGATACACTGCATATAAACGTTATATTATAAGGTATTTTCAATGATACACTGCATATTACGTTATATTATAAGGTATTTTCAATGATACACTACAAATTACGAAATCTTATAAGGTATTTTCAATGATACACTGCATATTACGATATAATATAAGGTATTTTCAATGATACACTGCATATTACGTTATATTATAAGGTATTTTCAATGATACTCTGCATATTCCGTTATATTATAAGGTATTTTCATTGAAACACTCCATATTACGTTACATTATAAGGCATTTTCAATGAAAAACTACGATATATTAAAAGGTATTTTCAATGATACACTGCATATTACGTTATATTACAAGGTATTTTCAATGATACACTGCATATTACGCTATATTATAAGGTATTTTCAATGATACACTGCATATTACGTTATATCATAAGTTATTTTCAATGATACTCTGCAATATACGTTATGTTATAAGGTATTTTCAATGATAAACTAAATATTACGTTATATTATAAAGTCTTTTCAATGATAAACTACGATATATTAGAAGGTATTTTCAATGATACACTGCATATTACGTTATATTATAAGGTATTTTCAATGATACACTGCATATTACGTTATATTACAAGGTATTTTCAATGATACACTGCATATTACGTTATAATATAAGGTATTTTCAATGATAAACTGCATACTACGTTATATTATAAGGTATTTTCAATGATAAACTACGATATATTAGAAGGTATTTTCAATGATACACAGCATATTCCGTTATATTATAAGGTATTTTCATTGAAACACTCCATATTACGTTACATTATAAGGCATTTTCAATGATAAACTACGATATATTAAAAGGTATTTTCAATAATACACTGCATATTACGTTATATTACAAGGTATTTTCAATGATACACTGCATATTACGTTATAATATAAGGTATTTTCAATGATACACTACAAATTACGAAATATTATAAGGTATTTTCAATGATACATTGCATATTACGATATATTATAAGGTATTTTCAATGATACACTGCATATTACGTTATATTATAAGGTATTTTCTATGATACTCTGCATATTCCGTTATATTATAAGGTATTTTCATTGAAACACTCCATATTACGTTACATTATAAGGCATTTTCAATGATAAACTACGATATATTAAAAGGTATTTTCAATGATACACTGCATATTACGTTATATTACAAGGTATTTTCAATGATACACTGCATATTCTGTTATAATATAAGGTATTTTCAATGATACACTGCATATTACGTTATATTATAAGGTATTTTCAATGATACACTGCATATTACGATATATTATAAGGTATTTTCAATGATACACTGCATATTACGTTATATTATAAGGTATTTTCAATGGTACACTACAAATTACGAAATATTATAAGGTATTTTCAATGATACACTGCATATTACGATATATTATAAGGCATTTTCAATGATACACTGCTTATTACGTTATATTATAAGGTATTTTCAATGATAAACTACGATATATTAGAAGGTATTATTAAGTGATACACTGCATATTTCGTTATACTATAAGGTATTTTCAATGATAAACTACGACATAATATAAGGTATGTTCAATGACACACTGCATATTTCGTTATATTATAAGGTATTTTCAATGATACACTACAAATTCCGTTATATTATAAGGTATTTTCAATGATACACTGCATATTACGTTATATTATAATGTATTTTCAATGATACACTGCATATTACGTTATATTATAAGGTATTTTCAATGATACACTGCATATTACGTTATAATATAAGGTATTTTCAATGATACACTGCATATTACGTTGTATTATAAGGTATTTTCAATGATACACTACAAATTACGAAATATTATAAGGTATTTTCAATGATACACTGCATATTACGATATATTATAAGGTATTTTCAATGATACACTGCATATTACGATATATTATAAGGTATTTTCAATGATACGCTGCATAGTACGTTATATTATAAGGTATTTTCAATGTTACACTGCATATTACGTTATGTTATAAGGTATTTTCAATGATAAACTACTATATATTATAAGGTATTTTCAATGATACACTGCATATTACGTTATATTATAAGGTATTTTCAATGATACTCTGCATATTCCGTTATATTATAAGGTATTTTCATTGAAACACTCCATATTACGTTACATTATAAGGCATTTTCAATGATAAACTACGATATATTAAAAGGTATTTTCAATAATACACTGCATATTACGTTATATTACAAGGTATTTTCAATGATACACTGCATATTACGTTATAATATAAGGTATTTTCAATGATACACTACAAATTACGAAATATTATAAGGTATTTTCAATGATACATTGCATATTACGATATATTATAAGGTATTTTCAATGATATACTGCATATTACGTTATATTATAAGGTATTTTCAATGATACACTGCATATTACGTTATATTATAAGGTATTTTCAATGATACACTGCACAGTACGCTATATTATAAGGTATTTCCAATGATACACTACAAATTACGAAGTATTATAAGGTATTTTCAATGATACACTGCATATTACGATATATTATAAGGCATTTTCAATGATACACTGCTTATTACGTTATATTATAAGGTATTTTCAATGATAAACTACGATATATTAGAAGGTATTTTCAGTGATACACTGCATATTTCGTTATACTATAAGGTATTTTCAATGATAAACTACGACATAATATAAGGTATGTTCAATGACACACTGCATATTTCGTTATATTATAAGGTATTTTCAATGATACACTGCATAGTACGCTATATTATAAGGTATTTCCAATGATACACTACAAATTACGAAGTATTATAAGGTATTTTCAATGATACACTACAAATTACGAAATATTATAAGGTATTTTCAATGATACATTGCATATTACGATATATTATAAGGTATTTTCAATGATACACTACAAATTACGAAATATTATAAGGTATTTTCAATGATACACTGCATATTACGATATATTATAAGGTATTTTCAATGATACACTGCATATTACGATATATTATAAGGTATTTTCAATGATACGCTGCATAGTACGTTATATTATAAGGTATTTTCAATGTTACACTGTATATTACGTTATGTTATAAGGTATTTTCAATGATAAACTACTATATATTATAAGGTATTTTCAATGATACACTGCATATTACGTTATATTATAAGGTATTTTCAATGATACTCTGCATATTCCGTTATATTATAAGGTATTTTCATTGAAACACTCCATATTACGTTACATTATAAGGCATTTTCAATGATAAACTACGATATATTAAAAGGTATTTTCAATAATACACTGCATATTACGTTATATTACAAGGTATTTTCAATGATACACTGCATATTACGTTATAATATAAGGTATTTTCAATGATACACTACAAATTACGAAATATTATAAGGTATTTTCAATGATACATTGCATATTACGATATATTATAAGGTATTTTCAATGATATACTGCATATTACGTTATATTATAAGGTATTTTCAATGATACACTGCATATTACGTTATATTATAAGGTATTTTCAATGATACACTGCACAGTACGCTATATTATAAGGTATTTCCAATGATACACTACAAATTACGAAGTATTATAAGGTATTTTCAATGATACACTGCATATTACGATATATTATAAGGCATTTTCAATGATACACTGCTTATTACGTTATATTATAAGGTATTTTCAATGATAAACTACGATATATTAGAAGGTATTTTCAGTGATACACTGCATATTTCGTTATACTATAAGGTATTTTCAATGATAAACTACGACATAATATAAGGTATGTTCAATGACACACTGCATATTTCGTTATATTATAAGGTATTTTCAATGATACACTGCATAGTACGCTATATTATAAGGTATTTCCAATGATACACTACAAATTACGAAGTATTATAAGGTATTTTCAATGATACACTACAAATTACGAAATATTATAAGGTATTTTCAATGATACATTGCATATTACGATATATTATAAGGTATTTTCAATGATACACTGCATATTACGTTATATTATAAGGTATTTTCAACGATATACTGCATATTACGTTATATTATAAGGTATTTTCATTGAAACACTCCATATTACGTTACATTATAAGGCGTTTTCAATGATAAACTACGATATATTATAAGGTATTTTCAATGATACACTGCATATTACGCTATATTATAAGGTATTTTCAATGATATACTGCATATTACGTTATATTATAAGGTATTTTCAATGATACACTGCATATTACGTTATATTATAAGGTATTTTCAATGATACACTGCATAGTACGCTATATTATAAGGTATTTCCAATGATACACTACAAATTACGAAATATTATAAGGTATTTTCAATGATACACTGCATATTACGATATATTATAAGGCATTTTCAATGATACACTGCTTATTACGGTATATTATAAGGTATTTTCAATGATAAACTACGATATATTAGAAGGTATTTTCAGTGATACACTGCATATTTCGTTATACTATAAGGTATTTTCAATGATAAACTACGACATAATATAAGGTATGTTCAATGACACACTGCATATTTCGTTATATTATAAGGTATTTTCAATGATACACTACAAATTCCGTTATATTATAAGGTATTTTCAATGATACACTGCATATTACGTTATATTATAATGTATTTTCAATGATACACTGCATATTACGTTATATTATAAGGTATTTTCAATGATACACTGCATATTACGTTATAATATAAGGTATTTTCAATGATACACTGCATATTACGTTGTATTATAAGGTATTTTCAATGATACACTACAAATTACGAAATATTATAAGGTATTTTCAATGATACACTGCATATTACGATATATTATAAGGTATTTTCAATGATACACTGCATATTACGATATATTATAAGGTATTTTCAATGTTACACTGTATATTACGTTATGTTATAAGGTATTTTCAATGATAAACTACTATATATTATAAGGTTTTTTCAATGATACACTGCATATTACGATATATTATAAGGCATTTTCAATGATACACTGCTTATTACGTTATATTATAAGGTATTTTCAATGATAAACTACGATATATTAGAAGGTATTTTCAGTGATACACTGCATATTTCGTTATACTATAAGGTATTTTCAATGATAAACTACGACATAATATAAGGTATGTTCAATGACACACTGCATATTTCGTTATATTATAAGGTATTTTCAATGATACACTGCATAGTACGCTATATTATAAGGTATTTCCAATGATACACTACAAATTACGAAGTATTATAAGGTATTTTCAATGATACACTACCAATTACGAAATATTATAAGGTATTTTCAATGATACATTGCATATTACGATATATTATAAGGTATTTTCAATGATACACTGCATATTACGTTATATTATAAGGTATTTTCAACGATATACTGCATATTACGTTATATTATAAGGTATTTTCATTGAAACACTCCATATTACGTTACATTATAAGGCGTTTTCAATGATAAACTACGATATATTATAAGGTATTTTCAATGATACACTGCATATTACGCTATATTATAAGGTATTTTCAATGATATACTGCATATTACGTTATATTATAAGGTATTTTCAATGATACACTGCATATTACGTTATATTATAAGGTATTTTCAATGATACACTGCATAGTACGCTATATTATAAGGTATTTCCAATGATACACTACAAATTACGAAATATTATAAGGTATTTTCAATGATACACTGCATATTACGATATATTATAAGGCATTTTCAATGATACACTGCTTATTACGTTATATTATAAGGTATTTTCAATGATAAACTACGATATATTAGAAGGTATTTTCAGTGATACACTGCATATTTCGTTATACTATAAGGTATTTTCAATGATAAACTACGACATAATATAAGGTATGTTCAATGACACACTGCATATTTCGTTATATTATAAGGTATTTTCAATGATACACTACAAATTCCGTTATATTATAAGGTATTTTCAATGATACACTGCATATTACGTTATATTATAATGTATTTTCAATGATACACTGCATATTACGTTATATTATAAGGTATTTTCAATGATACACTGCATATTACGTTATAATATAAGGTATTTTCAATGATACACTGCATATTACGTTGTATTATAAGGCATTTTCAATGATACACTACAAATTACGAAATATTATAAGGTATTTTCAATGATACACTGCATATTACGATATATTATAAGGTATTTTCAATGATACACTGCATATTACGATATATTATAAGGTATTTTCAATGTTACACTGTATATTACGTTATGTTATAAGGTATTTTCAATGATAAACTACTATATATTATAAGGTTTTTTCAATGATACACTGCATATTACGATATATTATAAGGTATTTTCAATGATACACTGCATATTACGATATATTATAAGGTATTTTCAATGATACGCTGCATAGTACGTTATATTATAAGGTATTTTCAATGTTACACTGTATATTACGTTATGTTATAAGGTATTTTCAATGATAAACTACTATATATTATAAGGTATTTTCAATGATACACTGCATATTACGTTATATTATAAGGTATTTTCAATGATACTCTGCATATTCCGTTATATTATAAGGTATTTTCATTGAAACACTCCATATTACGTTACATTATAAGGCATTTTCAATGATAAACTACGATATATTAAAAGGTATTTTCAATAATACACTGCATATTACGTTATATTACAAGGTATTTTCAATGATACACTGCATATTACGTTATAATATAAGGTATTTTCAATGATAAACTACGATATATTAGAAGGTATTTTCAGTGATACACTGCATATTTCGTTATACTATAAGGTATTTTCAATGATAAACTACGACATAATATAAGGTATGTTCAATGACACACTGCATATTTCGTTATATTATAAGGTATTTTCAATGATACACTACAAATTCCGTTATATTATAAGGTATTTTCAATGATACACTGCATATTACGTTATATTATAATGTATTTTCAATGATACACTGCATATTACGTTATATTATAAGGTATTTTCAATGATACACTGCATATTACGTTATAATATAAGGTATTTTCAATGATACACTGCATATTACGTTGTATTATAAGGTATTTTCAATGATACACTACAAATTACGAAATATTATAAGGTATTTTCAATGATACACTGCATATTACGATATATTATAAGGTATTTTCAATGATACACTGCATATTACGGTATATTATAAGGTATTTTCAATGATACGCTGCATAGTACGTTATATTATAAGGTATTTTCAATGTTACACTGTATATTACGTTATGTTATAAGGTATTTTCAATGATAAACTACTATATATTATAAGGTATTTTCAATGATACACTGCATATTACGTTATATTATAAGGTATTTTCAACGATACTCTGCATATTCCGTTATATTATAAGGTATTTTCATTGAAACACTCCATATTACGTTACATTATAAGGCGTTTTCAATGATAAACTACGATATATTATAAGGTATTTTCAATGATACACTGCATATTACGCTATATTATAAGGTATTTTCAATGATATACTGCATATTACGTTATATTATAAGGTATTTTCAATGATAAACTACGATATATTAGAAGGTATTTTCAGTGATACACTGCATATTTCGATATACTATAAGGTATTTTCAATGATACAATGCATATTACGTTATATTATAAGGTATTTTCAATGATACACTGCATATTACGTTATATTATAAGGTATTTTCAATGATACACTGCATATTACGTTATATTATAAGGTCTTTTCAATGATACAATGCATATTACGTTATATTATAAGGTATTTTCAATGATACACTGCATATTACGTTATATTATAAGGTATTTTCAATGATACACTGCATATAAACGTTATATTATAAGGTATTTTCAATGATACACTGCATATTACGTTATATTATAAGGTATTTTCAATGATACACTACAAATTACGAAATATTATAAGGTATTTTCAATGATACACTGCATATTACGATATATTATAAGGTATTTTCAATGATACACTGCATATTACGTTATATTATAAGGTATTTTCAATGATACTCTGCATATTCCGTTATATTATAAGGTATTTTCATTGAAACACTCCATATTACGTTACATTGTAAGGCATTTTCAATGATATACTACGATATATTAAAAGGTATTTTCAATGATACACTGCATATTACGTTATATTACAAGGTATTTTCAATGATACACTGCATATTACGCTATATTATAAGGTATTTTCAATGATACACTGCATATTACGTTATATCATAAGTTATTTTCAATGATACTCTGCAATTTACGTTATGTTATAAGGTATTTTCAATGATACACTGCATATTACGCTATATTATAAGGTATTTTCAATGATATACTGCATATTACGGTATATTATAAGGTATTTTCAATGATAAACTACTATATATTATAAGGTATTTTCTATGATACACTGCATATTACGTTATATTATAAGGTATTTTCAATGATACTCTGCATATTCCGTTATATTATAAGGTATTTTCATTGAAACACTCCATATTACGTTACATTATAAGGCGTTTTCAATGATAAACTATCGATATATTATAAGGTATTTTCAATGATACACTGCATATTACGCTATATTATAAGGTATTTTCAATGATATACTGCATATTACGTTATATTATAAGGTATTTTCAATCATAAACTACGATATATTAGAAGGTATTTTCAGTGATACACTGCATATTTCGTTATACTATAAGGTATTTTCAATGATACTCTGCATATTCCGTTATATTATAAGGTATTTTCATTGAAACACTCCATATTACGTTACATTATAAGGCATTTTCAATGATAAACTACGATATATTAAAAGGTATTTTCAATGATACACTGCATATTACGTTATATTACAAGGTATTTTCAATGATACACTGCATATTACGTTATATTATAAGGTATTTTCAATGATAAACTACGATATATTAGAAGGTATTTTCAATGATACACTGCATATTACGTTATATTATAAGGTATTTTCAATGATACACTGCATATTACGATATATTATAAGGTATTTTCAATGATACACTGCATATTACGCTATATTATAAGGTATTTTCAATGATATACTGCATATTACGTTATATTATAAGGTATTTTCAATGATACACTACAAATTACGTTATATTATAAGCTATTTTGAATGATACATTGCATATCACGTTATATTATAAGGTATTTTCATTGATACACTGCAAATTACGTTATATTATAAGGTATTTTCAATGATACAATGCATATTACGTTATATTATAAGGTATTTTCAATGATACACTGCATATTACGTTATATTATAAGGTATTTTCAATGATACACTGCATATTACGTTATATTATAAGGTCTTTTCAATGACACAATGCATATTTCGTTATATTATAAGGTATTTTCAATGATACACTGCATATTACGTTATATTATAAGGTATTTTCAATGATACACTGCATATTACGTTATATTATAAGGTATTTTCAATGATACACTGCATATTACGTTATATTATAAGGTATTTTCAATGATACACTGCATATAAACGTTATATTATAAGGTATTTTCAATGATACACTGCATATTACGTTATATTATAAGGTATTTTCAATGATACACTACAAATTACGACATATTATAAGGTATTTTCAATGATACACTGCATATTACGACATATTATAAGGTATTTTCAATGATACACTGCATATTACGTTATATTATAAGGTATTTTCAATGATACTCTGCATATTCCGTTATATTATAAGGTATTTTCATTGAAACACTCCATATTACGTTACATTATAAGGCATTTTCAATGATATACTACGATATATTAAAAGGTATTTTCAATGATACACTGCATATTACGTTATATTACAAGGTATTTTCAATGATATACTGCATATTGCGTTATATTATAAGGTATTTTCAATGATAAACTACGATATATTAGAAGGTATTTTCAGTGATACACTGCATATTTCGTTATACTATAAGGTATTTTCAATGATACAATGCATATTACGTTATATTATAAGGTATTTTCAATGATACACTGCATATTACGTTATATTATAAGGTATTTTCAATGATACACTGCATATAAACGTTATATTATAAGGTATTTTCAATGATACACTGCATATTACGCTATATTATAAGGTATTTTCAATGATACACTGCATATTACGTTATATCATAAGTTATTTTCAATGATACTCTGCAATTTACGTTATGTTATAAGGTATTTTCAATGATAAACTAAATATTACGTTATATTATAAAGTCTTTTCAATGATAAACTACGATATATTAGAAGGTATTTTCAATGATACACTGCATATTACATTATATTATAAGGTATTTTCAATGATACACTGCATATTACGATATATTATAAGGTATTTTCAATGATACACTGCATATTACGCTATATTATAAGGTATTTTCAATGATATACTGCATATTACGGTATATTATAAGGTATTTTCAATGATAAACTACTATATATTATAAGGTATTTTCTATGATACACTGCATATTACGTTATATTATAAGGTATTTTCAATGATACTCTGCATATTCCGTTATATTATAAGGTATTTTCATTGAAACACTCCATATTACGTTACATTATAAGGCGTTTTCAATGATAAACTATCGATATATTATAAGGTATTTTCAATGATACACTGCATATTACGCTATATTATAAGGTATTTTCAATGATATACTGCATATTACGTTATATTATAAGGTCTTTTCAATGATACAATGCATATTACGTTATATTATAAGGTATTTTCAATGATACACTGCATATTACGTTATATTATAAGGTATTTTCAATGATACACTGCATATAAACGTTATATTATAAGGTATTTTCAATGATACACTGCATATTACGTTATATTATAAGGTATTTTCAATGATACACTACAAATTACGAAATATTATAAGGTATTTTCAATGATACACTGCATATTACGATATATTATAAGGTATTTTCAATGATACACTGCATATTACGTTATATTATAAGGTATTTTCAATGATACTCTGCATATTCCGTTATATTATAAGGTATTTTCATTGAAACACTCCATATTACGTTACATTGTAAGGCATTTTCAATGATATACTACGATATATTAAAAGGTATTTTCAATGATACACTGCATATTACGTTATATTACAAGGTATTTTCAATGATACACTGCATATTACGCTATATTATAAGGTATTTTCAATGATACACTGCATATTACGTTATATCATAAGTTATTTTCAATGATACTCTGCAATTTACGTTATGTTATAAGGTATTTTCAATGATAAACTAAATATTACGTTATATTATAAAGTCTTTTCAATGATAAACTACGATATATTAGAAGGTATTTTCAATGATACACTGCATATTACGTTATATTATAAGGTATTTTCAATGATACACTGCATATTACGATATATTATAAGGTATTTTCAATGATAAACTACGATATATTAGAAGGTATTTTCAATGATACACTGCATATTACGTTATATTATAAGGTATTTTCAATGATACACTGCATATTACGTTATATCATAAGTTATTTTCAATGATACTCTGCAATTTACGTTATGTTATAAGGTATTTTCAATGATAAACTAAATATTACGTTATATTATAAAGTCTTTTCAATGATAAACTACGATATATTAGAAGGTATTTTCAATGATACACTGCATATTACGTTATATTATAAGGTATTTTCAATGATACACTGCATATTACGATATATTATAAGGTATTTTCAATGATACACTGCATATTACGTTATATTATAAGGTATTTTCAATGATACTCTGCATATTCCGTTATATTATAAGGTATTTTCATTGAAACACTCCATATTACGTTACATTATAAGGCATTTTCAATGATATACTACGATATATTAAAAGGTATTTTCAATGATACACTGCATATTACGTTATATTACAAGGTATTTTCAATGATATACTGCATATTACGTTATATTATAAGGTATTTTCAATGATAAACTACGATATATTAGAAGGTATTTTCAATGATACACTGCATATTACGTTATATTATAAGGTATTTTCAATGATACACTGCATATTACGATATATTATAAGGTATTTTCAATGATACACTGCATATTACGCTATATTATAAGGTATTTTCAATGATATACTGCATATTACGGTATATTATAAGGTATTTTCAATGATAAACTACTATATATTATAAGGTATTTTCTATGATACACTGCATATTACGTTATATTATAAGGTATTTTCAATGATACTCTGCATATTCCGTTATATTATAAGGTATTTTCATTGAAACACTCCATATTACGTTACATTATAAGGCGTTTTCAATGATAAACTATCGATATATTATAAGGTATTTTCAATGATACACTGCATATTACGCTATATTATAAGGTATTTTCAATGATATACTGCATATTACGTTATATTATAAGGTATTTTCAATCATAAACTACGATATATTAGAAGGTATTTTCAGTGATACACTGCATATTTCGTTATACTATAAGGTATTTTCAATGATACTCTGCATATTCCGTTATATTATAAGGTATTTTCATTGAAACACTCCATATTACGTTACATTATAAGGCATTTTCAATGATAAACTACGATATATTAAAAGGTATTTTCAATGATACACTGCATATTACGTTATATTACAAGGTATTTTCAATGATACACTGCATATTACGTTATATTATAAGGTATTTTCAATGATAAACTACGATATATTAGAAGGTATTTTCAATGATACACTGCATATTACGTTATATTATAAGGTATTTTCAATGATACACTGCATATTACGATATATTATAAGGTATTTTCAATGATACACTGCATATTACGCTATATTATAAGGTATTTTCAATGATATACTGCATATTACGTTATATTATAAGGTATTTTCAATGATACACTACAAATTACGTTATATTATAAGCTATTTTGAATGATACATTGCATATCACGTTATATTATAAGGTATTTTCATTGATACACTGCAAATTACGTTATATTATAAGGTATTTTCAATGATACAATGCATATTACGTTATATTATAAGGTATTTTCAATGATACACTGCATATTACGTTATATTATAAGGTATTTTCAATGATACACTGCATATTACGTTATATTATAAGGTCTTTTCAATGACACAATGCATATTTCGTTATATTATAAGGTATTTTCAATGATACACTGCATATTACGTTATATTATAAGGTCTTTTCAATGATACAATGCATATTACGTTATATTATAAGGTATTTTCAATGATACACTGCATATTACGTTATATTATAAGGTATTTTCAATGATACACTGCATATAAACGTTATATTATAAGGTATTTTCAATGATACACTGCATATTACGTTATATTATAAGGTATTTTCAATGATACACTACAAATTACGATATATTATAAGGTATTTTCAATGATACACTGCATATTACGACATATTATAAGGTATTTTCAATGATACACTGCATATTACGTTATATTATAAGGTATTTTCAATGATACACTGCATATTACGTTATATTATAAGGTATTTTCATTGAAACACTCCATATTACGTTACATTATAAGGCATTTTCAATGATATACTACGATATATTAAAAGGTATTTTCAATGATACACTGCATATTACGTTATATTACAAGGTATTTTCAATGATATACTGCATATTGCGTTATATTATAAGGTATTTTCAATGATAAACTACGATATATTAGAAGGTATTTTCAGTGATACACTGCATATTTCGTTATACTATAAGGTATTTTCAATGATACAATGCATATTACGTTATATTATAAGGTATTTTCAATGATACACTGCATATTACGTTATATTATAAGGTATTTTCAATGATACACTGCATATAAACGTTATATTATAAGGTATTTTCAATGATACACTGCATATTACGCTATATTATAAGGTATTTTCAATGATACACTGCATATTACGTTATATCATAAGTTATTTTCAATGATACTCTGCAATTTACGTTATGTTATAAGGTATTTTCAATGATAAACTAAATATTACGTTATATTATAAAGTCTTCTCAATGATAAACTACGATATATTAGAAGGTATTTTCAATGATACACTGCATATTACGTTATATTATAAGGTATTTTCAATGATACACTGCATATTACGATATATTATAAGGTATTTTCAATGATACACTGCATATTACGCTATATTATAAGGGATTTTCAATGATATACTGCATATTACGGTATATTATAAGGTATTTTCAATGATAAACTACTATATATTATAAGGTATTTTCTATGATACACTGCATATTACGTTATATTATAAGGTATTTTCAATGATACTCTGCATATTCCGTTATATTATAAGGTATTTTCATTGAAACACTCCATATTACGTTACATTATAAGGCGTTTTCAATGATAAACTATCGATATATTATAAGGTATTTTCAATGATACACTGCATATTACGCTATATTATAAGGTATTTTCAATGATATACTGCATATTACGTTATATTATAAGGTATTTTCAATGATAAACTACGATATATTAGAAGGTATTTTCAGTGATACACTGCATATTTCGATATACTATAAGGTATTTTCAATGATACAATGCATATTACGTTATATTATAAGGTATTTTCAATGATACACTGCATATTACGCTATATTATAAGGTATTTTCAATGATATACTGCATATTACGTTATATTATAAGGTATTTTCAATGATACACTGCATATTACGTTATATTATAAGGTATTTTCAATGATACACTGCATATTACGATATATTATAAGGTCTTTTCAATGATACACTGCATATTACGATATATTATAAGGTATTTTCAATGATACACTGCATATTACGTTATATTATAAGGTATTTTCAATGATACTCTGCATATTCCGTTATATTATAAGGTATTTTCATTGAAACACTCCATATTACGTTACATTATAAGGCATTTTCAATGATAAACTACGATATATTAAAAGGTATTTTCAATGATACACTGCATATTACGTTATATTACAATGTATTTTCAATGATACACTGCATATTACGTTATATTATAAGGTATTTTCAATGATAAACTACGATATATTAGAAGGTATTTTCAATGATACACTGCATATTACGTTATATTATAAGGTATTTTCAATGATACACTGCATATTACGATATATTATAAGGTATTTTCAATGATACACTGCATATTACGCTATATTATAAGGTATTTTCAATGATATACTGCATATTACGTTATATTATAAGGTATTTTCAATGATACACTACAAATTACGTTATATTATAAGCTATTTTCAATGATACATTGCATATCACGTTATATTATAAGGTATTTTCATTGATACACTGCAAATTACGTTATATTATAAGGTATTTTCAATGATACAATGAATATTACGTTATATTATAAGGTATTTTCAATGATACACTGCATATTACGTTATATTATAAGGTATTTTCAATGATACACTGCATATTACGTTATATTAGAAGGTATTTTCAGTGATACACTGCATATTTCGTTATACTATAAGGTATTTTCAATGATACAATGCATATTACGTTATATTATAAGGTATTTTCAATGATACACTGCATATTACGTTATATTATAAGGTATTTTCAATGATACACTGCATATAAACGTTATATTATAAGGTATTTTCAATGATACACTGCATATTACGCTATATTATAAGGTATTTTCAATGATACACTGCATATTACGTTATATCATAAGTTATTTTCAATGATACTCTGCAATTTACGTTATGTTATAAGGTATTTTCAATGATAAACTAAATATTACGTTATATTATAAAGTCTTTTCAATGATAAACTACGATATATTAGAAGGTATTTTCAATGATACACTGCATATTACGTTATATTATAAGGTATTTTCTATGATACACTGCATATTACGTTATATTATAAGGTATTTTCAATGATACTCTGCATATTCCGTTATATTATAAGGTATTTTCATTGAAACACTCCATATTACGTTACATTATAAGGCGTTTTCAATGATAAACTATCGATATATTATAAGGTATTTTCAATGATACACTGCATATTACGCTATATTATAAGGTATTTTCAATGATATACTGCATATTACGTTATATTATAAGGTATTTTCAATCATAAACTACGATATATTAGAAGGTATTTTCAGTGATACACTGCATATTTCGTTATACTATAAGGTATTTTCAATGATACTCTGCATATTCCGTTATATTATAAGGTATTTTCAATGAAACACTCCATATTACGTTACATTATAAGGCATTTTCAATGATAAACTACGATATATTAAAAGGTATTTTCAATGATACACTGCATATTACGTTATATTACAAGGTATTTTCAATGATACACTACAAATTACGTTATATTATAAGCTATTTTCAATGATACGTTGCATATCACGTTATATTATAAGGTATTTTCATTGATACACTGCAAATTACGTTATATTATAAGGTATTTTCAATGATACAATGCATATTACGTTATATTATAAGGTATTTTCAATGATACACTGCATATTACGTTATATTATAAGGTATTTTCAATGATACACTGCATATTACGTTATATTATAAGGTCTTTTCAATGACACAATGCATATTTCGTTATATTATAAGGTATTTTCAATGATACACTGCATATTACGTTATATTATAAGGTCTTTTCAATGATACAATGCATATTACGTTATATTATAAGGTATTTTCAATGATACACTGCATATTACGTTATATTATAAGGTATTTTCAATGATACACTGCATATAAACGTTATATTATAAGGTATTTTCAATGATACACTGCATATTACGTTATATTATAAGGTATTTTCAATGATACACTACAAATTACGAAATATTATAAGGTATTTTCAATGATACACTGCATATTACGATATATTATAAGGTATTTTCAATGATACACTGCATATTACGTTATATTATAAGGTATTTTCAATGATACACTGCATATTACGTTATATTACAAGGTATTTTCAATGATATACTGCATATTACGTTATATTATAAGGTATTTTCAATGATAAACTACGATATATTAGAAGGTATTTTCAGTGATACACTGCATATTTCGTTATACTATAAGGTATTTTCAATGATACAATGCATATTACGTTATATTATAAGGTATTTTCAATGATACACTGCATATTACGTTATATTATAAGGTATTTTCAATGATACACTGCATATAAACGTTATATTATAAGGTATTTTCAATGATACACTGCATATTACGCTATATTATAAGGTATTTTCAATGATACACTGCATATTACGTTATATCATAAGTTATTTTCAATGATACTCTGCAATTTACGTTATGTTATAAGGTATTTTCAATGATAAACTAAACATTACGTTATATTATAAAGTCTTTTCAATGATAAACTACGATATATTAGAAGGTATTTTCAATGATACACTGCATATTACGTTAAATTATAAGGTATTTTCAATGATACACTGCATATTACGATATATTATAAGGTATTTTCAATGATACACTGCATATTACGCTATATTATAAGGTATTTTCAATGATATACTGCATATTACGGTATATTATAAGGTATTTTCAATGATAAACTACTATATATTATAAGGTATTTTCTATGATACACTGCATATTACGTTATATTATAAGGTATTTTCAATGATACTCTGCATATTCCGTTATATTATAAGGTATTTTCATTGAAACACTCCATATTACGTTACATTATAAGGCGTTTTCAATGATAAACTATCGATATATTATAAGGTATTTTCAATGATACACTGCATATTACGCTATATTATAAGGTATTTTCAATGATATACTGCATATTACGTTATATTATAATGTATTTTCAATGATAAACTACGATATATTAGAAGGTATTTTCAGTGATACACTGCATATTTCGTTATACTATAAGGTATTTTCAATGATACAATGCATATTACGTTATATTATAGGGTATTTTCAATGATACACTGCATATTACGTTATATTATAAGGTATTTTCAATGATACACTGCATATTACGTTATATTATAAGGTCTTTTCAATGATACAATGCATATTACATTATATTATAAGGTATTTTCAATGATACACTGCATATTACGTTATATTATAAGGTATTTTCAATGATACACTACATATAAACGTTATATTATAAGGTATTTTCAATGATACACTGCATATTACGTTATATTATAAGGTATTTTCAATGATACACTGCATATTACGTTATATTATAAGGTCTTTTCAATGATACAATGCATATTACGTTATATTATAAGGTATTTTCAATGATACACTGCATATTACGTTATATTATAAGGTATTTTCAATGATACACTGCATATAAACGTTATATTATAAGGTATTTTCAATGATACACTGCATATTACGTTATATTATAAGGTATTTTCAATGATACACTACAAATTACGAAATATTATAAGGTATTTTCAATGATACACTGCATATTACGATATATTATAAGGTATTTTCAATGATACACTGCATATTACGTTATATTATAAGGTATTTTCAATGATACTCTGCATATTCCGTTATATTATAAGGTATTTTCATTGAAACACTCCATATTACGTTACATTATAAGGCATTTTCAATGATATACTACGATATATTAAAAGGTATTTTCAATGATACACTGCATATTACGTTATATTACAAGGTATTTTCAATGATATACTGCATATTACGTTATATTATAAGGTATTTTCAATGATAAACTACGATATATTAGAAGGTATTTTCAGTGATACACTGCATATTTCGTTATACTATAAGGTATTTTCAATGATACAATGCATATTACGTTATATTATAAGGTATTTTCAATGATACACTGCATATTACGTTATATTATAAGGTATTTTCAATGATACACTGCATATAAACGTTATATTATAAGGTATTTTCAATGATACACTGCATATTACGCTATATTATAAGGTATTTTCAATGATACACTGCATATTACGTTATATCATAAGTTATTTTCAATGATACTCTGCAATTTACGTTATGTTATAAGGTATTTTCAATGATAAACTAAATATTACGTTATATTATAAAGTCTTTTCAATGATAAACTACGATATATTAGAAGGTATTTTCAATGATACACTGCATATTACGTTAAATTATAAGGTATTTTCAATGATACACTGCATATTACGATATATTATAAGGTATTTTCAATGATACACTGCATATTACGCTATATTATAAGGTATTTTCAATGATATACTGCATATTACGGTATATTATAAGGTATTTTCAATGATAAACTACTATATATTATAAGGTATTTTCTATGATACACTGCATATTACGTTATATTATAAGGTATTTTCAATGATACTCTGCATATTCCGTTATATTATAAGGTATTTTCATTGAAACACTCCATATTACGTTACATTATAAGGCGTTTTCAATGATAAACTATCGATATATTATAAGGTATTTTCAATGATACACTGCATATTACGCTATATTATAAGGTATTTTCAATGATATACTGCATATTACGTTATATTATAATGTATTTTCAATGATAAACTACGATATATTAGAAGGTATTTTCAGTGATACACTGCATATTTCGTTATACTATAAGGTATTTTCAATGATACAATGCATATTACGTTATATTATAGGGTATTTTCAATGATACACTGCATATTACGTTATATTATAAGGTATTTTCAATGATACACTGCATATTACGTTATATTATAAGGTCTTTTCAATGATACAATGCATATTACATTATATTATAAGGTATTTTCAATGATACACTGCATATTACGTTATATTATAAGGTATTTTCAATGATACACTACATATAAACGTTATATTATAAGGTATTTTCAATGATACACTGCATATTACGTTATATTATAAGGTATTTTCAATGATCCACAGCATATTACGATATATTATAAGGTATTTTCAATGATACACTGCATATTACGCTATATTATAAGGTATTTTCAATGATATACTGCATATTACGTTATATTATAAGGTATTTTCAATGATACACTGCATATTACGTTATATTATAAGGTATTTTCAATGATACACTGCATATTACGATATATTATAAGGTATTTTCAATGATACACAGCATATTACGCTATATTATAAGGTATTTTCAATGATATACTGCATATTACGGTATATTATAAGGTATTTTCAATGATAAACTACTATATATTATAAGGTATTTTCTATGATACACTGCATATTACGTTATATTATAAGGTATTTTCAATGATACTCTGCATATTCCGTTATATTATAAGGTATTTTCATTGAAACACTCCATATTACGTTACATTATAAGGCGTTTTCAATGATAAACTATCGATATATTATAAGGTATTTTCAATGATACACTGCATATTACGCTATATTATAAGGTATTTTCAATGATATACTGCATATTACGTTATATTATAAGGTATTTTCAATCATAAACTACGCTATATTAGAAGGTATTTTCAGTGATACACTGCATATTTCGTTATACTATAAGGTATTTTCAATGATACTCTGCATATTCCGTTATATTATAAGGTATTTTCATTGAAACACTCCATATTACGTTACATTATAAGGCATTTTCGATGATAAACTACGATATATTAAAAGGTATTTTCACTGATACACTGCATATTACGTTATATTACAAGGTATTTTCAATGATACACTGCATATTACGTTATATTATAAGGTATTTTCAATGATAAACTACGATATATTAGAAGGTATTTTCAATGATACACTGCATATTACGTTATATTATAAGGTATTTTCAATGATACACTGCATATTACGATATATTATAAGGTATTTTCAATGATACACTGCATATTACGCTATATTATAAGGTATTTTCAATGATATACTGCATATTACGTTATATTATAAGGTATTTTCAATGATACACTACAAATTACGTTATATTATAAGCTATTTTCAATGATACGTTGCATATCACGTTATATTATAAGGTATTTTCATTGATACACTGCAAATTACGTTATATTATAAGGTATTTTCAATGATACAATGCATATTACGTTATATTATAAGGTATTTTCAATGATACACTGCATATTACGTTATATTATAAGGTATTTTCAATGATACACTGCATATTACGTTATATTATAAGGTCTTTTCAATGACACAATGCATATTTCGTTATATTATAAGGTATTTTCAATGATACACTGCATATTACGTTATATTATAAGGTCTTTTCAATGATACAATGCATATTACGTTATATTATAAGGTATTTTCAATGATACACTGCATATTACGTTATATTATAAGGTATTTTCAATGATACACTGCATATAAACGTTATATTATAAGGTATTTTCAATGATACACTGCATATTACGTTATATTATAAGGTATTTTCAATGATACACTACAAATTACGAAATATTATAAGGTATTTTCAATGATACACTGCATATTACGATATATTATAAGGTATTTTCAATGATACACTGCATATTACGTTATATTATAAGGTATTTTCAATGATACTCTGCATATTCCGTTATATTATAAGGTATTTTCATTGAAACACTCCATATTACGTTACATTATAAGGCATTTTCAATGATATACTACGATATATTAAAAGGTATTTTCAATGATACACTGCATATTACGTTATATTATAAGGTATTTTCAATGATACACTGCATATTACGTTATATTATAAGGTATTTTCAATGATACACTGCATATTACGTTATATTATAAGGTATTTTCAATGATAAACTACGATATATTAGAAGGTATTTTCAATGATACACTGCATATTACGTTATATTATAAGGTATTTTCAATGATACACTGCATATTACGATATATTATAAGGTATTTTCAATGATACACTGCATATTACGCTATATTATAAGGTATTTTCAATGATATACTGCATATTACGTTATATTATAAGGTATTTTCAATGATACACTACAAATTACGTTATATTATAAGCTATTTTCAATGATACGTTGCATATCACGTTATATTATAAGGTATTTTCATTGATACACTGCAAATTACGTTATATTATAAGGTATTTTCAATGATACAATGCATATTACGTTATATTATAAGGTATTTTCAATGATACACTGCATATTACGTTATATTATAAGGTATTTTCAATGATACACTGCATATTACGTTATATTATAAGGTCTTTTCAATGACACAATGCATATTTCGTTATATTATAAGGTATTTTCAATGATACACTGCATATTACGTTATATTATAAGGTCTTTTCAATGATACAATGCATATTACGTTATATTATAAGGTATTTTCAATGATACACTGCATATTACGTTATATTATAAGGTATTTTCAATGATACACTGCATATAAACGTTATATTATAAGGTATTTTCAATGATACACTGCATATTACGTTATATTATAAGGTATTTTCAATGATACACTACAAATTACGAAATATTATAAGGTATTTTCAATGATACACTGCATATTACGATATATTATAAGGTATTTTCAATGATACACTGCATATTACGTTATATTATAAGGTATTTTCAATGATACTCTGCATATTCCGTTATATTATAAGGTATTTTCATTGAAACACTCCATATTACGTTACATTATAAGGCATTTTCAATGATATACTACGATATATTAAAAGGTATTTTCAATGATACACTGCATATTACGTTATATTACAAGGTATTTTCAATGATATACTGCATATTACGTTATATTATAATGTATTTTCAATGATAAACTACGATATATTAGAAGGTATTTTCAGTGATACACTGCATATTTCGTTATACTATAAGGTATTTTCAATGATACAATGCATATTACGTTATATTATAGGGTATTTTCAATGATACACTGCATATTACGTTATATTATAAGGTATTTTCAATGATACACTGCATATTACGTTATATTATAAGGTATTTTCAATGATACAATGCATATTACATTATATTATAAGGTATTTTCAATGATACACTGCATATTACGTTATATTATAAGGTATTTTCAATGATACACTACATATAAACGTTATATTATAAGGTATTTTCAATGATACACTGCATATTACGTTATATTATAAGGTATTTTCAATGATACACTGCATATTACGATATATTATAAGGTATTTTCAATGATACACTGCATATTACGCTATATTATAAGGTATTTTCAATGATATACTGCATATTACGTTATATTATAAGGTATTTTCAATGATACACTGCATATTACGTTATATTATAAGGTATTTTCAATGATACACTGCATATTACGATATATTATAAGGTATTTTCAATGATACACAGCATATTACGCTATATTATAAGGTATTTTCAATGATACACTGCATATTACGGTATATTATAAGGTATTTTCAATGATAAACTACTATATATTATAAGGTATTTTCTATGATACACTGCATATTACGTTATATTATAAGGTATTTTCAATGATACTCTGCATATTCCGTTATATTATAAGGTATTTTCATTGAAACACTCCATATTACGTTACATTATAAGGCGTTTTCAATGATAAACTATCGATATATTATAAGGTATTTTCAATGATACACTGCATATTACGCTATATTATAAGGTATTTTCAATGATATACTGCATATTACGTTATATTATAAGGTATTTTCAATGATAAACTACGATATATTAGAAGGTATTTTCAGTGATACACTGCATATTTCGTTATACTATAAGGTATTTTCAATGATACAATGCATATTACGTTATATTATAAGGTATTTTCAATGATAAACTGCATATTACGTTATATTATAAGGTATTTTCAATGATACACTGCATATTACGTTATATTATAAGGTATTTTCAATGATACACTGCATATTACGTTATATTATAAGGTCTTTTCAATGATACAATGCATATTACGTTATATTATAAGGTATTTTCAATGATACACTGCATATTACGTTATATTATAAGGTATTTTCAATGATACACTACATATAAACGTTATATTATAAGGTATTTTCAATGATACACTGCATATTACGTTATATTATAAGGTATTTTCAATGATACACTGCATATTACGTTATATTATAAGGTCTTTTCAATGATACACTGCATATTACGATATATTATAAGGTATTTTCAATGACACACTGCATATTACGTTATATTATAAGGTATTTTCAATGATACTCTGCATATTCCGTTATATTATAAGGTATTTTCATTGAAACACTCCATATTACGTTACATTATAAGGCATTTTCAATGATAAACTACGATATATTAAAAGGTATTTTCAATGATACACTGCATATTACGTTATATTATAAGGTATTTTCAATGATACTCTGCAATTTACGTTATGTTATAAGGTATTTTCAATGATAAACTAAATATTACTTTATATTATAAAGTCTTTTCAATGATACACTGCATATTACGTTATATTATAAGGTATTTTCTATGATACACTGCATATTACGTTATATTATAAGGTATTTTCAATGATACTCTGCATATTCCGTTATATTATAAGGTATTTTCATTGAAACACTCCATATTACGTTACATTATAAGGCGTTTTCAATGATAAACTATCGATATATTATAAGGTATTTTCAATGATACACTGCATATTACGCTATATTATAAGGTATTTTCAATGATATACTGCATATTACGTTATATTATAATGTATTTTCAATGATAAACTACGATATATTAGAAGGTATTTTCAGTGATACACTGCATATTTCGTTATACTATAAGGTATTTTCAATGATACAATGCATATTACGTTATATTATAAGGTATTTTCAATGATACACTGCATATTACGTTATATTATAAGGTATTTTCAATGATACACTGCATATTACGTTATATTATAAGGTCTTTTCAATGATACAATGCATATTACATTATATTATAAGGTATTTTCAATGATACACTGCATATTACGTTATATTATAAGGTATTTTCAATGATACACTACATATAAACGTTATATTATAAGGTATTTTCAATGATACACTGCATATTACGTTATATTATAAGGTATTTTCAATGATACACTGCATATTACGATATATTATAAGGTATTTTCAATGATACACTGCATATTACGCTATATTATAAGGTATTTTCAATGATATACTGCATATTACGTTATATTATAAGGTATTTTCAATGATACACTGCATATTACGTTATATTATAAGGTATTTTCAATGATACACTGCATATTACGATATATTATAAGGTATTTTCAATGATACACTGCATATTACGCTATATTATAAGGTATTTTCAATGATATACTGTATATTACGGTATATTATAAGGTATTTTCAATGATAAACTACTATATATTATAAGGTATTTTCTATGATACACTGCATATTACGTTATATTATAAGGTATTTTCAATGATACTCTGCATATTCCGTTATATTATAAGGTATTTTCATTGAAACACTCCATATTACGTTACATTATAAGGCGTTTTCAATGATAAACTATCGATATATTATAAGGTATTTTCAATGATACACTGCATATTACGCTATATTATAAGGTATTTTCAATGATATACTGCATATTACGTTATATTATAAGGTATTTTCAATGATAAACTACGATATATTAGAAGGTATTTTCAGTGATACACTGCATATTTCGTTATACTATAAGGTATTTTCAATGATACAATGCATATTACGTTATATTATAAGGTATTTTCAATGATAAACTGCATATTACGTTATATTATAAGGTATTTTCAATGATACACTGCATATTACGTTATATTATAAGGTATTTTCAATGATACACTGCATATTACGTTATATTATAAGGTCTTTTCAATGATACAATGCATATTACGTTATATTATAAGGTATTTTCAATGATACACTGCATATTACGTTATATTATAAGGTATTTTCAATGATACACTACATATAAACGTTATATTATAAGGTATTTTCAATGATACACTGCATATTACGTTATATTATAAGGTATTTTCAATGATACACTGCATATTACGTTATATTATAAGGTATTTTCAATGATACACTGCATATTACGATATATTATAAGGTATTTTCAATGACACACTGCATATTACGTTATATTATAAGGTATTTTCAATGATACTCTGCATATTCCGTTATATTATAAGGTATTTTCATTGAAACACTCCATATTACGTTACATTATAAGGCATTTTCAATGATAAACTACGATATATTAAAAGGTATTTTCAATGATACACTGCATATTACGTTATATTATAAGGTATTTTCAATGATACTCTGCAATTTACGTTATGTTATAAGGTATTTTCAATGATAAACTAAATATTACTTTATATTATAAAGTCTTTTCAATGATAAACTACGATATATTAGAAGGTATTTTCAATGATACACTGCATATTACGTTATATTATAAGGTATTTTCAATGATACACTGCATATTACGTTATATTACAAGGTATTTTCAATGATACACTGCATATTACGTTATAATATAAGGTATTTTCAATGATACACTGCATATTACGTTATAATATAAGGTATTTTCAATGATACACTGCATATTACGTTGTATTATAAGGTATTTTCAATGATACACTACAAATTACGAAATATTATAAGGTATTTTCAATGATACACTGCATATTACGTTATATTATAAGGTATTTTCAATGATAAACTACGATATATTAGAAGGTATTTTCAGTGATACACTGCATATTTCGATATACTATAAGGTATTTTCAATGATACAATGCATATTACGTTATATTATAAGGTATTTTCAATGATACACTGCATATTACGTTATATTATAAGGTATTTTCAATGATACACTGCATATTACGTTATATTATAAGGTCTTTTCAATGATACAATGCATATTACGTTATATTATAAGGTATTTTCAATGATACACTGCATATTACGATATATTATAAGGTATTTTCAATGATACGCTGCATAGTACGTTATATTATAAGGTATTTTCAATGTTACACTGTATATTACGTTATGTTATAAGGTATTTTCAATGATAAACTACTATATATTATAAGGTATTTTCAATGATACACTGCATATTACGTTATATTATAAGGTATTTTCAACGATACTCTGCATATTCCGTTATATTATAAGGTATTTTCATTGAAACACTCCATATTACGTTACATTATAAGGCGTTTTCAATGATAAACTACGATATATTATAAGGTATTTTCAATGATACACTGCATATTACGCTATATTATAAGGTATTTTCAATGATATACTGCATATTACGTTATATTATAAGGTATTTTCAATGATAAACTACGATATATTAGAAGGTATTTTCAGTGATACACTGCATATTTCGATATACTATAAGGTATTTTCAATGATACAATGCATATTACGTTATATTATAAGGTATTTTCAATGATACACTGCATATTACGTTATATTATAAGGTATTTTCAATGATACACTGCATATTACGTTATATTATAAGGTCTTTTCAATGATACAATGCATATTACGTTATATTATAAGGTATTTTCAATGATACACTGCATATTACGTTATATTATAAGGTATTTTCAATGATACACTGCATATAAACGTTATATTATAAGGTATTTTCAATGATACAATGCATATTACGTTATATTATAAGGTATTTTCAATGATACACTGCATATTACGTTATATTATAAGGTATTTTAAATGATACACTGCATATTACGATATATTATAAGGTATTTTCAATGATACACTGCATATTACGTTATATTATAAGGTATTTTCAATGATACTCTGCATATTCCGTTATATTATAAGGTATTTTCATTGAAACACTCCATATTACGTTACATTATAAGGCATTTTCAATGATATACTACGATATATTAAAAGGTATTTTCAATGATACACTGCATATTACGTTATATTACAAGGTATTTTCAATGATATACTGCATATTACGTTATATTATAAGGTATTTTCAATGATACTCTGCATATTCCGTTATATTATAAGGTATTTTCATTGAAACACTCCATATTACGTTACATTATAAGGCATTTTCAATTATAAACTACGATATATTCTAAGGTATTTTCAATGATACACTGCATATTACGTTATATTACAAGGTATTTTCAATGATACACTGCATATTACGCTATATTATAAGGTATTTTCAATGATAAACTACGATATATTAGAAGGTATTTTCAATGATACACTGCATATTACGTTATATTATAAGGTATTTTCAATGATACACTGCATATTACGATATATTATAAGGTATTTTCAATGATAAACTAAATATTACGTTATATTATAAAGTCTTTTCAATGATAAACTACGATATATTAGAAGGTATTTTCAATGATACACTGCATATTACGTTATATTATAAGGTATTTTCAATGATACACTGCATATTACGATATATTATAAGGTATTTTCAATGATACACTGCATATTACGCTATATTATAAGGTATTTTCAATGATATACTGCATATTACGGTATATTATAAGGTATTTTCAATGATAAACTACTATATATTATAAGGTATTTTCTATGATACACTACATATTACGTTATATTATAAGGTATTTTCAATGATACTCTGCATATTCCGTTATATTATAAGGTATTTTCATTGAAACACTCCATATTACGTTACATTATAAGGCGTTTTCAATGATAAACTACGATATATTATAAGGTATTTTCAATGATACACTGCATATTACGCTATATTATAAGGTATTTTCAATGATATACTGCATATTACGTTATATTATAAGGTATTTTCAATGATAAACTACGATATATTAGAAGGTATTTTCAGTGATACACTGCATATTTCGTTATACTATAAGGTATTTTCAATGATACAATGCATATTACGTTATATTATAAGGTATTTTCAATGATACACTGCATATTACGTTATATTATAAGGTATTTTCAATGATACTCTGCATATTCCGTTATATTATAAGGTATTTTCATTATAACACTCCATATTACGTTACATTATAAGGCATTTTCAATGATATACTACGATATATTAAAAGGTATTTTCAATGATACACTGCATATTACGTTATATTACAAGGTATTTTCAATGATATACTGCATATTACGTTATATTATAAGGTATTTTCAATGATAAACTACGATATATTAGAAGGTATTTTCAGTGATACACTGCATATTTCGTTATATTATAAGGTATTTTCAATGATACAATGCATATTACGTTATATTATAAGGTATTTTTAATGATAAACTACGACATAATATAAGGTATGTTCAATGACACACTGCATATTTCGTTATATTATATGGTATTTTCAATGATACACTGCATATTACGTTATATTATAAGGTATTTTCAATGATATACTACAAATTACGAAATATTATGAGGTATTTTCAATGATACACTGCATATTACGATATATTATAAGGTATTTTCAATGATACACTGCATATTACGTTATATTATAAGGTATTTTCAATGATACTCTGCATATTCCGTTATATTATAAGGTATTTTCATTGAAACACTCCATATTACGTTACATTATAAGGCATTTTCAATGATAAACTACGATATATTAAAAGGTATTTTCAATGATACACTGCATATTACGTTATATTACAAGGTATTTTCAATGATACACTGCATATTACGCTATATTATAAGGTATTTTCAATGATACACTGCATATTACGTTATATCATAAGTTATTTTCAATGATACTCTGCAATTTACGTTATGTTATAAGGTATTTAATGATAAACTAAATATTACGTTATATTATAAGGTCTTTTCAATGATAAACTACGATATATTAAAAGGTATTTTCAATGATACACTGCATATTACGTTATATTACAAGGTATTTCAATGATACACTGCATATTACGCCATATTATAAGGTATTTTCAATGATACTCTGCAATTTACGTTATGTTATAAGGTATTTTCAATGATACACTGCATATTCCGTTATATTATAAGGTATTTTCATTGAAACACTCCATATTACGTTACATTCTAAGGCATTTTCAATGATAAACTACGATATATTAAAAGGTATTTTCAATGATACTCTGCATATTCCGTTATATTATAAGGTATTTTCATTATAACACTCCATATTACGTTACATTATAAGGCATTTTCAATGATATACTACGATATATTAAAAGGTATTTTCAATGATACACTGCATATTACGTTATATTACAAGGTATTTTCAATGATATACTGCATATTACGTTATATTATAAGGTATTTTCAATGATACTCTGCATATTCCGTTATATTATAAGGTATTTTCATTGAAACACTCCATATTACGTTACATTATAAGGCATTTTCAATTATAAACTACGATATATTCTAAGGTATTTTCAATGATACACTGCATATTACGTTATATTACAAGGTATTTTCAATGATACACTGCATATTACGCTATATTATAAGGTATTTTCAATGATAAACTACGATATATTAGAAGGTATTTTCAATGATACACTGCATATGACGTTATATTATAAGGTATTTTCAATGATACACTGCATATTACGATATATTATAAGGTATTTTCAATGATAAACTAAATATTACGTTATATTATAAAGTCTTTTCAATGATAAACTACGATATATTAGAAGGTATTTTCAATGATACACTGCATATTACGTTATATTATAAGGTATTTTCAATGATACACTGCATATTACGATATATTATAAGGTATTTTCAATGATACACTGCATATTACGCTATATTATAAGGTATTTTCAATGATATACTGCATATTACGGTATATTATAAGGTATTTTCAATGATAAACTACTATATATTATAAGGTATTTTCTATGATACACTACATATTACGTTATATTATAAGGTATTTTCAATGATACTCTGCATATTCCGTTATATTATAAGGTATTTTCATTGAAACACTCCATATTACGTTACATTATAAGGCGTTTTCAATGATAAACTACGATATATTATAAGGTATTTTCAATGATACACTGCATATTACGCTATATTATAAGGTATTTTCAATGATATACTGCATATTACGTTATATTATAAGGTATTTTCAATGATAAACTACGATATATTAGAAGGTATTTTCAGTGATACACTGCATATTTCGTTATACTATAAGGTATTTTCAATGATACAATGCATATTACGTTATATTATAAGGTATTTTCAATGATACACTGCATATTACGTTATATTATAAGGTATTTTCAATGATACTCTGCATATTCCGTTATATTATAAGGTATTTTCATTATAACACTCCATATTACGTTACATTATAAGGCATTTTCAATGATATACTACGATATATTAAAAGGTATTTTCAATGATACACTGCATATTACGTTATATTACAAGGTATTTTCAATGATATACTGCATATTACGTTATATTATAAGGTATTTTCAATGATAAACTACGATATATTAGAAGGTATTTTCAGTGATACACTGCATATTTCGTTATACTATAAGGTATTTTCAATGATACAATGCATATTACGTTATATTATAAGGTATTTTTAATGATAAACTACGACATAATATAAGGTATGTTCAATGACAC
Source organism: Lasioglossum lativentre (assembly GCA_916610255.1). Taxonomy (NCBI): domain Eukaryota; kingdom Metazoa; phylum Arthropoda; class Insecta; order Hymenoptera; family Halictidae; genus Lasioglossum; species Lasioglossum lativentre. Next base: position 343,974 of record CAKAJI010000196.1, on the reverse strand, counting down.
ACTGCATATTTCGTTATATTATAAGGTATTTTCAATGATACACTGCATATTACGTTATATTATAAGGTATTTTCAATGATATACTACAAATTACGAAATATTATGAGGTATTTTCAATGATACACTGCATATTACGATATATTATAAGGTATTTTCAATGATACACTGCATATTACGTTATATTATAAGGTATTTTCAATGATACTCTGCATATTCCGTTATATTATAAGGTATTTTCATTGAAACACTCCATATTACGTTACATTATAAGGCATTTTCAATGATAAACTACGATATATTAAAAGGTATTTTCAATGATACACTGCATATTACGTTATATTACAAGGTATTTTCAATGATACACTGCATATTACGCTATATTATAAGGTATTTTCAATGATACACTGCATATTACGTTATATCATAAGTTATTTTCAATGATACTCTGCAATTTACGTTATGTTATAAGGTATTTAATGATAAACTAAATATTACGTTATATTATAAGGTCTTTTCAATGATAAACTACGATATATTAAAAGGTATTTTCAATGATACACTGCATATTACGTTATATTACAAGGTATTTCAATGATACACTGCATATTACGCCATATTATAAGGTATTTTCAATGATACTCTGCAATTTACGTTATGTTATAAGGTATTTTCAATGATACTCTGCATATTCCGTTATATTATAAGGTATTTTCATTGAAACACTCCATATTACGTTACATTCTAAGGCATTTTCAATGATAAACTACGATATATTAAAAGGTATTTTCAATGATACTCTGCATATTCCGTTATATTATAAGGTATTTTCATTATAACACTCCATATTACGTTACATTATAAGGCATTTTCAATGATATACTACGATATATTAAAAGGTATTTTCAATGATACACTGCATATTACGTTATATTACAAGGTATTTTCAATGATATACTGCATATTACGTTATATTATAAGGTATTTTCAATGATAAACTACGATATATTAGAAGGTATTTTCAATGATACACTGCATATTTCGTTATATTATAAGGTATTTTCAATGATACACTGCATATTACGTTATATTATAAGGTATTTTTAATGATAAACTACGACATAATATAAGGTATGTTCAATGACACACTGCATATTTCGTTATATTATAAGGTATTTTCAATGATACACTGCATATTACGTTATATTATAAGGTATTTTCAATGATATACTACAAATTACGAAATATTATGAGGTATTTTCAATGATACACTGCATATTACGATATATTATAAGGTATTTTCAATGATACACTGCATATTACGTTATATTATAAGGTATTTTCAATGATACTCTGCATATTCCGTTATATTATAAGGTATTTTCATTGAAACACTCCATATTACGTTACATTATAAGGCATTTTCAATGATAAACTACGATATATTAAAAGGTATTTTCAATGATACACTGCATATTACGTTATATTACAAGGTATTTTCAATGATACACTGCATATTACGCTATATTATAAGGTATTTTCAATGATACACTGCATATTACGTTATATCATAAGTTATTTTCAATGATACTCTGCAATTTACGTTATGTTATAAGGTATTTAATGATAAACTAAATATTACGTTATATTATAAGGTCTTTTCAATGATAAACTACGATATATTAAAAGGTATTTTCAATGATACACTGCATATTACGTTATATTACAAGGTATTTCAATGATACACTGCATATTACGCCATATTATAAGGTATTTTCAATGATACTCTGCAATTTACGTTATGTTATAAGGTATTTTCAATGATACTCTGCATATTCCGTTATATTATAAGGTATTTTCATTGAAACACTCCATATTACGTTACATTCTAAGGCATTTTCAATGATAAACTACGATATATTAAAAGGTATTTTCAATGATACACTGCATATTACGTTATATTACAAGGTATTTTCAATGATACTCTGCAATTTACGTTATGTTATAAGGTATTTTCAATGATAAACTAAATATTACTTTATATTATAAAGTCTTTTCAATGATACACTGCATATTACGTTATATTATAAGGTATTTTCTATGATACACTGCATATTACGTTATATTATAAGGTATTTTCAATGATACTCTGCATATTCCGTTATATTATAAGGTATTTTCATTGAAACACTCCATATTACGTTACATTATAAGGCGTTTTCAATGATAAACTATCGATATATTATAAGGTATTTTCAATGATACACTGCATATTACGCTATATTATAAGGTATTTTCAATGATATACTGCATATTACGTTATATTATAATGTATTTTCAATGATAAACTACGATATATTAGAAGGTATTTTCAGTGATACACTGCATATTTCGTTATACTATAAGGTATTTTCAATGATACAATGCATATTACGTTATATTATAAGGTATTTTCAATGATACACTGCATATTACGTTATATTATAAGGTATTTTCAATGATACACTGCATATTACGTTATATTATAAGGTCTTTTCAATGATACAATGCATATTACATTATATTATAAGGTATTTTCAATGATACACTGCATATTACGTTATATTATAAGGTATTTTCAATGATATACTGCATATTACGTTATATTATAAGGTATTTTCAATGATACACTGCATATTACGTTATATTATAAGGTATTTTCAATGATACACTGCATATTACGATATATTATAAGGTATTTTCAATGATACACTGCATATTACGCTATATTATAAGGTATTTTCAATGATATACTGCATATTACGGTATATTATAAGGTATTTTCAATGATAAACTACTATATATTATAAGGTATTTTCTATGATACACTGCATATTACGTTATATTATAAGGTATTTTCAATGATACTCTGCATATTCCGTTATATTATAAGGTATTTTCATTGAAACACTCCATATTACGTTACATTATAAGGCGTTTTCAATGATAAACTATCGATATATTATAAGGTATTTTCAATGATACACTGCATATTACGCTATATTATAAGGTATTTTCAATGATATACTGCATATTACGTTATATTATAAGGTATTTTCAATGATAAACTACGATATATTAGAAGGTATTTTCAGTGATACACTGCATATTTCGTTATACTATAAGGTATTTTCAATGATACAATGCATATTACGTTATATTATAAGGTATTTTCAATGATAAACTGCATATTACGTTATATTATAAGGTATTTTCAATGATACACTGCATATTACGTTATATTATAAGGTATTTTCATTGAAACACTCCATATTACGTTACATTATAAGGCATTTTCAATGATAAACTACGATATATTAAAAGGTATTTTCAATGATACACTGCATATTACGTTATATTATAAGGTCTTTTCAATGATACACTGCATATTACGATATATTATAAGGTATTTTCAATGATACACTGCATATTACGTTATATTATAAGGTATTTTCAATGATACTCTGCATATTCCGTTATATTATAAGGTATTTTCATTGAAACACTCCATATTACGTTACATTATAAGGCATTTTCAATGATATACTACGATATATTAAAAGGTATTTTCAATGATACACTGCATATTACGTTATATTACAAGGTATTTTCAATGATATACTGCATATTACGTTATATTATAAGGTATTTTCAATGATACTCTGCATATTCCGTTATATTATAAGGTATTTTCATTGAAACACTCCATATTACGTTACATTATAAGGCATTTTCAATGATAAACTACGATATATTAAAAGGTATTTTCAATGATACACTGCATATTACGCTATATTATAAGGTATTTTCAATGATATACTGCATATTACGCTATATTATAAGGTATTTTCAATGATAAACTACGATATATTAGAAGGTATTTTCAGTGATACACTGCATATTTCGTTATACTATAAGGTATTTTCAATGATACAATGCATATTACGTTATATTATAAGGTATTTTCAATGATACACTGCATATTACGTTATATTATAAGGTATTTTCAATGATACTCTGCATATTCCTTTATATTATAAGGTATTTTCATTATAACACTCCATATTACGTTACATTATAAGGCATTTTCAATGATATACTACGATATATTAAAAGGTATTTTCAATGATACACTGCATATTACGTTATATTACAAGGTATTTTCAATGATATACTGCATATTACGTTATATTATAAGGTATTTTCAATGATAAACTACGATATATTAGAAGGTATTTTCAGTGATACACTGCATATTTCGTTATACTATAAGGTATTTTCAATGATACAATGCATATTACGTTATATTATAAGGTATTTTCAATGATACACTGCATATTACGTTATATTATAAGGTATTTTAAATGATACACTGCATATAAACGTTATATTATAAGGTATTTTCATTGATACACTGCATATTACGCTATATTATAAGGTATTTTCAATGATACACTGCATATTACGTTATATTATAAGGTATTTTCAATGATACACTGCATATTACGTTATATTATAAGGTATTTTCAATGATACTCTGCATATTCCGTTATATTATAAGGTATTTTCATTGAAACACTCCATATTACGTTACATTATAAGGCATTTTCAATGATAAACTACGATATATTAAAAGGTATTTTCAATGATACACTGCATATTACGTTATATTACAAGGTATTTTCAATGATACACTGCATATTACGCTATATTATAAGGTATTTTCAATGATACACTGCATATTACGTTATATCATAAGTTATTTTCAATGATACTCTGCAATTTACGTTATGTTATAAGGTATTTAATGATAAACTAAATATTACGTTATATTATAAGGTCTTTTCAATGATAAACTACGATATATTAAAAGGTATTTTCAATGATACACTGCATATTACGTTATATTACAAGGTATTTCAATGATACACTGCATATTACGCTATATTATAAGGTATTTTCAATGATACTCTGCAATTTACGTTATGTTATAAGGTATTTTCAATGATACTCTGCATATTCCGTTATATTATAAGGTATTTTCATTGAAACACTCCATATTACGTTACATTATAAGGCATTTTCAATGATAAACTACGATATATTAAAAGGTATTTTCAATGATACACTGCATATTACGTTATATTACAAGGTATTTTCAATGATACACTGCATATTACGCTATATTATAAGGTATTTTCAATGATACACTGCATATTACGTTATATCATAAGTTATTTTCAATGATACTCTGCAATTTACGTTATGTTATAAGGTATTTTCAATGATAAACTAAATATTACGTTATATTATAAAGTCTTTTCAATGATAAACTACGATATATTAGAAGGTATTTTCAATGATACACTGCATATTACGTTATATTATAAGGTATTTTCAATGATACTCTGCATATTCCGTTATATTATAAGGTATTTTCATTGAAACACTCCATATTACGTTACATTATAAGGCATTTTCAATGATATACTACGATATATTAAAAGGTATTTTCAATGATACACTGCATATTACGTTATGTTATAAGGTATTTTCAATGATAAACTAAATATTACGTTATATTATAAAGTCTTTTCAATGATAAACTACGATATATTACAAGGTATTTTCAATGATACACTGCATATTACGTTATATTATAAGGTATTTTCAATGATACACTGCATATGACGTTATATTATAAGGTATTTTCAATGATACACTGCATATTACGTTATATTATAAGGTATTTTCAATGATACACTGCATATTACGATATATTATAAGGTATTTTCAATGATACACTGCATATTACGCTATATTATAAGGTATTTTCAACGATATACTGCATATTACGTTATATTATAAGGTATTTTCAATGATACACTACAAATTACGTTATATTATAAGCTAATTTCAATGATACATTGCATATCACGTTATATTATAAGGTATTTTCATTGATACACTGCAAATTACGTTATATTATAAGGTATTTTCAATGATACACTGCATATTACGTTATATTATAAGGTATTTTCAATGATACACTGCATATTACGTTATATTATAAGGTATTTTCAATGATACACTGCATATTACGTTATATTATAAGGTATTTTCAATGATACACTACATATAAACGTTATATTATAAGGTATTTTCAATGATACACTGCATATTACGTTATATTATAAGGTATTTTCAATGATACACTGCATATTACGTTATATTATAAGGTATTTTCAATGATACACTGCATATTACGATATATTATAAGGTATTTTCAATGATACACTGCATATTACGTTATATTATAAGGTATTTTCAATGATGCTCTGCATATTCCGTTATATTATAAGGTATTTTCATTGAAACACTCCATATTACGTTACATTATAAGGCATTTTCAATGATAAACTACGATATATTAAAAGGTATTTTCAATGATACACTGCATATTACGTTATATTACAAGGTATTTTCAATGATACACTGCATATTACGCTATATTATAAGGTATTTTCAATGATACACTGCATATTACGTTATATCATAAGTTATTTTCAATGATACTCTGCAATTTACGTTATGTTATAAGGTATTTTCAATGATAAACTAAATATTACGTTATATTATAAAGTCTTTTCAATGATAAACTACGATATATTAGAAGGTATTTTCAATGATACACTGCATATTACGTTATATTATAAGGTATTTTCAATGACACACTGCATATTACGTTATATTACAAGGTATTTTCAATGATACACTGCATATTACGTTATAATATAAGGTATTTTCAATGATACACTGCATATTACGTTATATTATAAGGTATTTTCAATGATAAACTACGATATATTAGAAGGTATTTTCAATGATACACTGCATATTACGTTATATTATAAGGTATTTTCAATGATACACTGCATATTACGATATATTATAAGGTATTTTCAATGATACACTGCATATTACGCTATATTATAAGGTATTTTCAATGATATACTGCATATTACGTTATATTATAAGGTATTTTCAATGATACACTACAAATTACGTTATATTATAAGCTATTTTCAATGATACATTGCATATCACGTTATATTATAAGGTATTTTCATTGATACACTGCAAATTACGTTATATTATAAGGTATTTTCAATGATATACTACAAATTACGAAATATTATGAGGTATTTTCAATGATACACTGCATATTACGATATATTATAAGGTATTTTCAATGATACACTGCATATTACGTTATATTATAAGGTATTTTCAATGATACTCTGCATATTCCGTTATATTATAACGTATTTTCATTGAAACACTCCATATTACGTTACATTATAAGGCATTTTCAATGATAAACTACGATATATTAAAAGGTATTTTCAATGATACACTGCATATTACGTTATATTACAAGGTATTTTCAATGATACACTGCATATTACGCTATATTATAAGGTATTTTCAATGATACACTGCATATTACGTTATATTATAAGGTATTTTCAATGATACACTGCATATTACGTTATATTACAAGGTATTTTCAATGATACACTGCATATTACGTTATAATATAAGGTATTTTCAATGATACACTGCATATTACGTTATATTATAAGGTATTTTCAATGATAAACTACGATATATTAAAAGGTATTTTCAATGATACACTGCATATTACGTTATATTATAAGGTATTTTCAATGATACACTGCATATTACGTTATATTATAAGGTATTTTCAATGATAATCTGCATATTCCGTTATATTATAAGGTATTTTCATTGAAACACTCCATATTACGTTACATTATAAGGCGTTTTCAATGATAAACTACGATATATTATAAGGTATTTTCAATGATACACTGCATATTTCGTTATATTATAAGGTATTTTCAATGTTACACTGCATATTACGTTATATTATAAGGTATTTTCAATGATACACTGCATATTACGTTATATTAAAAGGTATTTTCAATGATAATCTGCATATTCCGTTATATTATAAGGTATTTTCATTGAAACACTCCATATTACGTTACATTATAAGGCGTTTTCAATGATAAACTACGATATATTATAAGGTATTTTCAATGATACACTGCATATTTCGTTATATTATAAGGTATGTTCAATGACACACTGCATATTTCGTTATATTATAAGGTATTTTCAATGATACACTGCATATTACGTTATATTATAAGGTCTTTTCAATGATACAATGCATATTACGTTATATTATAAGGTATTTTCAATGATACACTGCATATTACGTTATATTATAAGGTATTTTCAATGATACACTGCATATAAACGTTATATTATAAGGTATTTTCAATGATACACTGCATATTACGTTATATTATAAGGTATTTTCAATGATACACTGCATATTACGTTATATTATAAGGTCTTTTCAATGACACAATGCATATTTCGTTATATTATAAGGTATTTTCAATGATACACTGCATATTACGTTATATTATAAGGTCTTTTCAATGATACAATGCATATTACGTTATATTATAAGGTATTTTCAATGATACACTGCATATTACGTTATATTATAAGGTATTTTCAATGATACACTGCATATAAACGTTATATTATAAGGTATTTTCAATGATACTCTGCATATTCCGTTATATTATAAGGTATTTTCATTGAAACACTCCATATTACGTTACATTATAAGGCATTTTCAATGATATACTACGATATATTAAAAGGTATTTTCAATGATACACTGCATATTACGTTATATTACAAGGTATTTTCAATGATATACTGCATATTACGTTATATTATAAGGTATTTTCAATGATAAACTACGATATATTAGAAGGTATTTTCAGTGATACACTGCATATTTCGTTATACTATAAGGTATTTTCAATGATACACTGCATATTACGTTATATTATAAGGTATTTTCAATGATACACTGCATATTACGTTATATTATAAGGTATTTTCAATGATACACTGCATATAAACGTTATATTATAAGGTATTTTCAATGATACACTGCATATTACGCTATATTATAAGGTATTTTCAATGATACACTGCATATTACGTTATATCATAAGTTATTTTCAATGATACTCTGCAATTTACGTTATGTTATAAGGTATTTTCAATGATAAACTAAATATTACGTTATATTATAAAGTCTTTTCAATGATAAACTACGATATATTAGAAGGTATTTTCAATGATACACTGCATATTACGTTATATTATAAGGTATTTTCTATGATACACTGCATATTACGTTATATTATAAGGTATTTTCAATGATACTCTGCATATTCCGTTATATTATAAGGTATTTTCATTGAAACACTCCATATTACGTTACATTATAAGGCGTTTTCAATGATAAACTATCGATATATTATAAGGTATTTTCAATGATACACTGCATATTACGCTATATTATAAGGTATTTTCAATGATATACTGCATATTACGTTATATTATAAGGTATTTTCAATCATAAACTACGCTATATTAGAAGGTATTTTCAGTGATACACTGCATATTTCGTTATACTATAAGGTATTTTCAATGATACTCTGCATATTCCGTTATATTATAAGGTATTTTCATTGAAACACTCCATATTACGTTACATTATAAGGCATTTTCGATGATAAACTACGATATATTAAAAGGTATTTTCACTGATACACTGCATATTACGTTATATTACAAGGTATTTTCAATGATACACTGCATATTACGTTATATTATAAGGTATTTTCAATGATAAACTACGATATATTAGAAGGTATTTTCAATGATACACTGCATATTACGTTATATTATAAGGTATTTTCAATGATACACTGCATATTACGATATATTATAAGGTATTTTCAATGATACAATGCATATTACGTTATATTATAAGGTATTTTCAATGATACACTGCATATTACGTTATATTATAAGGTATTTTCAATGATACACTGCATATTACGTTATATTATAAGGTCTTTTCAATGACACAATGCATATTTCGTTATATTATAAGGTATTTTCAATGATACACTGCATATTACGTTATATTATAAGGTCTTTTCAATGATACAATGCATATTACGTTATATTATAAGGTATTTTCAATGATACACTGCATATTACGTTATATTATAAGGTATTTTCAATGATACACTGCATATAAACGTTATATTATAAGGTATTTTCAATGATACACTGCATATTACGTTATATTATAAGGTATTTTCAATGATACACTACAAATTACGAAATATTATAAGGTATTTTCAATGATACACTGCATATTACGATATATTATAAGGTATTTTCAATGATACACTGCATATTACGTTATATTATAAGGTATTTTCAATGATACTCTGCATATTCCGTTATATTATAAGGTATTTTCATTGAAACACTCCATATTACGTTACATTATAAGGCATTTTCAATGATATACTACGATATATTAAAAGGTATTTTCAATGATACACTGCATATTACGTTATATTACAAGGTATTTTCAATGATATACTGCATATTACGTTATATTATAAGGTATTTTCAATGATAAACTACGATATATTAGAAGGTATTTTCAGTGATACACTGCATATTTCGTTATACTATAAGGTATTTTCAATGATACAATGCATATTACGTTATATTATAAGGTATTTTCAATGATACACTGCATATTACGTTATATTATAAGGTAATTTCAATGATACACTGCATATTACGTTATATTATAAGGTATTTTCAATGATACACTGCATATTACGTTATATTATAAGGTCTTTTCAATGATACAATGCATATTACGTTATATTATAAGGTATTTTCAATGATACACTGCATATTACGTTATATTATAAGGTATTTTCAATGATACACTACATATAAACGTTATATTATAAGGTATTTTCAATGATACACTGCATATTACGTTATATTATAAGGTATTTTCAATGATACACTGCATATTACGTTATATTATAAGGTCTTTTCAATGATACACTGCATATTACGATATATTATAAGGTATTTTCAATGATACACTGCATATTACGTTATATTATAAGGTATTTTCAATGATACTCTGCATATTCCGTTATATTATAAGGTATTTTCATTGAAACACTCCATATTACGTTACATTATAAGGCATTTTCAATGATATACTACGATATATTAAAAGGTATTTTCAATGATACACTGCATATTACGTTATATTACAAGGTATTTTCAATGATATACTGCATATTACGTTATATTATAAGGTATTTTCAATGATACTCTGCATATTCCGTTATATTATAAGGTATTTTCATTGAAACACTCCATATTACGTTACATTATAAGGCATTTTCAATGATAAACTACGATATATTAGAAGGTATTTTCAGTGATACACTGCATATTTCGTTATACTATAAGGTATTTTCAATGATACAATGCATATTACGTTATATTATAAGGTATTTTCAATGATACACTGCATATTACGTTATATTATAAGGTATTTTCAATGATACTCTGCATATTCCGTTATATTATAAGGTATTTTCATTATAACACTCCATATTACGTTACATTATAAGGCATTTTCAATGATATACTACGATATATTAAAAGGTATTTTCAATGATACACTGCATATTACGTTATATTACAAGGTATTTTCAATGATATACTGCATATTACGTTATATTATAAGGTATTTTCAATGATAAACTACGATATATTAGAAGGTATTTTCAGTGATACACTGCATATTTCGTTATACTATAAGGTATTTTCAATGATACAATGCATATTACGTTATATTATAAGGTATTTTCAATGATACACTGCATATTACGTTATATTATAAGGTATTTTAAATGATACACTGCATATAAACGTTATATTATAAGGTATTTTCATTGATACACTGCATATTACGCTATATTATAAGGTATTTTCAATGATACACTGCATATTACGTTATATTATAAGGTATTTTCAATGATACACTGCATATTACGTTATATTATAAGGTATTTTCAATGATACTCTGCATATTCCGTTATATTATAAGGTATTTTCATTGAAACACTCCATATTACGTTACATTATAAGGCATTTTCAATGATAAACTACGATATATTAAAAGGTATTTTCAATGATACACTGCATATTACGTTATATTACAAGGTATTTTCAATGATACACTGCATATTACGCTATATTATAAGGTATTTTCAATGATACACTGCATATTACGTTATATCATAAGTTATTTTCAATGATACTCTGCAATTTACGTTATGTTATAAGGTATTTAATGATAAACTAAATATTACGTTATATTATAAGGTCTTTTCAATGATAAACTACGATATATTAAAAGGTATTTTCAATGATACACTGCATATTACGTTATATTACAAGGTATTTCAATGATACACTGCATATTACGCTATATTATAAGGTATTTTCAATGATACTCTGCAATTTACGTTATGTTATAAGGTATTTTCAATGATACTCTGCATATTCCGTTATATTATAAGGTATTTTCATTGAAACACTCCATATTACGTTACATTATAAGGCATTTTCAATGATAAACTACGATATATTAAAAGGTATTTTCAATGATACACTGCATATTACGTTATATTACAAGGTATTTTCAATGATACACTGCATATTACGCTATATTATAAGGTATTTTCAATGATACACTGCATATTACGTTATATCATAAGTTATTTTCAATGATACTCTGCAATTTACGTTATGTTATAAGGTATTTTCAATGATAAACTAAATATTACGTTACATTATAAAGTCTTTTCAATGATAAACTACGATATATTAGAAGGTATTTTCAATGATACACTGCATATTACGTTATATTATAAGGTATTTTCAATGATACTCTGCATATTCCGTTATATTATAAGGTATTTTCATTGAAACACTCCATATTACGTTACATTGTAAGGCATTTTCAATGATATACTACGATATATTAAAAGGTATTTTCAATGATACACTGCATATTACGTTATGTTATAAGGTATTTTCAATGATAAACTAAATATTACGTTATATTATAAAGTCTTTTCAATGATAAACTACGATATATTAGAAGGTATTTTCAATGATACACTGCATATTACGTTATATTATAAGGTATTTTCAATGATACACTGCATATAAACGTTATATTATAAGGTATTTTCAATGATACACTGCATATTACGTTATATTATAAGGTATTTTCAATGATACACTATAAATTACGAAATATTATAAGGTATTTTCAATGATACACTGCATATTACGATATATTATAAGGTATTTTCAATGATACACTGCATATTACGTTATATTATAAGGTATTTTCAATGATACTCTGCATATTCCGTTATATTATAAGGTATGTTCAATGACACACTGCATATTTCGTTATATTATAAGGTATTTTCAATGATACAATGCATATTACGTTATATTATAAGGTATTTTCAATGATACACTGCATATTACGTTATATTATAAGGTATTTTCAATGATACACTGCATATTACGTTATATTATAAGGTCTTTTCAATGACACAATGCATATTTCGTTATTTTATAAGGTATTTTCATTGAAACACTCCATATTACGTTACATTATAAGGCATTTTCAATGATATACTACGATATATTAAAAGGTATTTTCAATGATACACTGCATATTACGTTATATTACAAGGTATTTTCAATGATATACTGCATATTACGTTATATTATAAGGTATTTTCAATGATACTCTGCATATTCCGTTATATTATAAGGTATTTTCATTGAAACACTCCATATTACGTTACATTATAAGGCATTTTCAATGATAAACTACGATATATTAAAAGGTATTTTCAATGATACACTGCATATTACGTTATATTACAAGGTATTTTCAATGATACACTGCATATTACGCTATATTATAATTTATTTTCAATGATAAACTACGATATATTAGAAGGTATTTTCAATGATACACTGCATATGACGTTATATTATAAGGTATTTTCAATGATACACTGCATATTACGATATATTATAAGGTATTTTCAATGATAAACTAAATATTACGTTATATTATAAAGTCTTTTCAATGATAAACTACGATATATTACAAGGTATTTTCAATGATACACTGCATACTACGTTATATTATAAGGTATTTTCAATGATACACTGCATATGACGTTATATTATAAGGTATTTTCAATGATACACTGCATATTACGTTATATTATAAGGTATTTTCAATGATACACTGCATATTACGATATATTATAAGGTATTTTCAATGATACACTGCATATTACGCTATATTATAAGGTATTTTCAACGATATACTGCATATTACGTTATATTATAAGGTATTTTCAATGATACACTACAAATTACGTTATATTATAAGCTAATTTCAATGATACATTGCATATCACGTTATATTATAAGGTATTTTCATTGATACACTGCAAATTACGTTATATTATAAGGTATTTTCAATGATACACTGCATATTACGTTATATTATAAGGTATTTTCAATGATACACTGCATATTACGTTATATTATAAGGTATTTTCAATGATACACTGCATATTACGTTATATTATAAGGTATTTTCAATGATACACTACATATAAACGTTATATTATAAGGTATTTTCAATGATACACTGCATATTACGTTATATTATAAGGTATTTTCAATGATACACTGCATATTACGTTATATTATAAGGTCTTTTCAATGATACACTGCATATTACGATATATTATAAGGTATTTTCAATGATACACTGCATATTACGTTATATTATAAGGTATTTTCAATGATGCTCTGCATATTCCGTTATATTATAAGGTATTTTCATTGAAACACTCCATATTACGTTACATTATAAGGCATTTTCAATGATAAACTACGATATATTAAAAGGTATTTTCAATGATACACTGCATATTACGTTATATTACAAGGTATTTTCAATGGTACACTGCATATTACGCTATATTATAAGGTATTTTCAATGATACACTGCATATTACGTTATATCATAAGTTATTTTCAATGATACTCTGCAATTTACGTTATGTTATAAGGTATTTTCAATGATAAACTAAATATTACGTTATATTATAAAGTCTTTTCAATGATAAACTACGATATATTAGAAGGTATTTTCAATGATACACTGCATATTACGTTATATTATAAGGTATTTTCAATGACACACTGCATATTACGTTATATTACAAGGTATTTTCAATGATGCACTGCATATTACGT
The DNA here is from genome assembly GCA_916610255.1 of Lasioglossum lativentre. Classification (NCBI taxonomy): domain Eukaryota; kingdom Metazoa; phylum Arthropoda; class Insecta; order Hymenoptera; family Halictidae; genus Lasioglossum; species Lasioglossum lativentre. The sequence continues at coordinate 328,539 of CAKAJI010000196.1, read as the reverse complement.
TATAATATAAGGTATTTTCAATGATACACTGCATATTACGTTATATTATAAGGTATTTTCAATGATAAACTACGATATATTAGAAGGTATTTTCAATGATACACTGCATATTACGTTATATTATAAGGTATTTTCAATGATACACTGCATATTACGATATATTATAAGGTATTTTCAATGATACACTGCATATTACGCTATATTATAAGGTATTTTCAATGATATACTGCATATTACGTTATATTATAAGGTATTTTCAATGATACACTACAAATTACGTTATATTATAAGCTATTTTCAATGATACATTGCATATCACGTTATATTATAAGGTATTTTCATTGATACACTGCAAATTACGTTATATTATAAGGTATTTTCAATGATATACTACAAATTACGAAATATTATGAGGTATTTTCAATGATACACTGCATATTACGATATATTATAAGGTATTTTCAATGATACACTGCATATTACGTTATATTATAAGGTATTTTCAATGATACTCTGCATATTCCGTTATATTATAAGGTATTTTCATTGAAACACTCCATATTACGTTACATTATAAGGCATTTTCAATGATAAACTACGATATATTAAAAGGTATTTTCAATGATACACTGCATATTACGTTATATTACAAGGTATTTTCAATGATACACTGCATATTACGCTATATTATAAGGTATTTTCAATGATACACTGCATATTACGTTATATTATAAGGTATTTTCAATGATACACTGCATATTACGTTATATTACAAGGTATTTTCAATGATACACTGCATATTACGTTATAATATAAGGTATTTTCAATGATACACTGCATATTACGTTATATTATAAGGTATTTTCAATGATAAACTACGATATATTAAAAGGTATTTTCAATGATACACTGCATATTACGTTATATTATAAGGTATTTTCAATGATACACTGCATATTACGTTATATTATAAGGTATTTTCAATGATAATCTGCATATTCCGTTATATTATAAGGTATTTTCATTGAAACACTCCATATTACGTTACATTATAAGGCGTTTTCAATGATAAACTACGATATATTATAAGGTATTTTCAATGATACACTGCATATTTCGTTATATTATAAGGTATTTTCAATGATACACTGCATATTACGTTATATTATAAGGTATTTTCAATGATACACTGCATATTACGTTATATTAAAAGGTATTTTCAATGATAATCTGCATATTCCGTTATATTATAAGGTATTTTCATTGAAACACTCCATATTACGTTACATTATAAGGCGTTTTCAATGATAAACTACGATATATTATAAGGTATTTTCAATGATACACTGCATATTTCGTTATATTATAAGGTATGTTCAATGACACACTGCATATTTCGTTATATTATAAGGTATTTTCAATGATACAATGCATATTACGTTATATTATAAGGTATTTTCAATGATACACTGCATATTACGTTATATTATAAGGTATTTTCAATGATACACTGCATATTACGTTATATTATAAGGTCTTTTCAATGACACAATGCATATTTCGTTATTTTATAAGGTATTTTCAATGATACACTGCATATTACGTTATATTACAAGGTATTTTCAATGATACACTGCATATTACGTTATAATATAAGGTATTTTCAATGATACACTGCATATTACGTTATATTATAAGGTATTTTCAATGATAAACTACGATATATTAGAAGGTATTTTCAATGATACACTGCATATTACGTTATATTATAAGGTATTTTCAATGATACACTGCATATTACGATATATTATAAGGTATTTTCAATGATACACTGCATATTACGCTATATTATAAGGTATTTTCAACGATATACTGCATATTACGTTATATTATAAGGTATTTTCAATGATACACTACAAATTACGTTATATTATAAGCTAATTTCAATGATACATTGCATATCACGTTATATTATAAGGTATTTTCATTGATACACTGCAAATTACGTTATATTATAAGGTATTTTCAATGATATACTACAAATTACGAAATATTATGAGGTATTTTCAATGATACACTGCATATTACGATATATTATAAGGTATTTTCAATGATACACTGCATATTACGTTATATTATAAGGTATTTTCAATGATACTCTGCATATTCCGTTATATTATAAGGTATTTTCATTGAAACACTCCATATTACGTTACATTATAAGGCATTTTCAATGATAAACTACGATATATTAAAAGGTATTTTCAATGATACACTGCATATTACGTTATATTACAAGGTATTTTCAATGATACACTGCATATTACGCTATATTATAAGGTATTTTCAATGATACACTGCATATTACGTTATATCATAAGTTATTTTCAATGATACTCTGCAATTTACGTTATGTTATAAGGTATTTTCAATGATAAACTAAATATTACGTTATATTATAAGGTCTTTTCAATGATAAACTACGATATATTAGAAGGTATTTTCAATGATACACTGCATATTACGTTATATTATAAGGTATTTTCAATGATACACTGCATATTACGTTATATTACAAGGTATTTTCAATGATACACTGCATATTACGTTATAATATAAGGTATTTTCAATGATACACTGCATATTACGTTATATTATAAGGTATTTTCAATGATAAACTACGATATATTAAAAGGTATTTTCAATGATACACTGCATATTACGTTATATTATAAGGTATTTTCAATGATACACTGCATATTACGTTATATTATAAGGTATTTTCAATGATAATCTGCATATTCCGTTATATTATAAGGTATTTTCATTGAAACACTCCATATTACGTTACATTATAAGGCGTTTTCAATGATAAACTACGATATATTATAAGGTATTTTCAATGATACACTGCATATTTCGTTATATTATAAGGTATTTTCAATGTTACACTGCATATTACGTTATATTATAAGGTATTTTCAATGATACACTGCATATTACGTTATATTATAAGGTATTTTCAATGATAATCTGCATATTCCGTTATATTATAAGGTATTTTCATTGAAACACTCCATATTACGTTACATTATAAGGCGTTTTCAATGATAAACTACGATATATTATAAGGTATTTTCAATGATACACTGCATATTTCGTTATATTATAAGGTATGTTCAATGACACACTGCATATTTCGTTATATTATAAGGTATTTTCAATGATACAATGCATATTACGTTATATTATAAGGTATTTTCAATGATACACTGCATATTACGTTATATTATAAGGTATTTTCAATGATACACTGCATATTACGTTATATTATAAGGTCTTTTCAATGACACAATGCATATTTCGTTATATTATAAGTTATTTTCAATGATACACTGCATATTACGTTATACTATAAGGTATTTTTAATGATAAACTACGACATAATATAAGGTATGTTCAATGACACACTGCATATTTCGTTATATTATAAGGTATTTTCAATGATACACTACAAATTCCGTTATATTATAAGGTATTTTCAATGATACACTGCATATTACGTTATATTCTATTGTATTTTCAATGATACACTGCATATAAACGTTATATTATAAGGTATTTTCAATGATACACTGCATATTACGTTATATTATAAGGTATTTTCAATGATACACTGCATATAAACGTTATATTATAAGGTATTTTCAATGATACACTGCATATTACGTTATATTACAAGGTATTTTCAATGATACACTGCATATTACGCTATATTATAAGGTATTTTCAATGATACACTGCATATTACGTTATATCATAAGTTATTTTCAATGATACTCTGCAATTTACGTTATGTTATAAGGTATTTTCAATGATAATCTGCATATTCCGTTATATTATAAGGTATTTTCATTGAAACACTCCATATTACGTTACATTATAAGGCGTTTTCAATGATAAACTACGATATATTATAAGGTATTTTCAATGATACACTGCATATTTCGTTATATTATAAGGTATTTTCAATGTTACACTGCATAATACGTTATATTATAAGGTATTTTCAATGATACACTGCATATTACGTTATATTATAAGGTATTTTCAATGATAATCTGCATATTCCGTTATATTATAAGGTATTTTCATTGAAACACTCCATATTACGTTACATTATAAGGCGTTTTCAATGATAAACTACGATATATTATAAGGTATTTTCAATGATACACTGCATATTTCGTTATATTATAAGGTATGTTCAATGACACACTGCATATTTCGTTATATTATAAGGTATTTTCAATGATACAATGCATATTACGTTATATTATAAGGTATTTTCAATGATACACTGCATATTACGTTATATTATAAGGTATTTTCAATGATACACTGCATATTACGTTATATTATAAGGTCTTTTCAATGACACAATGCATATTTCGTTATATTATAAGTTATTTTCAATGATACACTGCATATTACGTTATACTATAAGGTATTTTTAATGATAAACTACGACATAATATAAGGTATGTTCAATGACACACTGCATATTTCGTTATATTATAAGGTATTTTCAATGATACACTACAAATTCCGTTATATTATAAGGTATTTTCAATGATACACTGCATATTACGTTATATTCTATTGTATTTTCAATGATACACTGCATATAAACGTTATATTATAAGGTATTTTCAATGATAATCTGCATATTCCGTTATATTATAAGGTATTTTCATTGAAACACTCCATATTACGTTACATTATAAGGCGTTTTCAATGATAAACTACGATATATTATAAGGTATTTTCAATGATACACTGCATATTACGTTATATTATAAGGTATGTTCAATGACACACTGCATATTTCGTTATATTATAAGGTATTTTCAATGATACACTGCATATTACGTTATATTATAAGGTCTTTTCAATGACACAATGCATATTTCGTTATATTATAAGTTATTTTCAATGATACACTGCATATTACGTTATACTATAAGGTATTTTTAATGATAAACTACGACATAATATAAGGTATGTTCAATGACACACTGCATATTTCGTTATATTATAAGGTATTTTCAATGATACACTACAAATTCCGTTATATTATAAGGTATTTTCAATGATACACTGCATATTACGTTATATTCTATTGTATTTTCAATGATACACTGCATATAAACGTTATATTATAAGGTATTTTCAATGATACACTGCATATTACGTTATATTATAAGGTATTTTCAATGATACACTGCATATAAACGTTATATTATAAGGTATTTTCAATGATACACTGCATATTACGTTATATTACAAGGTATTTTCAATGATACACTGCATATTACGCTATATTATAAGGTATTTTCAATGATACACTGCATATTACGTTATATCATAAGTTATTTTCAATGATACTCTGCAATTTACGTTATGTTATAAGGTATTTTCAATGATAAACTAAATATTACGTTATATTATAAGGTCTTTTCAATGATAAACTACGATATATTACAAGGTATTTTCAATGATACACTGCATATTACGTTATATTATAAGGTCTTTTCAATGACACAATGCATATTTCGTTATATTATAAGTTATTTTCAATGATACACTGCATATTACGTTATACTATAAGGTATTTTTAATGATAAACTACGACATAATATAAGGTATGTTCAATGACACACTGCATATTTCGTTATATTATAAGGTATTTTCAATGATACACTACAAATTACGTTATATTATAAGCTAATTTCAATGATACATTGCATATCACGTTATATTATAAGGTATTTTCATTGATACACTGCAAATTACGTTATATTATAAGGTATTTTCAATGATATACTACAAATTACGAAATATTATGAGGTATTTTCAATGATACACTGCATATTACGATATATTATAAGGTATTTTCAATGATACACTGCATATTACGTTATATTATAAGGTATTTTCAATGATACTCTGCATATTCCGTTATATTATAAGGTATTTTCATTGAAACACTCCATATTACGTTACATTATAAGGCATTTTCAATGATAAACTACGATATATTAAAAGGTATTTTCAATGATACACTGCATATTACGTTATATTACAAGGTATTTTCAATGATACACTGCATATTACGCTATATTATAAGGTATTTTCAATGATACACTGCATATTACGTTATATCATAAGTTATTTTCAATGATACTCTGCAATTTACGTTATGTTATAAGGTATTTTCAATGATAAACTAAATATTACGTTATATTATAAGGTCTTTTCAATGATAAACTACGATATATTAGAAGGTATTTTCAATGATACACTGCATATTACGTTATATTATAAGGTATTTTCAATGATACACTGCATATTACGTTATATTACAAGGTATTTTCAATGATACACTGCATATTACGTTATAATATAAGGTATTTTCAATGATACACTGCATATTACGTTATATTATAAGGTATTTTCAATGATAAACTACGATATATTAAAAGGTATTTTCAATGATACACTGCATATTACGTTATATTATAAGGTATTTTCAATGATACACTGCATATTACGTTATATTATAAGGTATTTTCAATGATAATCTGCATATTCCGTTATATTATAAGGTATTTTCATTGAAACACTCCATATTACGTTACATTATAAGGCGTTTTCAATGATAAACTACGATATATTATAAGGTATTTTCAATGATACACTGCATATTTCGTTATATTATAAGGTATTTTCAATGTTACACTGCATATTACGTTATATTATAAGGTATTTTCAATGATACACTGCATATTACGTTATATTATAAGGTATTTTCAATGATAATCTGCATATTCCGTTATATTATAAGGTATTTTCATTGAAACACTCCATATTACGTTACATTATAAGGCGTTTTCAATGATAAACTACGATATATTATAAGGTATTTTCAATGATACACTGCATATTTCGTTATATTATAAGGTATGTTCAATGACACACTGCATATTTCGTTATATTATAAGGTATTTTCAATGATACAATGCATATTACGTTATATTATAAGGTATTTTCAATGATACACTGCATATTACGTTATATTATAAGGTATTTTCAATGATACACTGCATATTACGTTATATTATAAGGTCTTTTCAATGACACAATGCATATTTCGTTATATTATAAGTTATTTTCAATGATACACTGCATATTACGTTATACTATAAGGTATTTTTAATGATAAACTACGACATAATATAAGGTATGTTCAATGACACACTGCATATTTCGTTATATTATAAGGTATTTTCAATGATACACTACAAATTCCGTTATATTATAAGGTATTTTCAATGATACACTGCATATTACGTTATATTCTATTGTATTTTCAATGATACACTGCATATAAACGTTATATTATAAGGTATTTTCAATGATACACTGCATATTACGTTATATTATAAGGTATTTTCAATGATACACTGCATATAAACGTTATATTATAAGGTATTTTCAATGATACACTGCATATTACGTTATATTACAAGGTATTTTCAATGATACACTGCATATTACGCTATATTATAAGGTATTTTCAATGATACACTGCATATTACGTTATATCATAAGTTATTTTCAATGATACTCTGCAATTTACGTTATGTTATAAGGTATTTTCAATGATAAACTAAATATTACGTTATATTATAAGGTCTTTTCAATGATAAACTACGATATATTACAAGGTATTTTCAATGATACACAGCATATTACGTTATATTATAAGGTCTTTTCAATGACACAATGCATATTTCGTTATATTATAAGTTATTTTCAATGATACACTGCATATTACGTTATACTATAAGGTATTTTTAATGATAAACTACGACATAATATAAGGTATGTTCAATGACACACTGCATATTTCGTTATATTATAAGGTATTTTCAATGATACACTACAAATTCCGATATATTATAAGGTATTTTCAATGATACACTGCATATTACGTTATATTCTATTGTATTTTCAATGATACACTGCATATAAACGTTATATTATAAGGTATTTTCAATGATACACTGCATATTACGTTATATTATAAGGTATTTTCAATGATACACTGCATATAAACGTTATATTATAAGGTATTTTCAATGATACACTGCATATTACGTTATATTATAAGGTATTTTCAATGATACACTACAAATTACGTTATATTATAAGCTATTTTCAATGATACATTGCATATCACGTTATATTATAAGGTATTTTCATTGATACACTGCAAATTACGTTATATTATAAGGTATTTTCAATGATACAATGCATATTACGTTATATTATAAGGTATTTTCAATGATAATCTGCATATTCCGTTATATTATAAGGTATTTTCATTGAAACACTCCATATTACGTTACATTATAAGGCGTTTTCAATGATAAACTACGATATATTATAAGGTATTTTCAATGATACACTGCATATTTCGTTATATTATAAGGTATGTTCAATGACACACTGCATATTTCGTTATATTATAAGGTATTTTCAATGATACAATGCATATTACGTTATATTATAAGGTATTTTCAATGATACACTGCATATTACGTTATATTATAAGGTATTTTCAATGATACACTGCATATTACGTTATATTATAAGGTCTTTTCAATGACACAATGCATATTTCGTTATATTATAAGTTATTTTCAATGATACACTGCATATTACGTTATACTATAAGGTATTTTTAATGATAAACTACGACATAATATAAGGTATGTTCAATGACACACTGCATATTTCGTTATATTATAAGGTATTTTCAATGATACACTACAAATTCCGTTATATTATAAGGTATTTTCAATGATACACTGCATATTACGTTATATTCTATTGTATTTTCAATGATACACTGCATATAAACGTTATATTATAAGGTATTTTCAATGATACACTGCATATTACGTTATATTATAAGGTATTTTCAATGATACACTGCATATAAACGTTATATTATAAGGTATTTTCAATGATACACTGCATATTACGTTATATTACAAGGTATTTTCAATGATACACTGCATATTACGCTATATTATAAGGTATTTTCAATGATACACTGCATATTACGTTATATCATAAGTTATTTTCAATGATACTCTGCAATTTACGTTATGTTATAAGGTATTTTCAATGATAAACTAAATATTACGTTATATTATAAGGTCTTTTCAATGATAAACTACGATATATTACAAGGTATTTTCAATGATACACTGCATATTACGTTATATTATAAGGTCTTTTCAATGACACAATGCATATTTCGTTATATTATAAGTTATTTTCAATGATACACTGCATATTACGTTATACTATAAGGTATTTTTAATGATAAACTACGACATAATATAAGGTATGTTCAATGACACACTGCATATTTCGTTATATTATAAGGTATTTTCAATGATACACTACAAATTCCGTTATATTATAAGGTATTTTCAATGATACACTGCCTATTACGTTATATTCTATTGTATTTTCAATGATACACTGCATATTACGTTCTATTACAAGGTATTTTCAATGATACACTGCATATTACGCTATATTATAAGGTATTTTCAATGATACACTGCATATTACGTTATATCATAAGTTATTTTCAATGATACTCTGCAATTTACGTTATGTTATAAGGTATTTTCAATGATAAACTAAATATTACGTTATATTATAAGGTCTTTTCAATGATAAACTACGATATATTAGAAGGTATTTTCAATGATACACTGCATATTACGTTATATTATAAGGTATTTTCAATGATACACTGCATATTACGTTATATTGCAAGGTATTTTCAATGATACACTGCATATTACGTTATAATATAAGGTATTTTCAATGATACACTGCATATTACGTTATATTATAAGGTATTTTCAATGATAAACTACGATATATTAGAAGGTATTTTCAATGATACACTGCATATTACGTTATATTATAAGTTATTTTCAATGATACACTGCATATTACGTTATACTATAAGGTATTTTTAATGATAAACTACGACATAATATAAGGTATGTTCAATGACACACTGCATATTTCGTTATATTATAAGGTATTTTCAATGATACAATGCATATTACGTTATATTATAAGGTATTTTCAATGATACACTGCATATTACGTTATATTATAAGGTATTTTCAATGATACACTGCATATTACGTTATATTATAAGGTCTTTTCAATGACACAATGCATATTTCGTTATATTATAAGTTATTTTCAATGATACACTGCATATTACGTTATACTATAAGGTATTTTTAATGATAAACTACGACATAATATAAGGTATGTTCAATGACACACTGCATAATTCGTTATATTATAAGGTATTTTCAATGATACACTACAAATTCCGTATATTATAAGGTATTTTCAATGATACACTGCATATTACGTTATATCATAAGTTATTTTCAATGATACTCTGCAATTTACGTTATGTTATAAGGTATTTTCAATGATAAACTAAATATTACTTTATATTATAAAGTCTTTTCAATGATAAACTACGATATATTAGAAGGTATTTTCAATGATACACTGCATATTACGTTATTTTATAAGGTATTTTCAATGATACACTGCATATTACGTTATATTACAAGGTATTTTCAATGATACACTGCATATTACGTTATAATATAAGGTATTTTCAATGATACACTGCATATTACGTTATATTATAAGGTATTTTCAATGATAAACTACGATATATTAGAAGGTATTTTCAATGATACACTGCATATTACGTTATATTATAAGGTATTTTCAATGATACACTGCATATTACGATATATTATAAGGTATTTTCAATGATACACTGCATATTACGATATATTATAAGGTATTTTCAATGATACACTGCATATTACGTTATATTATAAGGTATTTTCAATGATACTCTGCATATTCCGTTATATTATAAGGTATTTTCATTGAAACACTCCATATTACGTTACATTATAAGGCATTTTCAATGATAAACTACGATATATTAAAAGGTATTTTCAATGATACACTGCATATTACGTTATATTACAAGGTATTTTCAATGATACACTGCATATTACGCTATATTATAAGGTATTTTCAATGATACACTGCATATTACGTTATATCATAAGTTATTTTCAATGATACTCTGCAATTTACGTTATGTTATAAGGTATTTTCAATGATAAACTAAATATTACGTTATATTATAAAGTCTTTTCAATGATAAACTACGATATATTAGAAGGTATTTTCAATGATACACTGCATATTACGTTATATTATAAGGTATTTTCAATGATACACTGCATATTACGTTATATTACAAGGTATTTTCAATGATACACTGCATATTACGTTATAATATAAGGTATTTTCAATGATACACTGCATATTCCGTTATATTATAAGGTATTTTCAATGATAAACTACGATATATTAGAAGGTATTTTCAATGATACACTGCATATTACGTTATATTATAAGGTATTTTCAATGATACACTGCATATTACGATATATTATAAGGTATTTTCAATGATACACTGCATATTACGCTATATTATAAGGTATTTTCAATGATATACTGCATATTACGTTATATTATAAGGTATTTTCAATGATACACTACAAATTACGTTATATTATAAGGTATTTTCAATGATACATTGCATATCACGTTATATTATAAGGTATTTTCATTGATACACTGCAAATTACGTTATATTATAAGGTATTTTCAATGATATACTACAAATTACGAAATATTATGAGGTATTTTCAATGATACACTGCATATTACGATATATTATAAGGTATTTTCAATGATACACTGCATATTACGTTATATTATAAGGTATTTTCAATGATACTCTGCATATTCCGTTATATTATAAGGTATTTTCATTGAAACACTCCATATTACGTTACATTATAAGGCATTTTCAATGATAAACTACGATATATTAAAAGGTATTTTCAATGATACACTGCATATTACGTTATATTACAAGGTATTTTCAATGATACACTGCATATTACGCTATATTATAAGGTATTTTCAATGATACACTGCATATTACGTTATATCATAAGTTATTTTCAATGATACACTGCATATTACGTTATATTACAAGGTATTTTCAATGATACACTGCATATTACGTTATAATATAAGGTATTTTCAATGATACACTGCATATTACGTTATATTATAAGGTATTTTCAATGATAAACTACGATATATTAAAAGGTATTTTCAATGATACACTGCATATTACGTTATATTATAAGGTATTTTCAATGATACACTGCATATTACGTTATATTACAAGGTATTTTCAATGATACACTGCATATTACGTTATAATATAAGGTATTTTCAATGATACACTGCATATTACGTTATATTATAAGGTATTTTCAATGATAAACTACGATATATTAAAAGGTATTTTCAATGATACACTGCATATTACGTTATATTATAAGGTATTTTCAATGATACACTGCATATTACGTTATATTATAAGGTATTTTCAATGATAATCTGCATATTCCGTTATATTATAAGGTATTTTCATTGAAACACTCCATATTACGTTACATTATAAGGCGTTTTCAATGATAAACTACGATATATTATAAGGTATTTTCAATGATACACTGCATATTTCGTTATATTATAAGGTATTTTCAATGTTACACTGCATATTACGTTATATTATAAGGTATTTTCAATGATACACTGCATATTACGTTATATTATAAGGTATTTTCAATGATAATCTGCATATTCCGTTATATTATAAGGTATTTTCATTGAAACACTCCATATTACGTTACATTATAAGGCGTTTTCAATGATAAACTACGATATATTATAAGGTATTTTCAATGATACACTGCATATTTCGTTATATTATAAGGTATGTTCAATGACACACTGCATATTTCGTTATATTATAAGGTATTTTCAATGATACAATGCATATTACGTTATATTATAAGGTATTTTCAATGATACACTGCATATTACGTTATATTATAAGGTATTTTCAATGATACACTGCATATAACGTTATATTATAAGGTCTTTTCAATGACACAATGCATATTTCGTTATATTATAAGTTATTTTCAATGATACACTGCATATTACGTTATACTATAAGGTATTTTTAATGATAAACTACGACATAATATAAGGTATGTTCAATGACACACTGCATATTTCGTTATATTATAAGGTATTTTCAATGATACACTACAAATTCCGTTATATTATAAGGTATTTTCAATGATACACTGCATATTACGTTATATTCTATTGTATTTTCAATGATACACTGCATATAAACGTTATATTATAAGGTATTTTCAATGATACACTGCATATTACGTTATATTATAAGGTATTTTCAATGATACACTGCATATAAACGTTATATTATAAGGTATTTTCAATGATACACTGCATATTACGTTATATTACAAGGTATTTTCAATGATACACTGCATATTACGCTATATTATAAGGTATTTTCAATGATACACTGCATATTACGTTATATCATAAGTTATTTTCAATGATACTCTGCAATTTACGTTATGTTATAAGGTATTTTCAATGATAAACTAAATATTACGTTATATTATAAGGTCTTTTCAATGATAAACTACGATATATTACAAGGTATTTTCAATGATACACTGCATATTACGTTATATTATAAGGTCTTTTCAATGACACAATGCATATTTCGTTATATTATAAGTTATTTTCAATGATACACTGCATATTACGTTATACTATAAGGTATTTTTAATGATAAACTACGACATAATATAAGGTATGTTCAATGACACACTGCATATTTCGTTATATTATAAGGTATTTTCAATGATACACTACAAATTCCGATATATTATAAGGTATTTTCAATGATACACTGCATATTACGTTATATTCTATTGTATTTTCAATGATACACTGCATATAAACGTTATATTATAAGGTATTTTCAATGATACACTGCATATTACGTTATATTATAAGGTATTTTCAATGATACACTGCATATAAACGTTATATTATAAGGTATTTTCAATGATACACTGCATATTACGTTATATTATAAGGTATTTTCAATGATACACTACAAATTACGTTATATTATAAGCTATTTTCAATGATACATTGCATATCACGTTATATTATAAGGTATTTTCATTGATACACTGCAAATTACGTTATATTATAAGGTATTTTCAATGATACAATGCATATTACGTTATATTATAAGGTATTTTCAATGATACACTGCATATTACGTTATATTATAAGGTATTTTCAATGATACACTGCATATTACGTTATATTATAAGGTCTTTTCAATGACACAATGCATATTTCGTTATATTATAAGTTATTTTCAATGATACACTGCATATTACGTTATACTATAAGGTATTTTCAATGATACACTGCATATTACGTTATATCATAAGTTATTTTCAATGATACTCTGCAATTTACGTTATGTTATAAGGTATTTTCAATGATAAACTAAATATTACGTTATATTATAAGGTCTTTTCAATGATAAACTACGATATATTAGAAGGTATTTTCAATGATACACTGCATATTACGTTATATTATAAGGTATTTTCAATGATACACTGCATATTACGTTATATTACAAGGTATTTTCAATGATACACTGCATATTACGTTATAATATAAGGTATTTTCAATGATACACTGCATATTACGTTATATTATAAGGTATTTTCAATGATAAACTACGATATATTAAAAGGTATTTTCAATGATACACTGCATATTACGTTATATTATAAGGTATTTTCAATGATACACTGCATATTACGTTATATTATAAGGTATTTTCAATGATAATCTGCATATTCCGTTATATTATAAGGTATTTTCATTGAAACACTCCATATTACGTTACATTATAAGGCGTTTTCAATGATAAACTACGATATATTATAAGGTATTTTCAATGATACACTGCATATTTCGTTATATTATAAGGTATTTTCAATGTTACACTGCATATTACGTTATATTATAAGGTATTTTCAATGATACACTGCATATTACGTTATATTATAAGGTATTTTCAATGATAATCTGCATATTCCGTTATATTATAAGGTATTTTCATTGAAACACTCCATATTACGTTACATTATAAGGCGTTTTCAATGATAAACTACGATATATTATAAGGTATTTTCAATGATACACTGCATATTTCGTTATATTATAAGGTATGTTCAATGACACACTGCATATTTCGTTATATTATAAGGTATTTTCAATGATACAATGCATATTACGTTATATTATAAGGTATTTTCAATGATACACTGCATATTACGTTATATTATAAGGTATTTTCAATGATACACTGCATATTACGTTATATTATAAGGTCTTTTCAATGACACAATGCATATTTCGTTATATTATAAGTTATTTTCAATGATACACTGCATATTACGTTATACTATAAGGTATTTTTAATGATAAACTACGACATAATATAAGGTATGTTCAATGACACACTGCATATTTCGTTATATTATAAGGTATTTTCATTGATACACTGCAAATTACGTTATATTATAAGGTATTTTCAATGATACAATGCATATTACGTTATATTATAAGGTATTTTCAATGATACACTGCATATTACGTTATATTATAAGGTATTTTCAATGATACACTGCATATTACGTTATATTATAAGGTCTTTTCAATGACACAATGCATATTTCGTTATATTATAAGTTATTTTCAATGATACACTGCATATTACGTTATACTATAAGGTATTTTTAATGATAAACTACGACATAATATAAGGTATGTTCAATGACACACTGCATAATTCGTTATATTATAAGGTATTTTCAATGATACACTACAAATTCCGTTATATTATAAGGTATTTTCAATGATACACTGCATATTACGTTATATCATAAGTTATTTTCAATGATACTCTGCAATTTACGTTATGTTATAAGGTATTTTCAATGATAAACTAAATATTACTTTATATTATAAAGTCTTTTCAATGATAAACTACGATATATTAGAAGGTATTTTCAATGATACACTGCATATTACGTTATTTTATAAGGTATTTTCCATGATACACTGCATATTACGTTATATTACAAGGTATTTTCAATGATACACTGCATATTACGTTATAATATAAGGTATTTTCAATGATACACTGCATATTACGTTATATTATAAGGTATTTTCAATGATAAACTACGATATATTAGAAGGTATTTTCAATGATACACTGCATATTACGTTATATTATAAGGTATTTTCAATGATACACTGCATATTACGTTATATTATAAGGTATTTTCAATGATACACTGCATATTACGCTATATTATAAGGTATTTTCAACGATATACTGCATATTACGTTATATTATAAGGTATTTTCAATGATACACTACAAATTACGTTATATTATAAGCTAATTTCAATGATACATTGCATATCACGTTATATTATAAGGTATTTTCATTGATACACTGCAAATTACGTTATATTATAAGGTATTTTCAATGATACACTGCATATTACGTTATATTATAAGGTATTTTCAATGATACACTGCATATTACGTTATATTATAAGGTATTTTCAATGATACACTGCATATTACGTTATATTATAAGGTATTTTCAATGATACACTACATATAAACGTTATATTATAAGGTATTTTCTATGATACACTGCATATTACGTTATATTATAAGGTATTTTCAATGATACACTGCATATTACGTTATATTATAAGGTCTTTTCAATGATACACTGCATATTACGATATATTATAAGGTATTTTCAATGATACACTGCATATTACGTTATATTATAAGGTATTTTCAATGATACTCTGCATATTCCGTTATATTATAAGGTATTTTCATTGAAACACTCCATATTACGTTACATTATAAGGCATTTTCAATGATAAACTACGATATATTAAAAGGTATTTTCAATGATACACTGCATATTACGTTATATTACAAGGTATTTTCAATGATACACTGCATATTACGCTATATTATAAGGTATTTTCAATGATACACTGCATATTACGTTATATTATAAGGTATTTTCAATGATACACTGCATATAAACGTTATATTATAAGGTATTTTCAATGATACACTGCATATTACGTTATATTACAAGGTATTTTCAATGATACACTGCATATTACGCTATATTATAAGGTATTTTCAATGATACACTGCATATTACGTTATATCATAAGTTATTTTCAATGATACTCTGCAATTTACGTTATGTTATAAGGTATTTTCAATGATAAACTAAATATTACGTTATATTATAAGGTCTTTTCAATGATAAACTACGATATATTACAAGGTATTTTCAATGATACACTGCATATTACGTTATATTATAAGGTCTTTTCAATGACACAATGCATATTTCGTTATATTATAAGTTATTTTCAATGATACACTGCATATTACGTTATACTATAAGGTATTTTTAATGATAAACTACGACATAATATAAGGTATGTTCAATGACACACTGCATATTTCGTTATATTATAAGGTATTTTCAATGATACACTACAAATTCCGATATATTATAAGGTATTTTCAATGATACACTGCATATTACGTTATATTCTATTGTATTTTCAATGATACACTGCATATAAACGTTATATTATAAGGTATTTTCAATGATACACTGCATATTACGTTATATTATAAGGTATTTTCAATGATACACTGCATATAAACGTTATATTATAAGGTATTTTCAATGATACACTGCATATTACGTTATATTATAAGGTATTTTCAATGATACACTACAAATTACGTTATATTATAAGCTATTTTCAATGATACATTGCATATCACGTTATATTATAAGGTATTTTCATTGATACACTGCAAATTACGTTATATTATAAGGTATTTTCAATGATACAATGCATATTACGTTATATTATAAGGTATTTTCAATGATACACTGCATATTACGTTATATTATAAGGTATTTTCAATGATACACTGCATATTACGTTATATTATAAGGTCTTTTCAATGACACAATGCATATTTCGTTATATTATAAGTTATTTTCAATGATACACTGCATATTACGTTATACTATAAGGTATTTTCAATGATACACTGCATATTACGTTATATCATAAGTTATTTTCAATGATACTCTGCAATTTACGTTATGTTATAAGGTATTTTCAATGATAAACTAAATATTACGTTATATTATAAGGTCTTTTCAATGATAAACTACGATATATTAGAAGGTATTTTCAATGATACACTGCATATTACGTTATATTATAAGGTATTTTCAATGATACACTGCATATTACGTTATATTACAAGGTATTTTCAATGATACACTGCATATTACGTTATAATATAAGGTATTTTCAATGATACACTGCATATTACGTTATATTATAAGGTATTTTCAATGATAAACTACGATATATTAAAAGGTATTTTCAATGATACACTGCATATTACGTTATATTATAAGGTATTTTCAATGATACACTGCATATTACGTTATATTATAAGGTATTTTCAATGATAATCTGCATATTCCGTTATATTATAAGGTATTTTCATTGAAACACTCCATATTACGTTACATTATAAGGCGTTTTCAATGATAAACTACGATATATTATAAGGTATTTTCAATGATACACTGCATATTTCGTTATATTATAAGGTATTTTCAATGTTACACTGCATATTACGTTATATTATAAGGTATTTTCAATGATACACTGCATATTACGTTATATTATAAGGTATTTTCAATGATAATCTGCATATTCCGTTATATTATAAGGTATTTTCATTGAAACACTCCATATTACGTTACATTATAAGGCGTTTTCAATGATAAACTACGATATATTATAAGGTATTTTCAATGATACACTGCATATTTCGTTATATTATAAGGTATGTTCAATGACACACTGCATATTTCGTTATATTATAAGGTATTTTCAATGATACAATGCATATTACGTTATATTATAAGGTATTTTCAATGATACACTGCATATTACGTTATATTATAAGGTATTTTCAATGATACACTGCATATTACGTTATATTATAAGGTCTTTTCAATGACACAATGCATATTTCGTTATATTATAAGTTATTTTCAATGATACACTGCATATTACGTTATACTATAAGGTATTTTCAATGATAAACTACGACATAATATAAGGTATGTTCAATGACACACTGCATATTTCGTTATATTATAAGGTATTTTCATTGATACACTGCAAATTACGTTATATTATAAGGTATTTTCAATGATACAATGCATATTACGTTATATTATAAGGTATTTTCAATGATACACTGCATATTACGTTATATTATAAGGTATTTTCAATGATACACTGCATATTACGTTATATTATAAGGTCTTTTCAATGACACAATGCATATTTCGTTATATTATAAGTTATTTTCAATGATACACTGCATATTACGTTATACTATAAGGTATTTTTAATGATAAACTACGACATAATATAAGGTATGTTCAATGACACACTGCATAATTCGTTATATTATAAGGTATTTTCAATGATACACTACAAATTCCGTTATATTATAAGGTATTTTCAATGATACACTGCATATTACGTTATATCATAAGTTATTTTCAATGATACTCTGCAATTTACGTTATGTTATAAGGTATTTTCAATGATAAACTAAATATTACTTTATATTATAAAGTCTTTTCAATGATAAACTACGATATATTAGAAGGTATTTTCAATGATACACTGCATATTACGTTATTTTATAAGGTATTTTCAATGATACACTGCATATTACGTTATATTACAAGGTATTTTCAATGATACACTGCATATTACGTTATATTATAAGGTATTTTCAATGATACACTGCATATTACGTTATATTATAAGGTATTTTCAATGATAAACTACGATATATTAGAAGGTATTTTCAATGATACACTGCATATTACGTTATATTATAAGGTATTTTCAATGATACACTGCATATTACGATATATTATAAGGTATTTTCAATGATACACTGCATATTACGCTATATTATAAGGTATTTTCAACGATATACTGCATATTACGTTATATTAGAAGGTATTTTCAATGATACACTACAAATTACGTTATATTATAAGCTATTTTCAATGATACATTGCATATCACGTTATATTATAAGGTATTTTCATTGATACACTGCAAATTACGTTATATTATAAGGTATTTTCAATGATACACTGCATATTACGTTATATTATAAGGTATTTTCAATGATACACTGCATATTACGTTATATTATAAGGTATTTTCAATGATACACTGCATATTACGTTATATTATAAGGTATTTTCAATGATACACTACATATAAACGTTATATTATAAGGTATTTTCAATGATACACTGCATATTACGTTATATTATAAGGTATTTTCAATGATACACTGCATATTACGTTATATTATAAGGTCTTTTCAATGATACACTGCATATTACGATATATTATAAGGTATTTTCAATGATACACTGCATATTACGTTATATTATAAGGTATTTTCAATGATACTCTGCATATTCCGTTATATTATAAGGTATTTTCATTGAAACACTCCATATTACGTTACATTATAAGGCATTTTCAATGATAAACTACGATATATTAAAAGGTATTTTCAATGATACACTGCATATTACGTTATATTATAAGGTATTTTCAATGATACACTGCATATTACGCTATATTATAAGGTATTTTCAATGATACACTGCATATTACGTTATATCATAAGTTATTTTCAATGATACTCTGCAATTTACGTTATGTTATAAGGTATTTTCAATGATAAACTAAATATTACGTTATATTATAAAGTCTTTTCAATGATAAACTACGATATATTAGAAGGTATTTTCAATGATACACTGCATATTACGTTATATTATAAGGTATTTTCAATGATACACTGCATATTACGTTATATTACAAGGTATTTTCAATGATACACTGCATATTACGTTATAATATAAGGTATTTTCAATGATACACTGCATATTCCGTTATATTATAAGGTATTTTCAATGATAAACTACGATATATTAGAAGGTATTTTCAATGATACACTGCATATTACGTTATATTATAAGGTATTTTCAATGATACACTGCATATTACGATATATTATAAGGTATTTTCAATGATACACTGCATATTACGCTATATTATAAGGTATTTTCAATGATATACTGCATATTACGTTATATTATAAGGTATTTTCAATGATACACTACAAATTACGTTATATTATAAGCTATTTTCAATGATACATTGCATATCACGTTATATTATAAGGTATTTTCATTGATACACTGCAAATTACGTTATATTATAAGGTATTTTCAATGATATACTACAAATTACGAAATATTATGAGGTATTTTCAATGATACACTGCATATTACGATATATTATAAGGTATTTTCAATGATACACTGCATATTACGTTATATTATAAGGTATTTTCAATGATACTCTGCATATTCCGTTATATTATAAGGTATTTTCATTGAAACACTCCATATTACGTTACATTATAAGGCATTTTCAATGATAAACTACGATATATTAAAAGGTATTTTCAATGATACACTGCATATTACGATATATTATAAGGTATTTTCAATGATACACTGCATATTACGCTATATTATAAGGTATTTTCAATGATATACTGCATATTACGTTATACTATAAGGTATTTTCAATGATACACTACAAATTACGTTATATTATAAGCTATTTTCAATGATACATTGCATATCACGTTATATTATAAGGTATTTTCATTGATACACTGCAAATTACGTTATATTATAAGGTATTTTCAATGATATACTACAAATTACGAAATATTATGAGATATTTTCAATGATACACTGCATATTACGATATATTATAAGGTATTTTCAATGATACACTGCATATTACGTTATATTATAAGGTATTTTCAATGATACTCTGCATATTCCGTTATATTATAAGGTATTTTCATTGAAACACTCCATATTACGTTACATTATAAGGCATTTTCAATGATAAACTACGATATATTAAAAGGTATTTTCAATGATACACTGCATATTACGTTATATTACAAGGTATTTTCAATGATACACTGCATATTACGCTATATTATAAGGTATTTTCAATGATACACTGCATATTACGTTATATCATAAGTTATTTTCAATGATACTCTGCAATTTACGTTATGTTATAAGGTATTTTCAATGATAAACTAAATATTACGTTATATTATAAGGTCTTTTCAATGATAAACTACGATATATTAGAAGGTATTTTCAATGATACACTGCATATTACGTTATATTATAAGGTATTTTCAATGATACACTGCATATTACGTTATATTACAAGGTATTTTCAATGATACACTGCATATTACGTTATAATATAAGGTATTTTCAATGATACACTGCATATTACGTTATATTATAAGGTATTTTCAATGATAAACTACGATATATTAAAAGGTATTTTCAATGATACACTGCATATTACGTTATATTATAAGGTATTTTCAATGATACACTGCATATTACGTTATATTATAAGGTATTTTCAATGATAATCTGCATATTCCGTTATATTATAAGGTATTTTCATTGAAACACTCCATATTACGTTACATTATAAGGCGTTTTCAATGATAAACTACGATATATTATAAGGTATTTTCAATGATACACTGCATATTTCGTTATATTATAAGGTATTTTCAATGTTACACTGCATATTACGTTATATTATAAGGTATTTTCAATGATACACTGCATATTACGTTATATTATAAGGTATTTTCAATGATAATCTGCATATTCCGTTATATTATAAGGTATTTTCATTGAAACACTCCATATTACGTTACATTATAAGGCGTTTTCAATGATAAACTACGATATATTATAAGGTATTTTCAATGATACACTGCATATTTCGTTATATTATAAGGTATGTTCAATGACACACTGCATATTTCGTTATATTATAAGGTATTTTCAATGATACAATGCATATTACGTTATATTATAAGGTATTTTCAATGATACACTGCATATTACGTTATATTATAAGGTATTTTCAATGATCCACTGCATATTACGTTATATTATAAGGTCTTTTCAATGACACAATGCATATTTCGTTATATTATAAGTTATTTTCAATGATACACTGCATATTACGTTATACTATAATGTATTTTTAATGATAAACTACGACATAATATAAGGTATGTTCAATGACACACTGCATATTTCGTTATATTATAAGGTATTTTCAATGATACACTACAAATTCCGTTATATTATAAGGTATTTTCAATGATACACTGCATATTACGTTATATTCTATTGTATTTTCAATGATACACTGCATATAAACGTTATATTATAAGGTATTTTCAATGATACACTGCATATTACGTTATATTATAAGGTATTTTCAATGATACACTGCATATAAACGTTATATTATAAGGTATTTTCAATGATACACTGCATATTACGTTATATTACAAGGTATTTTCAATGATACACTGCATATTACGCTATATTATAAGGTATTTTCAATGATACACTGCATATTACGTTATATCATAAGTTATTTTCAATGATACTCTGCAATTTACGTTATGTTATAAGGTATTTTCAATAATAAACTAAATATTACGTTATATTATAAGGTCTTTTCAATGATAAACTACGATATATTACAAGGTATTTTCAATGATACACTGCATATTACGTTATATTATAAGGTCTTTTCAATGACACAATGCATATTTCGTTATATTATAAGTTATTTTCAATGATACACTGCATATTACGTTATACTATAAGGTATTTTTAATGATAAACTACGACATAATATAAGGTATGTTCAATGACACACTGCATATTTCGTTATATTATAAGGTATTTTCAATGATACACTACAAATTCCGATATATTATAAGGTATTTTCAATGATACACTGCATATTACGTTATATTCTATTGTATTTTCAATGATACACTGCATATAAACGTTATATTATAAGGTATTTTCAATGATACACTGCATATTACGTTATATTATAAGGTATTTTCAATGATACACTGCATATAAACGTTATATTATAAGGTATTTTCAATGATACACTGCATATTACGTTATATTATAAGGTATTTTCAATGATACACTACAAATTACGTTATATTATAAGCTATTTTCAATGATACATTGCATATCACGTTATATTATAAGGTATTTTCATTGATACACTGCAAATTACGTTATATTATAAGGTATTTTCAATGATACACTGCATATTACGTTATATTATAAGGTATTTTCAATGATACACTGCATATTACGTTATATTATAAGGTATTTTCAATGATACACTGCATATTACGTTATATTATAAGGTCTTTTCAATGACACAATGCATATTTCGTTATATTATAAGTTATTTTCAATGATACACTGCATATTACGTTATACTATAAGGTATTTTTAATGATAAACTACGACATAATATAAGGTATGTTCAATGACACACTGCATATTTCGTTATATTATAAGGTATTTTCAATGATACACTACAAATTCCGATATATTATAAGGTATTTTCAATAATACACTGCATATTACGTTATATTCTATTGTATTTTCAATGATACACTGCATATAAACGTTATATTATAAGGTATTTTCAATGATACACTGCATATTACGTTATATTATAAGGTATTTTCAATGATACACTGCATATAAACGTTATATTATAAGGTATTTTCAATGATACACTGCATATTACGTTATATTATGAGGTATTTTCAATGATATACTACAAATTACGATATATTATGAGGTATTTTCAATGATACAC
Source organism: Lasioglossum lativentre (assembly GCA_916610255.1). Taxonomy (NCBI): domain Eukaryota; kingdom Metazoa; phylum Arthropoda; class Insecta; order Hymenoptera; family Halictidae; genus Lasioglossum; species Lasioglossum lativentre. The sequence continues at coordinate 303,256 of CAKAJI010000196.1, read as the reverse complement.
TGCATATTACGATATATTATAAGGTATTTTCAATGATACACTGCATATTACGTTATATTATAAGGTATTTTCAATGATACACTGCATATTACGTTATATCATAAGTTATTTTCAATGATACTCTGCAATTTACGTTATGTTATAAGGTATTTTCAATGATAAACTAAATATTACGTTATATTATAAGGTCTTTTCAATGATAAACTACGATATATTAGAAGGTATTTTCAATGATACACTGCATATTACGTTATATTATAAGGTATTTTCAATGATACACTGCATATTACGTTATATTACAAGGTATTTTCAATGATACACTGCATATTACGTTATAATATAAGGTATTTTCAATGATACACTGCATATTACGTTATATTATAAGGTATTTTCAATGATAAACTACGATATATTAAAAGGTATTTTCAATGATACACTGCATATTACGTTATATTATAAGGTATTTTCAATGATACACTGCATATTACGTTATATTATAAGGTATTTTCAATGATACTCTGCATATTCCGTTATATTATAAGGTATTTTCATTGAAACACTCCATATTACGTTACATTATAAGGCGTTTTCAATGATAAACTACGATATATTATAAGGTATTTTCAATGATACACTGCATATTTCGTTATATTATAAGGTATTTTCAATGTTACACTGCATATTACGTTATATTATAAGGTATTTTCAATGATACACTGCATATTACGTTATATTATAAGGTATTTTCAATGATAATCTGCATATTCCGTTATATTATAAGGTATTTTCATTGAAACACTCCATATTACGTTACATTATAAGGCGTTTTCAATGATAAACTACGATATATTATAAGGTATTTTCAATGATACACTGCATATTTCGTTATATTATAAGGTATGTTCAATGACACACTGCATATTTCGTTATATTATAAGGTATTTTCAATGATACACTGCATATTACGTTATATTATAAGGTATTTTCAATGATACACTGCATATTACGTTATATTATAAGGTATTTTCAATGATACACTGCATATTACGTTATATTATAAGGTCTTTTCAATGACACAATGCATATTTCGTTATATTATAAGTTATTTTCAATGATACACTGCATATTACGTTATACTATAAGGTATTTTTAATGATAAACTACGACATAATATAAGGTATGTTCAATGACACACTGCATATTTCGTTATATTATAAGGTATTTTCATTGAAACACTGCAAATTACGTTATATTATAAGGTATTTTCAATGATACAATGCATATTACGTTATATTATAAGGTATTTTCAATGATACACTGCATATTACGTTATATTATAAGGTATTTTCAATGATACACTGCATATTACGTTATATTATAAGGTCTTTTCAATGACACAATGCATATTTCGTTATATTATAAGTTATTTTCAATGATACACTGCATATTACGTTATACTATAAGGTATTTTCAATGATACACTGCATATTACGCTATATTATAAGGTATTTTCAATGATACACTGCATATTACGTTATATCATAAGTTATTTTCAATGATACTCTGCAATTTACGTTATGTTATAAGGTATTTTCAATGATAAACTAAATATTACGTTATATTATAAGGTCTTTTCAATGATAAACTACGATATATTACAAGGTATTTTCAATGATACACTGCATATTACGTTATATTATAAGGTCTTTTCAATGATACAATGCATATTACGTTATATTATAAGGTATTTTCAATGATACACTGCATATTACGTTATATTATAAGGTATTTTCAATGATACACTGCATATTACGTTATATTATAATGTATTTTCAATGATACACTGCATATAAACGTTATATTATAAGGTATTTTCAATGATACACTGCATATTACGTTATATTATAAGGTATTTTCAATGATACACTACAAATTACGTTATATTATAAGCTATTTTCAATGATACATTGCATATCACGTTATATTATAAGGTATTTTCATTGATACACTGCAAATTACGTTATATTATAAGGTATTTTCAATGATACAATGCATATTACGTTATATTATAAGGTATTTTCAATGATACACTGCATATTACGTTATATTATAAGGTATTTTCAATGATACACTGCATATTACGTTATATTATAAGGTCTTTTCAATGACACAATGCATATTTCGTTATATTATAAGTTATTTTCAATGATACACTGCATATTACGTTATACTATAAGGTATTTTTAATGATAAACTACGACATAATATAAGGTATGTTCAATGACACACTGCATATTTCGTTATATTATAAGGTATTTTCAATGATACACTACAAATTCCGATATATTATAAGGTATTTTCAATAATACACTGCATATTACGTTATATTCTATTGTATTTTCAATGATACACTGCATATAAACGTTATATTATAAGGTATTTTCAATGATACACTGCATATTACGTTATATTATAAGGTATTTTCAATGATACACTGCATATAAACGTTATATTATAAGGTATTTTCAATGATACACTGCATATTACGTTATATTATGAGGTATTTTCAATGATATACTACAAATTACGATATATTATGAGGTATTTTCAATGATACACTGCATATTACGATATATTATAAGGTATTTTCAATGATACACTGCATATTACGTTATATTATAAGGTATTTTCAATGATACACTGCATATTACGTTATATCATAAGTTATTTTCAATGATACTCTGCAATTTACGTTATGTTATAAGGTATTTTCAATGATAAACTAAATATTACGTTATATTATAAGGTCTTTTCAATGCTAAACTACGATATATTAGAAGGTATTTTCAATGATACACTGCATATTACGTTATATTATAAGGTATTTTCAATGATACACTGCAATTTACGTTATGTTAGAAGGTATTTTCAATGATAAACTAAATATTACGTTATATTATAAGGTCTTTTCAATGATAAACTACGATATATTACAAGGTATTTTCAATGATACACTGCATATTACGTTATATTATAAGGTCTTTTCAATGACACAATGCATATTTCGTTATATTATAAGTTATTTTCAATGATACACTGCATATTACGTTATACTATAAGGTATTTTTAATGATAAACTACGACATAATATAAGGTATGTTCAATGACACACTGCATATTTCGTTATATTATAAGGTATTTTCAATGATACACTACAAATTCCGATATATTATAAGGTATTTTCAATGATACACTGCATATTACGTTATATTCTATTGTATTTTCAATGATACACTGCATATAAACGTTATATTATAAGGTATTTTCAATGATACACTGCATATTACGTTATATTATAAGGTATTTTCAATGATACACTGCATATAAACGTTATATTATAAGGTATTTTCAATGATACACTGCATATTACGTTATATTATAAGGTATTTTCAATGATACACTACAAATTACGTTATATTATAAGCTATTTTCAATGATACATTGCATATCACGTTATATTATAAGGTATTTTCATTGATACACTGCAAATTACGTTATATTATAAGGTATTTTCAATGACACAATGCATATTTCGTTATATTATAAGTTATTTTCAATGATACACTGCATATTACGTTATACTATAAGGTATTTTTAATGATAAACTACGACATAATATAAGGTATGTTCAATGACACACTGCATATTTCGTTATATTATAAGGTATTTTCAATGATACTCTACAAATTCCGATATATTATAAGGTATTTTCAATGATACACTGCATATTACGTTATATTCTATTGTATTTTCAATGATACACTGCATATAAACGTTATATTATAAGGTATTTTCAATGATACACTGCATATTACGTTATATTATAAGGTATTTTCAATGATACACTGCATATAAACGTTATATTATAAGGTATTTTCAATGATACACTGCATATTACGTTATATTATGAGGTATTTTCAATGATATACTACAAATTACGATATATTATGAGGTATTTTCAATGATACACTGCATATTACGATATATTATAAGGTGTTTTCAATGATACACTGCATATTACGTTATATTATAAGGTATTTTCAATGATACTCTGCATATTCCGTTATATTATAAGATATTTTCATTGAAACACTCCATATTACGTTACATTATAAGGCATTTTCAATGATAAACTACGATATATTAAAAGGTATTTTCAATGATACACTGCATATTACGTTATATTACAAGGTATTTTCAATGATACACTGCATATTACGATATATTATAAGGTATTTTCAATGATACACTGCATATTACGTTATATCATAAGTTATTTTCAATGATACTCTGCAATTTACGTTATGTTATAAGGTATTTTCAATGATAAACTAAATATTACGTTATATTATAAGGTCTTTTCAATGATAAACTACGATATATTAGAAGGTATTTTCAATGATACACTGCATATTACGTTATATTATAAGGTATTTTCAATGATAAACTACGATATATTAGAAGGTATTTTCAATGATACACTGCATATTACGTTATATTATAAGGTATTTTCAATGATACACTGCATATTACGTTATATTATAAGGTATTTTCAATGATAATCTGCATATTCCGTTATATTATAAGGTATTTTCATTGAAACACTCCATATTACGTTACATTATAAGGCGTTTTCAATGATAAACTACGATATATTAAAAGGTATTTTCAATGATACAGTGCATATTACACGTTATATTACAAGGTATTTTCAATGATACACTGCATATTACGTTATATTATAAGGTATTTTCAATGATACACTGCATATTACGTTATATAATAAGGTATTTTCAATGATAATCTGCATATTCCGTTATATTATAAGGTATTTTCATTGAAACACTCCATATTACGTTACATTATAAGGCGTTTTCAATGATAAACTACGATATATTATAAGGAATTTTCAATGATACACTACAAATTCCGTTATATTATAAGGTATTTTCAATGATACACTGCATATTACGTTATATTCTATTGTATTTTCAATGATACACTGCATATAAACGTTATATTATAAGGTATTTTCAATGATACACTGCATATTACCTTATATTATAAGGTATTTTCAATGTTACACTGTATATTACGTTATGTTATAAGGTATTTTCAATGATAAACTACAAATTACGTTATATTATAAGCTATTTTCAATGATACACTGCATATTACGTTATATTATAAGGTATTTTCAATGATACACTGCATATTACGTTATATTATAAGGTATTTTCAATGATACACTGCATATAAAACTTATATTATAAGGTATTTTCAATGATACACTGCATATTACGTTATATTATAAGGTATTTTCAATGATACACTACAAATTACGTTATATTATAAGCTATTTTCAATGATACATTGCATATCACGTTATATTATAAGGTATTTTCATTGATACACTGCAAATTACGTTATATTATAAGGTATTTTCAATGATACAATGCATATTACGTTATATTATAAGGTATTTTCAATGATACACTGCATATTACGTTATACTATAAGGTATTTTTAATGATAAACTACGACATAATATAAGGTATGTTCAATGACACACTGCATATTTCGTTATATTATAAGGTATTTTCAATGATACTCTACAAATTCCGATATATTATAAGGTATTTTCAATGATACACTGCATATTACGTTATATTCTATTGTATTTTCAATGATACACTGCATATAAACGTTATATTATAAGGTATTTTCAATGATACACTGCATATTACGTTATATTATAAGGTATTTTCAATGATACACTGCATATAAACGTTATATTATAAGGTATTTTCAATGATACACTGCATATTACGTTATATTATGAGGTATTTTCAATGATATACTACAAATTACGATATATTATGAGGTATTTTCAATGATACACTGCATATTACGATATATTATAAGGTGTTTTCAATGATACACTGCATATTACGTTATATTATAAGGTATTTTCAATGATACTCTGCATATTCCGTTATATTATAAGATATTTTCATTGAAACACTCCATATTACGTTACATTATAAGGCATTTTCAATGATAAACTACGATATATTAAAAGGTATTTTCAATGATACACTGCATATTACGTTATATTACAAGGTATTTTCAATGATACACTGCATATTACGCTATATTATAAGGTATTTTCAATGATACACTGCATATTACGTTATATCATAAGTTATTTTCAATGATACTCTGCAATTTACGTTATGTTATAAGGTATTTTCAATGATAAACTAAATATTACGTTATATTATAAGGTCTTTTCAATGATAAACTACGATATATTAGAAGGTATTTTCAATGATACACTGCATATTACGTTATATTATAAGGTATTTTCAATGATACACTGCATATTACGTTATATTACAAGGTATTTTCAATGATACACTGCATATTACGTTATAATATAAGGTATTTTCAATGATACACTGCATATTACGTTATATTATAAGGTATTTTCAATGATAAACTACGATATATTAGAAGGTATTTTCAATGATACACTGCATATTACGTTATATTATAAGGTATTTTCAATGATACACTGCATATTACGTTATATTATAAGGTATTTTCAATGATAATCTGCATATTCCGTTATATTATAAGGTATTTTCATTGAAACACTCCATATTACGTTACATTATAAGGCGTTTTCAATGATAAACTACGATATATTAAAAGGTATTTTCAATGATACAGTGCATATTACGTTATATTACAAGGTATTTTCAATGATACACTGCATATTACGTTATATTATAAGGTATTTTCAATGATACACTGCATATTACGTTATATAATAAGGTATTTTCAATGATAATCTGCATATTCCGTTATATTATAAGGTATTTTCATTGAAACACTCCATATTACGTTACATTATAAGGCGTTTTCAATGATAAACTACGATATATTATAAGGAATTTTCAATGATACACTGCATATTTCGTTATATTATAAGGTATTTTCAATGTTACACTGCATATTACGTTATATTATAAGGTCTTTTCAATGACACAATGCATATTTCGTTATATTATAAGTTATTTTCAATGATACACTGCATATTACGTTATACTATAAGGTATTTTTAATGATAAACTACGACATAATATAAGGTATGTTCAATGACACACTGCATATTTCGTTATATTATAAGGTATTTTCAATGATACAATGCATATTACGTTATATTATAAGGTATTTTCAATGATACACTGCATATTACGTTATATAATAAGGTATTTTCAATGATAATCTGCATATTCCGTTATATTATAAGGTATTTTCAATGATAATCTGCATATTCCGTTATATTATAAGGTATTTTCATTGAAACACTCCCTATTACGTTACATTATAAGGCGTTTTCAATGATAAACTACGATATATTAAAAGGTATTTTCAATGATACACTGCATATTACGTTATATTACAAGGTATTTTCAATGATACACTGCATATTACGTTATATTATAAGGTATTTTCAATGATACACTGCATATTACGTTATATAATAAGGTATTTTCAATGATAATCTGCATATTCCGTTATATTATAAGGTATTTTCATTGAAACACTGCATATTACGTTACATTATAAGGCGTTTTCAATGATAAACTACGATATATTATAAGGTATTTTCAATGATACACTGCATATTTCGTTATATTATAAGGTATTTTCAATGTTACACTGCATATTACGTTATATTATAAGGTCTTTTCAATGACACAATGCATATTTCGTTATATTATAAGTTATTTTCAATGATACACTGCATATTACGTTATACTATAAGGTATTTTTAATGATAAACTACGACATAATATAAGGTATGTTCAATGACACACTGCATATTTCGTTATATTATAAGGTATTTTCAATGATACAGTGCATATTACGTTATATTATAAGGTATTTTCAATGATACACTGCATATTACGTTATATTATAAGGTATTTTCAATGATACACTGCATATTACGTTATATTATAAGGTCTTTTCAATGACACAATGCATATTTCGTTATATTATAAGTTATTTTCAATGATACACTGCATATTACGTTATACTATAAGGTATTTTTAATGATAAACTACGACATAATATAAGGTATGTTCAATGACACACTGCATATTTCGTTATATTATAAGGTATTTTCAATGATACACTACAAATTCCGTTATATTATAAGGTATTTTCAATGATACACTGCATATTACGTTATATTCTATTGTATTTTCAATGATACACTGCATATAAACGTTATATTATAAGGTATTTTCAATGATACACTGCATATTACCTTATATTATAAGGTATTTTCAATGATAAACTACTATATATTATAAGGTATTTTCAATGATACACTGCATATTACGTTATATTATAAGGTATTTTCAATGATACACTGCATATTACGTTATATTATAAGGTATTTTCAATGATAATCTGCATATTCCGTTATATTATAAGGTATTTTCATTGAAACACTCCATATTACGTTACATTATAAGGCGTTTTCAATGATAAACTACGATATATTATAAGGTATTTTCAATGATACACTGCATATTTCGTTATATTATAAGGTATTTTCAATGTTACACTGTATATTACGTTATGTTATAAGGTATTTTCAATGATAAACTACTATATATTATAAGGTATTTTCAATGATACACTGCATATTACGTTATATTATAAGGTATTTTCAATGATACACTGCATATTACGTTATATTATAAGGTATTTTCAATGATACACTGCATATTACGTTATATTATAAGGTCTTTTCAATGACACAATGCATATTTCGTTATATTATAAGTTATTTTCAATGATACACTGCATATTACGTTATACTATAAGGTATTTTTAATGATAAACTACGACATAATATAAGGTATTTTCAATGACACACTGCATATTTCGTTATATTATAAGGTATTTTCAATGATACACTACAAATTCCGTTATATTATAAGGTATTTTCAATGATACACTGCATATTACGTTATATTCTATTGTATTTTCAATGATACACTGCATATAAACGTTATATTATAAGGTATTTTCAATGATACACTGCATATTACCTTATATTATAAGGTATTTTCAATGATACACTGCATATAAACGTTATATTACAAGGTATTTTCAATGATACACTGCATATTACGTTATATTACAAGGTATTTTCAATGATACACTGCATATTACGCTATATTATAAGGTATTTTCAATGATACACTGCATATTACGTTATATCATAAGTTATTTTCAATGATACTCTGCAATTTACGTTATGTTATAAGGTATTTTCAATGATAAACTAAATATTACGTTATATTATAAGGTCTTTTCAATGATAAACTACGATATATTAGAAGGTATTTTCAATGATACACTGCATATTACGTTATATTATAAGGTATTTTCAATGATACACTGCATATTACGTTATATTACAAGGTATTTTCAATGATACACTGCATATTACGTTATAATATAAGGTATTTTCAATGATACACTGCATATTACGTTATATTATAAGGTATTTTCAATGATAAACTACGATATATTAGAAGGTATTTTCAATGATACACTGCATATTACGTTATATTATAAGGTATTTTCAATGATAAACTACGATATATTAGAAGGTATTTTCAATGATACACTGCATATTACGTTATATTATAAGGTATTTTCAATGATACACTGCATATTACGTTATATTATAAGGTATTTTCAATGATACACTGCATATTACGTTATATTATAAGGTATTTTCAATGATACACTGCATATTACGTTATATTATAAGGTCTTTTCAATGACACAATGCATATTTCGTTATATTATAAGTTATTTTCAATGATACACTGCATATTACGTTATACTATAAGGTATTTTTAATGATAAACTACGACATAATATAAGGTATTTTCAATGACACACTGCATATTTCGTTATATTATAAGGTATTTTCAATGATACACTACAAATTCCGATATATTATAAGGTATTTTCAATGATACACTGCATATTACGTTATATTCTATTGTATTTTCAATGATACACTGCATATAAACGTTATATTATAAGGTATTTTCAATGATACACTGCATATTACGTTATACTATAAGGTATTTTTAATGATAAACTACGACATAATATAAGGTATGTTCAATGACACACTGCATATTTCGTTATATTATAAGGTATTTTCAATGATACAATGCATATTACGTTATATTATAAGGTATTTTCAATGATACACTGCATATTACGTTATATTATAAGGTATTTTCAATGATACACTGCATATTACGTTATATTATAAGGTCTTTTCAATGACACAATGCATATTTCGTTATATTATAAGTTATTTTCAATGATACACTGCATATTACGTTATACTATAAGGTATTTTTAATGATAAACTACGACATAATATAAGGTATGTTCAATGACACACTGCATATTTCGTTATATTATAAGGTATTTTCAATGATACACTACAAATTCCGTTATATTATAAGGTATTTCCAATGATACACTGCATATTACGTTATATTCTATTGTATTTTCAATGATACACTGCATATAAACGTTATATTATAAGGTATTTTCAATGATACACTGCATATTACCTTATATTATAAGGTATTTTCAATGATACACTGCATATAAACGTTATATTATAAGGTATTTTCAATGATACACTGCATATTACGTTATATTACAAGGTATTTTCAATGATACACTGCATATTACGCTATATTATAAGGTATTTTCAATGATACACTGCATATTACGTTATATCATAAGTTATTTTCAATGATACTCTGCAATTTACGTTATGTTATAAGGTATTTTCAATGATAAACTAAATATTACGTTATATTATAAGGTCTTTTCAATGATAAACTACGATATATTAGAAGGTATTTTCAATGATACACTGCATATTACGTTATATTATAAGGTATTTTCAATGATACACTGCATATTACGTTATATTACAAGGTATTTTCAATGTTACACTGCATATTACGTTATAATATAAGGTATTTTCAATGATAAACTACGATATATTAGAAGGTATTTTCAATGATACACTGCATATTACGTTATATTATAAGGTATTTTCAATGATACACTGCATATTACGTTATATTATAAGGTATTTTCAATGATACACTGCATATTACGTTATATTATAAGGTATTTTCAATGATAATCTGCATATTCCGTTATATTATAAGGTATTTTCATTGAAACACTCCATATTACGTTACATTATAAGGCGTTTTCAATGATAAACTACGATATATTATAAGGTATTTTCAATGATACACTGCATATTACGTTATATTATAAGGTCTTTTCAATGACACAATGCATATTTCGTTATATTATAAGTTATTTTCAATGATACACTGCATATTACGTTATACTATAAGGTATTTTCAATGATAAACTACGACATAATATAAGGTATGTTCAATGACACACTGCATATTTCGTTATATTATAAGGTATTTTCAATGATACACTACAAATTCCGTTATATTATAAGGTATTTTCAATGATACACTGCATATTACGTTATATTCTATTGTATTTTCAATGATACACTGCATATAAACGTTATATTATAAGGTATTTTCAATGATACACTGCATATTACCTTATATTATAAGGTATTTTCAATGATACACTGCATATAAACGTTATATTATAAGGTATTTTCAATGATACACTGCATATTACGTTATATTACAAGGTATTTTCAATGATACACTGCATATTACGCTATATTATAAGGTATTTTCAATGATACACTGCATATTACGTTATATCATAAGTTATTTTCAATGATACTCTGCAATTTACGTTATGTTATAAGGTATTTTCAATGATAAACTAAATATTACGTTATATTATAAGGTCTTTTCAATGATAAACTACGATATATTAGAAGGTATTTTCAATGATACACTGCATATTACGTTATATTATAAGGTATTTTCAATGATACACTGCATATTACGTTATATTACAAGGTATTTTCAATGATACACTGCATATTACGTTATAATATAAGGTATTTTCAATGATACACTGCATATTACGTTATATTATAAGGTATTTTCAATGATAAACTACGATATATTAGAAGGTATTTTCAATGATACACTGCATATTACGTTATATTATAAGGTATTTTCAATGATAATCTGCATATTACGTTATATTATAAGGTATTTTCATTGAAACACTGCATATTACGTTACATTATAAGGCGTTTTCAATGATAAACTACGATATATTATAAGGTATTTACAATGATACACTGCATATTTCGTTATATTATAAGGTATTTTCAATGTTACACTGTATATTACGTTATTATAAGGTCTTTTCAATGATAAACTACGATATATTAGAAGGTATTTTCAATGATACACTGCATATTACGTTATATTATAAGGTATTTTCAATGATACACTGCATATTACGTTATATTACAAGGTATTTTCAATGATACACTGCATATTACGTTATATTATAAGGTATTTTCAATGATACACTGCATATTACGTTATATTATAAGGTATTTTCAATGATACACTGCATATTACGTTATATTATAAGGTATTTTCAATGATAATCTGCATATTCCGTTATATTATAAGGTATTTTCATTGAAACACTCCATATTACGTTACATTATAAGGCGTTTTCAATGATAAACTACGATATATTATAAGGTATTTTCAATGATACACTGCATATTTCGTTATATCATAAGTTATTTTCAATGATACTCTGCAATTTACGTTATGTTATAAGGTATTTTCAATGATAAACTAAATATTACGTTATATTATAAGGTCTTTTCAATGATAAACTACGATATATTAGAAGGTATTTTCAATGATACACTGCATATTACGTTATATTATAAGGTATTTTCAATGATACACTGCATATTACGTTATATTACAAGGTATTTTCAATGATACACTGCATATTACGTTATAATATAAGGTATTTTCAATGATACACTGCATATTACGTTATATTATAAGGTATTTTCAATGATAAACTACGATATATTAGAAGGTATTTTCAATGATACACTGCATATTACGTTATATTATAAGGTATTTTCAATGATAATCTGCATATTACGTTATATTATAAGGTATTTTCATTGAAACACTGCATATTACGTTACATTATAAGGCGTTTTCAATGATAAACTACGATATATTATAAGGTATTTACAATGATACACTGCATATTTCGTTATATTATAAGGTATTTTCAATGTTACACTGTATATTACGTTATGTTATAAGGTATTTTCAATGATAAACTACTATATATTATAAGGTATTTTCAATGATACACTGCATATTACGTTATATTATAAGGTCTTTTCAATGACACAATGCATATTTCGTTATATTATAAGTTATTTTCAATGATACACTGCATATTACGTTATACTATAAGGTATTTTTAATGATAAACTACGACATAATATAAGGTATGTTCAATGACACACTGCATATTTCGTTATATTATAAGGTATTTTCAATGATTCACTACAAATTCCGTTATATTATAAGGTATTTTCAATGATACACTGCATATTACGTTATATTCTATTGTATTTTCAATGATACACTGCATATAAACGTTATATTATAAGGTATTTTCAATGATACACTGCATATTACCTTATATTATAAGGTATTTTCAATGATACACTGCATATAAACGTTATATTATAAGGTATTTTCAATGATACACTGCATATTACGTTATATTACAAGGTATTTTCAATGATACACTGCATATTACGCTATATTATAAGGTATTTTCAATGATACACTGCATATTACGTTATATCATAAGTTATTTTCAATGATACTCTGCAATTTACGTTATGTTATAAGGTATTTTCAATGATAAACTAAATATTACGTTATATTATAAGGTCTTTTCAATGATAAACTACGATATATTAGAAGGTATTTTCAATGATACACTGCATATTACGTTATATTATAAGGTATTTTCAATGATACACTGCATATTACGTTATATTACAAGGTATTTTCAATGATACACTGCATATTACGTTATAATATAAGGTATTTTCAATGATACACTGCATATTACGTTATATTATAAGGTATTTTCAATGATAAACTACGATATATTAGAAGGTATTTTCAATGATACACTGCATATTACGTTATATTATAAGGTATTTTCAATGATACACTGCATATTACGTTATATTATAAGGTATTTTCAATGATACACTGCATATTACGTTATATTATAAGGTATTTTCAATGATAATCTGCATATTCCGTTATATTATAAGGTATTTTCATTGAAACACTCCATATTACGTTATGTTATAAGGTATTTTCAATGATAAACTACTATATATTATAAGGTATTTTCAATGATACACTGCATATTACGTTATATTATAAGGTATTTTCAATGATACACTGCATATTACGTTATATTATAAGGTATTTTCAATGATACACTGCATATTACGTTATATTATAAGGTCTTTTCAATGACACAATGCATATTTCGTTATATTATAAGTTATTTTCAATGATACACTGCATATTACGTTATACTATAAGGTATTTTTAATGATAAACTACGACATAATATAAGGTATGTTCAATGACACACTGCATATTTCGTTATATTATAAGGTATTTTCAATGATACACTGCATATTACGTTATATTCTATTGTATTTTCAATGATACACTGCATATAAACGTTATATTATAAGGTATTTTCAATGATACACTGCATATTACCTTATATTATAAGGTATTTTCAATGATACACTGCATATAAACGTTATATTATAAGGTATTTTCAATGATACACTGCATATTACGTTATATTACAAGGTATTTTCAATGATACACTGCATATTACGCTATATTATAAGGTATTTTCAATGATACACTGCATATTACGTTATATCATAAGTTATTTTCAATGATACTCTGCAATTTACGTTATGTTCTAAGGTATTTTCAATGATAAACTAAATATTACGTTATATTATAAGGTCTTTTCAATGATAAACTACGATATATTAGAAGGTATTTTCAATGATACACTGCATATTACGTTATATTATAAGGTATTTTCAATGATACACTGCATATTACGTTATATTACAAGGTATTTTCAATGATACACTGCATATTACGTTATATTATAAGGTATTTTCAATGATACACTGCATATTACGTTATATTATAAGGTATTTTCAATGATAAACTACGATATATTAGAAGGTATTTTCAATGATACACTGCATATTACGTTATATTATAAGGTATTTTCAATGATACACTGCATATTACGTTATATTATAAGGTATTTTCAATGATACACTGCATATTACGTTATATTATAAGGTATTTTCAATGATAATCTGCATATTCCGTTATATTATAAGGTATTTTCATTGAAACACTCCATATTACGTTACATTATAAGGCGTTTTCAATGATAAACTACGATATATTATAAGGTATTTACAATGATACACTGCATATTTCGTTATATTATAAGGTATTTTCAATGTTACACTGTATATTACGTTATGTTATAAGGTATTTTCAATGATAAACTACTATATATTAGAAGGTATTTTCAATGATACACTGCATATTACGTTATATTATAAGGTATTTTCAATGATACACTGCATATTACGTTATATTATAAGGTATTTTCAATGATAATCTGCATATTCCGTTATATTATAAGGTATTTTCATTGAAACACTCCATATTACGTTACATTATAAGGCGTTTTCAATGATAAACTACGATATATTAAAAGGTATTTTCAATGATACACTGCATATTACGTTATATTACAAGGTATTTTCAATGATACACTGCATATTACGTTATATAATAAGGTATTTTCAATGATAATCTGCATATTCCGTTATATTATAAGGTATTTTCATTGAAACACTCCATATTACGTTACATTATAAGGCGTTTTCAATGATAAACTACGATATATTATAAGGTATTTTCAATGATACACTGCATATTTCGTTATATTATAAGGTATTTTCAATGTTACACTGCATATTACGTTATATTATAAGGTCTTTTCAATGACTCAATGCATATTTCGTTATATTATAAGTTATTTTCAATGATACACTGCATATTACGTTATACTATAAGGTATTTTTAATGATAAACTACGACATAATATAAGGTATGTTCAATGACACACTGCATATTTCGTTATATTATAAGGTATTTTCAATGATACACTACAAATTCCGTTATATTATAAGGTATTTTCAATGATACACTGCATATTACGTTATATTCTATTGTATTTTCAATGATACACTGCATATAAACGTTATATTATAAGGTATTTTCAATGATACACTGCATTTTACGTTATATTATAAGGTGTTTTCAATGATCCACTGCATATTACGTAATATTATAAGGTATTTTCAATGATAATCTGCATATTCCGTTATATTATAAGGTATTTTCATTGAAACACTCCATATTACGTTACATTATAAGGCGTTTTCAATGATAAACTACGATATATTATAAGGTATTTACAATGATACACTGCATATTTCGTTATATTATAAGGTATTTTCAATGATAATCTGCATATTCCGTTATATTATAAGGTATTTTCATTGAAACACTCCATATTACGTTACATTATAAGGCGTTTTCAATGATAAACTACGATATATTAAAAGGTATTTTCAATGATACACTGCATATTACGTTATATTACAAGGTATTTTCAATGATACACTGCATATTACGTTATATAATAAGGTATTTTCAATGATAATCTGCATATTCCGTTATATTATAAGGTATTTTCATTGAAACACTCCATATTACGTTACATTATAAGGCGTTTTCAATGATAAACTACGATATATTATAAGGTATTTTCAATGATACACTGCATATTTCGTTATATTATAAGGTATTTTCAATGTTACACTGCATATTACGTTATATTATAAGGTCTTTTCAATGACTCAATGCATATTTCGTTATATTATAAGTTATTTTCAATGATACACTGCATATTACGTTATACTATAAGGTATTTTTAATGATAAACTACGACATAATATAAGGTATGTTCAATGACACACTGCATATTTCGTTATATTATAAGGTATTTTCAATGATACACTACAAATTCCGTTATATTATAAGGTATTTTCAATGATACACTGCATATTACGTTATATTATAAGGTATTTTCAATGATACACTGCATATTACGTTATATTACAAGGTATTTTCAATGATACACTGCATATTACGTTATAATATAAGGTATTTTCAATGATACACTGCATATTACGTTATATTATAAGGTATTTTCAATGATAAACTACGATATATTAGAAGGTATTTTCAATGATACACTGCATATTACGTTATATTATAAGGTATTTTCAATGATACACTGCATATTACGTTATATTATAAGGTATTTTCAATGATACACTGCATATTACGTTATATTATAAGGTATTTTCAATGATAATCTGCATATTCCGTTATATTATAAGGTATTTTCATTGAAACACTCCATATTACGTTACATTATAAGGCGTTTTCAATGATAAACTACGATATATTATAAGGTATTTTCAATGATACACTGCATATTTCGTTATATTATAAGGTATTTTCAATGTTACACTGTATATTACGTTATGTTATAAGGTATTTTCAATGATAAACTACTATATATTATAAGGTATTTTCAATGATACACTGCATATTACGTTATATTATAAGGTATTTTCAATGATACACTGCATATTACGTTATATTATAAGGTATTTTCAATGATACACTGCATATTACGTTATATTATAAGGTCTTTTCAATGACACAATGCATATTTCGTTATATTATAAGTTATTTTCAATGATACACTGCATATTACGTTATACTATATGGTATTTTTAATGATAAACTACGACATAATATAAGGTATGTTCAATGACACACTGCATATTTCGTTATATTATAAGGTATTTTCAATGATACACTACAAATTCCGTTATATTATAAGGTATTTTCAATGATACACTGCATATTACGTTATATTCTATTGTATTTTCAATGATACACTGCATATAAACGTTATATTATAAGGTATTTTCAATGATACACTGCATATTACCTTATATTATAAGGTATTTTCAATGATACACTGCATATAAACGTTATATTATAAGGTATTTTCAATGATACACTGCATATTACGTTATATTACAAGGTATTTTCAATGATACACTGCATATTACGCTATATTATAAGGTATTTTCAATGATACACTGCATATTACGTTATATCATAAGTTATTTTCAATGATACTCTGCAATTTACGTTATGTTCTAAGGTATTTTCAATGATAAACTAAATATTACGTTATATTATAAGGTCTTTTCAATGATAAACTACGATATATTAGAAGGTATTTTCAATGATACACTGCATATTACGTTATATTATAAGGTATTTTCAATGATACACTGCATATTACGTTATATTACAAGGTATTTTCAATGATACACTGCATATTACGTTATAATATAAGGTATTTTCAATGATACACTGCATATTACGTTATATTAAAAGGTATTTTCAATGATAAACTACGATATATTAGAAGGTATTTTCAATGATACACTGCATATTACGTTATATTATAAGGTATTTTCAATGATACACTGCATATTACGTTATATTATAAGGTATTTTCAATGATACACTGCATATTACGTTATATTATAAGGTATTTTCAATGATAATCTGCATATTCCGTTATATTATAAGGTATTTTCATTGAAACACTCCATATTACGTTACATTATAAGGCGTTTTCAATGATAAACTACGATATATTATAAGGTATTTACAATGATACACTGCATATTTCGTTATATTATAAGGTATTTTCAATGTTACACTGTATATTACGTTATGTTATAAGGTATTTTCAATGATAAACTACTATATATTAGAAGGTATTTTCAATGATACACTGCATATTACGTTATATTATAAGGTATTTTCAATGATACACTGCATATTACGTTATATTATAAGGTATTTTCAATGATAATCTGCATATTCCGTTATATTATAAGGTATTTTCATTGAAACACTCCATATTACGTTACATTATAAGGCGTTTTCAATGATAAACTACGATATATTAAAAGGTATTTTCAATGATACACTGCATATTACGTTATATTACAAGGTATTTTCAATGATACACTGCATATTACGTTATATAATAAGGTATTTTCAATGATAATCTGCATATTCCGTTATATTATAAGGTATTTTCATTGAAACACTCCATATTACGTTACATTATAAGGCGTTTTCAATGATAAACTACGATATATTATAAGGTATTTTCAATGATACACTGCATATTTCGTTATATTATAAGGTATTTTCAATGTTACACTGCATATTACGTTATATTATAAGGTCTTTTCAATGACTCAATGCATATTTCGTTATATTATAAGTTATTTTCAATGATACACTGCATATTACGTTATACTATAAGGTATTTTTAATGATAAACTACGACATAATATAAGGTATGTTCAATGACACACTGCATATTTCGTTATATTATAAGGTATTTTCAATGATACACTACAAATTCCGTTATATTATAAGGTATTTTCAATGATACACTGCATATTACGTTATATTCTATTGTATTTTCAATGATACACTGCATATAAACGTTATATTATAAGGTATTTTCAATGATACACTGCATATTACGTTATATCATAAGTTATTTTCAATGATACTCTGCAATTTACGTAATGTTATAAGGTATTTTCAATGATAAATTAAATATTACGTTATATTATAAGGTCTTTTCAATGATAAACTACGATATATTAGAAGGTATTTTCAATGATACACTGCATATTACGTTATATTATAAGGTATTTTCAATGATACACTGCATATTACGTTATATTACAAGGTATTTTCAATGATACACTGCATATTACGTTATAATATAAGGTATTTTCAATGATACACTGCATATTACGTTATATTACAAGGTATTTTCAATGATACACTGCATATTACGTTATAATATAAGGTATTTTCAATGATACACTGCATATTACGTTATATTATAAGGTATTTTCAATGATAAACTACGATATATTAGAAGGTATTTTCAATGATACACTGCATATTACGTTATATTATAAGGTATTTTCAATGATACACTGCATATTACGTTATATTATAAGGTATTTTCAATGATACACTGCATATTACGTTATATTATAAGGTATTTTCAATGATAATCTGCATATTCCGTTATATTATAAGGTATTTTCATTGAAACACTCCATATTACGTTACATTATAAGGCGTTTTCAATGATAAACTACGATATATTATAAGGTATTTGCAATGATACACTGCATATTTCGTTATATTATAAGGTATTTTCAATGATACACTGCATATTACGTTATATTATAAGGTCTTTTCAATGACACAATGCATATTTCGTTATATTATAAGTTATTTTCAATGATACACTGCATATTACGTTATACTATATGGTATTTTTAATGATAAACTACGACATAATATAAGGTATGTTCAATGACACACTGCATATTTCGTTATATTATAAGGTATTTTCAATGATACACTACACATTCCGTTATATTATAAGGTATTTTCAATGATACACTGCATATTACGTTATATTCTATTGTATTTTCAATGATACACTGCATATAAACGTTATATTATAAGGTATTTTCAATGATAATCTGCATATTCCGTTATATTATAAGGTATTTTCATTGAAACACTCCCTATTACGTTACATTATAAGGCGTTTTCAATGATAAACTACGATATATTAAAAGGTATTTTCAATGATACACTGCATATTACGTTATATTACAAGGTATTTTCAATGATACACTGCATATTACGTTATATTATAAGGTATTTTCAATGATACACTGCATATTACGTTATATAATAAGGTATTTTCAATGATAATCTGCATATTCCGTTATATTATAAGGTATTTTCATTGAAACACTGCATATTACGTTACATTATAAGGCGTTTTCAATGATAAACTACGATATATTATAAGGTATTTTCAATGATACACTGCATATTTCGTTATATTATAAGGTATTTTCAATGATACACTGCATATTACCTTATATTATAAGGTATTTTCAATGATACACTGCATATAAACGTTATATTATAAGGTATTTTCAATGATACACTGCATATTACGTTATATTACAAGATATTTTCAATGATATACTACAAATTAGGAAATATTATGAGGTATTTTCAATGATACACTGCATATTACGATATATTATAAGGTATTTTCAATGATACACTGCATATTACGTTATATTATAAGGTATTTTCAATGATACTCTGCATATTCCGTTATATTATAAGGTATTTTCATTGAAACACTCCATATTACGTTACATTATAAGGCATTTTCAATGATAAACTACGATATATTAAAAGGTATTTTCAATGATACACTGCATATTACGTTATATTACAAGGTATTTTCAATGATACACTGCATATTACGCTATATTATAAGGTATTTTCAATGATACACTGCATATTACGTTATATCATAAGTTATTTTCAATGATACTCTGCAATTTACGTTATGTTATAAGGTATTTTCAATGATAAACTAAATATTACGTTATATTATAAGGTCTTTTCAATGATAAACTACGATATATTAGAAGGTATTTTCAATGATACACTGCATATTACGTTATATTATAAGGTATTTTCAATGATACACTGCATATTACGTTATATTATAAGGTATTTTCAATGATACACTGCATATTACGTTATATTACAAGGTATTTTCAATGATACACTGCATATTACGTTATATTATAAGGTATTTTCAATGATACACTGCATATTACGTTATAATATAAGGTATTTTCATTGATACACTGCATATTACGTTATATTATAAGGTATTTTCAATGATACACTGCATAGTACGTTATATTATAAGGTCTTTTCAATGACACAATGCATATTTCGTTATATTATAAGTTATTTTCAATGATAAACTGCATATTACGTTATACTATAAGGTATTTTTAATGATAAACTACGACATAATATAAGGTATGTTCAATGACACACTGCATATTTCGTTATATTATAAGGTATTTTCAATGATACACTACAAATTCCGTTATATTATAAGGTATTTTCAATGATACACTGCATATTACGTTATATTCTATTGTATTTTCAATGATACACTGCATATAAACGTTATATTATAAGGTATTTTCAATGATACACTGCATATTACGTTATATTACAAGGTATTTTCAATGATACACTGCATATTACGCTATATTATAAGGTATTTTCAATGATACACTGCATATTACGTTATATCATAAGTTATTTTCAATGATACTCGGCAATTTACGTTATGTTATAAGGTATTTTCAATGATAAACTAAATATTACGTTATATTATAAGGTCTTTTCAATGATAAACTACGATATATTAGAAGGTATTTTCAATGATACACTGCATATTACGTTATATTATAAGGTATTTTCAATGATACACTGCATATTACGTTATATTATAAGGTATTTTCAATGATAGACTGCATATTACGTTATATTACAAGGTATTTTCAATGATACACTGCATATTACGTTATTTTATAAGGTATTTTTAATGATACACTGCATAGTACGTTATATTATAAGGTATTTTCAATGATAATCTGCATATTCCGTTATATTATAAGGTATTTTCATTGAAACACTCCATATTACGTTACATTATAAGGCGTTTTCAATGATAAACTGCGATATATTATAAGGTATTTTCAATGATACACTGCATATTACGTTATATTATAAGGTATTTTCAATGATACACTGCATATTACGTTATATTATAAGGTATTTTCAATGATAATCTGCATATTCCGTTATATTATAAGGTATTTTCATTGAAACACTCCATATTACGTTACATTATAAGGCGTTTTGAATGATAAACTACGATATATTATAAGGTATTTTCAATGATACACTGCATATTACGTTATATTATAAGGTATTTTCAATGACACACTGCATATTACGTTATATTATAAGGTATTTTCAATGATACACTGCATATTACGATATATTATAAGGTATTTTCAATGATACACTGCATATTACGCTATATTATAAGGTATTTTCAATGATATACTACAAATTACGAAATATTATGTGGTATTTTCAATGATACACTGCATATTACGCTATATTATAAGGTATTTTCAATGATATACTGCATATTACGTTATATTATAAGGTATTTTCAATGATAAACTACGATATATTAGAAGGTATTTTCAGTGATACACTGCATATTTCGTCATACTATAAGGTATTTTCAATGATACACTACAAATTACGTTATATTATAAGCTATTTTCAATGATACACTGCATATTACGTTATATTATAAGGTATTTTCAATGATACACTGCATATTACGTTATATTACAAGGTATTTTCAATGATACACTGCATATTACGTTATAATATAAGGTATTTTCAATGATACACTGCATATTACGTTATATTATAAGGTATTTTCAATGATACACTGCATATTACGTTATATCATAAGTTATTTTCAATGATACTCTGCAATTTACGTTATGTTATAAGGTATTTTCAATGATAAACTAAATATTACGTTATATTATAAGGTCTTTTCAATGATAAACTACGATATATTAGAAGGTATTTTCAATGATACACTGCATATTACGTTATATTATAAGGTATTTTCAATGATACACTGCATATTACGTTATATTACAAGGTATTTTCAATGATACACTGCATATTACGTTATAATATAAGGTATTTTCAATGATACACTGCATATTACGTTATATTATAAGGTATTTTCAATGATAAACTACGATATATTAGAAGGTATTTTCAATGATACACTGCATATTACGTTATATTATAAGGTATTTTCAATGATACACTGCATATTACGTTATATTATAAGGTATTTTCAATGATACACTGCATATTACGTTATATTATAAGGTATTTTCAATGATAATCTGCATATTCCGTTATATTATAAGGTATTTTCATTGAAACACTCCATATTACGTTATGTTATAAGGTATTTTCAATGATAAACTACTATATATTATAAGGTATTTTCAATGATACACTGCATATTACGTTATATTATAAGGTATTTTCAATGATACACTGCATATTACGTTATATTATAAGGTATTTTCAATGATACACTGCATATTACGTTATATTATAAGGTCTTTTCAATGACACAATGCATATTTCGTTATATTATAAGTTATTTTCAATGATACACTGCATATTACGTTATACTATATGGTATTTTTAATGATAAACTACGACATAATATAAGGTATGTTCAATGACACACTGCATATTTCGTTATATTATAAGGTATTTTCAATGATACACTGCATATTACGTTATATTCTATTGTATTTTCAATGATACACTGCATATAAACGTTATATTATAAGGTATTTTCAATGATACACTGCATATTACCTTATATTATAAGGTATTTTCAATGATACACTGCATATAAACGTTATATTATAAGGTATTTTCAATGATACACTGCATATTACGTTATATTACAAGGTATTTTCAATGATACACTGCATATTACGCTATATTATAAGGTATTTTCAATGATACACTGCATATTACGTTATATCATAAGTTATTTTCAATGATACTCTGCAATTTACGTTATGTTCTAAGGTATTTTCAATGATAAACTAAATATTACGTTATATTATAAGGTCTTTTCAATGATAAACTACGATATATTAGAAGGTATTTTCAATGATACACTGCATATTACGTTATATTATAAGGTATTTTCAATGATACACTGCATATTACGTTATATTACAAGGTATTTTCAATGATACACTGCATATTACGTTATATTATAAGGTATTTTCAATGATACACTGCATATTACGTTATATTATAAGGTATTTTCAATGATAAACTACGATATATTAGAAGGTATTTTCAATGATACACTGCATATTACGTTATATTATAAGGTATTTTCAATGATACACTGCATATTACGTTATATTATAAGGTATTTTCAATGATACACTGCATATTACGTTATATTATAAGGTATTTTCAATGATAATCTGCATATTCCGTTATATTATAAGGTATTTTCATTGAAACACTCCATATTACGTTACATTATAAGGCGTTTTCAATGATAAACTACGATATATTATAAGGTATTTACAATGATACACTGCATATTTCGTTATATTATAAGGTATTTTCAATGTTACACTGTATATTACGTTATGTTATAAGGTATTTTCAATGATAAACTACTATATATTAGAAGGTATTTTCAATGATACACTGCATATTACGTTATATTATAAGGTATTTTCAATGATACACTGCATATTACGTTATATTATAAGGTATTTTCAATGATAATCTGCATATTCCGTTATATTATAAGGTATTTTCATTGAAACACTCCATATTACGTTACATTATAAGGCGTTTTCAATGATAAACTACGATATATTAAAAGGTATTTTCAATGATACACTGCATATTACGTTATATTACAAGGTATTTTCAATGATACACTGCATATTACGTTATATAATAAGGTATTTTCAATGATAATCTGCATATTCCGTTATATTATAAGGTATTTTCATTGAAACACTCCATATTACGTTACATTATAAGGCGTTTTCAATGATAAACTACGATATATTATAAGGTATTTTCAATGATACACTGCATATTTCGTTATATTATAAGGTATTTTCAATGTTACACTGCATATTACGTTATATTATAAGGTCTTTTCAATGACTCAATGCATATTTCGTTATATTATAAGTTATTTTCAATGATACACTGCATATTACGTTATACTATAAGGTATTTTTAATGATAAACTACGACATAATATAAGGTATGTTCAATGACACACTGCATATTTCGTTATATTATAAGGTATTTTCAATGATACACTACAAATTCCGTTATATTATAAGGTATTTTCAATGATACACTGCATATTACGTTATATTCTATTGTATTTTCAATGATACACTGCATATAAACGTTATATTATAAGGTATTTTCAATGATACACTGCATATTACGTTATATTATAAGGTATTTTCAATGATACACTGCATATTACGTTATATTATAAGGTATTTTCAATGATAATCTGCATATTCCGTTATATTATAAGGTATTTTCATTGAAACACTCCATATTACGTTACATTATAAGGCGTTTTCAATGATAAACTACGATATATTATAAGGTATTTACAATGATACACTGCATATTTCGTTATATTATAAGGTATTTTCAATGATAATCTGCATATTCCGTTATATTATAAGGTATTTTCATTGAAACACTCCATATTACGTTACATTATAAGGCGTTTTCAATGATAAACTACGATATATTAAAAGGTATTTTCAATGATACACTGCATATTACGTTATATTACAAGGTATTTTCAATGATACACTGCATATTACGTTATATAATAAGGTATTTTCAATGATAATCTGCATATTCCGTTATATTATAAGGTATTTTCATTGAAACACTCCATATTACGTTACATTATAAGGCGTTTTCAATGATAAACTACGATATATTATAAGGTATTTTCAATGATACACTGCATATTTCGTTATATTATAAGGTATTTTCAATGTTACACTGCATATTACGTTATATTATAAGGTCTTTTCAATGACTCAATGCATATTTCGTTATATTATAAGTTATTTTCAATGATACACTGCATATTACGTTATACTATAAGGTATTTTTAATGATAAACTACGACATAATATAAGGTATGTTCAATGACACACTGCATATTTCGTTATATTATAAGGTATTTTCAATGATACACTACAAATTCCGTTATATTATAAGGTATTTTCAATGATACACTGCATATTACGTTATATTATAAGGTATTTTCAATGATACACTGCATATTACGTTATATTACAAGGTATTTTCAATGATACACTGCATATTACGTTATAATATAAGGTATTTTCAATGATACACTGCATATTACGTTATATTATAAGGTATTTTCAATGATAAACTACGATATATTAGAAGGTATTTTCAATGATACACTGCATATTACGTTATATTATAAGGTATTTTCAATGATACACTGCATATTACGTTATATTATAAGGTATTTTCAATGATACACTGCATATTACGTTATATTATAAGGTATTTTCAATGATAATCTGCATATTCCGTTATATTATAAGGTATTTTCATTGAAACACTCCATATTACGTTACATTATAAGGCGTTTTCAATGATAAACTACGATATATTATAAGGTATTTTCAATGATACACTGCATATTTCGTTATATTATAAGGTATTTTCAATGTTACACTGTATATTACGTTATGTTATAAGGTATTTTCAATGATAAACTACTATATATTATAAGGTATTTTCAATGATACACTGCATATTACGTTATATTATAAGGTATTTTCAATGATACACTGCATATTACGTTATATTATAAGGTATTTTCAATGATACACTGCATATTACGTTATATTATAAGGTCTTTTCAATGACACAATGCATATTTCGTTATATTATAAGTTATTTTCAATGATACACTGCATATTACGTTATACTATATGGTATTTTTAATGATAAACTACGACATAATATAAGGTATGTTCAATGACACACTGCATATTTCGTTATATTATAAGGTATTTTCAATGATACACTACAAATTCCGTTATATTATAAGGTATTTTCAATGATACACTGCATATTACGTTATATTCTATTGTATTTTCAATGATACACTGCATATAAACGTTATATTATAAGGTATTTTCAATGATACACTGTATATTACCTTATAATATAAGGTATTTTCAATGATACACTGCATATAAACGTTATATTATAAGGTATTTTCAATGATACACTGCATATTACGTTATATTACAAGGTATTTTCAATGATACACTGCATATTACGCTATATTATAAGGTATTTTCAATGATACACTGCATATTACGTTATATCATAAGTTATTTTCAATGATACTCTGCAATTTACGTTATGTTCTAAGGTATTTTCAATGATAAACTAAATATTACGTTATATTATAAGGTCTTTTCAATGATAAACTACGATATATTAGAAGGTATTTTCAATGATACACTGCATATTACGTTATATTATAAGGTATTTTCAATGATACACTGCATATTACGTTATATTACAAGGTATTTTCAATGATACACTGCATATTACGTTATAATATAAGGTATTTTCAATGATACACTGCATATTACGTTATATTATAAGGTATTTTCAATGATAAACTACGATATATTAGAAGGTATTTTCAATGATACACTGCATATTACGTTATATTATAAGGTATTTTCAATGATACACTGCATATTACGTTATATTATAAGGTATTTTCAATGATACACTGCATATTACGTTATATTATAAGGTATTTTCAATGATAATCTGCATATTCCGTTATATTATAAGGTATTTTCATTGAAACACTCCATATTACGTTACATTATAAGGCGTTTTCAATGATAAACTACGATATATTATAAGGTATTTACAATGATACACTGCATATTTCGTTATATTATAAGGTATTTTCAATGTTACACTGTATATTACGTTATATTATAAGGTATTTTCAATGATAAACTACTATATATTAGAAGGTATTTTCAATGATACACTGCATATTACGTTATATTATAAGGTATTTTCAATGATACACTGCATATTACGTTATATTATAAGGTATTTTCAATGATAATCTGCATATTCCGTTATATTATAAGGTATTTTCATTGAAACACTCCATATTACGTTACATTATAAGGCGTTTTCAATGATAAACTACGATATATTAAAAGGTATTTTCAATGATACACTGCATATTACGTTATATTACAAGGTATTTTCAATGATACACTGCATATTACGTTATATAATAAGGTATTTTCAATGATAATCTGCATATTCCGTTATATTATAAGGTATTTTCATTGAAACACTCCATATTACGTTACATTATAAGGCGTTTTCAATGATAAACTACGATATATTATAAGGTATTTTCAATGATACACTGCATATTTCGTTATATTATAAGGTATTTTCAATGTTACACTGCATATTACG
This sequence comes from Lasioglossum lativentre, assembly GCA_916610255.1. Classification (NCBI taxonomy): domain Eukaryota; kingdom Metazoa; phylum Arthropoda; class Insecta; order Hymenoptera; family Halictidae; genus Lasioglossum; species Lasioglossum lativentre. The sequence goes on along the minus strand of CAKAJI010000196.1, from coordinate 273,593 downwards.
TTATATTATAAGGTCTTTTCAATGACTCAATGCATATTTCGTTATATTATAAGTTATTTTCAATGATACACTGCATATTACGTTATACTATAAGGTATTTTTAATGATAAACTACGACATAATATAAGGTATGTTCAATGACACACTGCATATTTCGTTATATTATAAGGTATTTTCAATGATACACTACAAATTCCGTTATATTATAAGGTATTTTCAATGATACACTGCATATTACGTTATATTCTATTGTATTTTCAATGATACACTGCATATAAACGTTATATTATAAGGTATTTTCAATGATACACTGCATATTACGTTATATTATAAGGTATTTTCAATGATACACTGCATATTACGTTATATTATAAGGTATTTTCAATGATAATCTGCATATTCCGTTATATTATAAGGTATTTTCATTGAAACACTCCATATTACGTTACATTATAAGGCGTTTTCAATGATAAACTACGATATATTATAAGGTATTTACAATGATACACTGCATATTTCGTTATATTATAAGGTATTTTCAATGTTACACTGTATATTACGTTATGTTATAAGGTATTTTCAATGATAAACTACTATATATTAGAAGGTATTTTCAATGATACACTGCATATTACGTTATATTATAAGGTATTTTCAATGATACACTGCATATTACGTTATATTATAAGGTATTTTCAATGATAATCTGCATATTCCGTTATATTATAAGGTATTTTCATTGAAACACTCCATATTACGTTACATTATAAGGCGTTTTCAATGATAAACTACGATATATTAAAAGGTATTTTCAATGATACACTGCATATTACGTTATATTACAAGGTATTTTCAATGATACACTGCATATTACGTTATATAATAAGGTATTTTCAATGATAATCTGCATATTCCGTTATATTATAAGGTATTTTCATTGAAACACTCCATATTACGTTACATTATAAGGCGTTTTCAATGATAAACTACGATATATTATAAGGTATTTTCAATGATACACTGCATATTTCGTTATATTATAAGGTATTTTCAATGTTACACTGCATATTACGTTATATTATAAGGTCTTTTCAATGACTCAATGCATATTTCGTTATATTATAAGTTATTTTCAATGATACACTGCATATTACGTTATACTATAAGGTATTTTTAATGATAAACTACGACATAATATAAGGTATGTTCAATGACACACTGCATATTTCGTTATATTATAAGGTATTTTCAATGATACACTACAAATTCCGTTATATTATAAGGTATTTTCAATGATACACTGCATATTACGTTATATTCTATTGTATTTTCAATGATACACTGCATATAAACGTTATATTATAAGGTATTTTCAATGATACACTGCATATTACGTTATATCATAAGTTATTTTCAATGATACTCTGCAATTTACGTAATGTTATAAGGTATTTTCAATGATAAATTAAATATTACGTTATATTATAAGGTCTTTTCAATGATAAACTACGATATATTAGAAGGTATTTTCAATGATACACTGCATATTACGTTATATTATAAGGTATTTTCAATGATACACTGCATATTACGTTATATTACAAGGTATTTTCAATGATACACTGCATATTACGTTATAATATAAGGTATTTTCAATGATACACTGCATATTACGTTATATTACAAGGTATTTTCAATGATACACTGCATATTACGTTATAATATAAGGTATTTTCAATGATACACTGCATATTACGTTATATTATAAGGTATTTTCAATGATAAACTACGATATATTAGAAGGTATTTTCAATGATACACTGCATATTACGTTATATTATAAGGTATTTTCAATGATACACTGCATATTACGTTATATTATAAGGTATTTTCAATGATACACTGCATATTACGTTATATTATAAGGTATTTTCAATGATACTCTGCATATTCCGTTATATTATAAGGTATTTTCATTGAAACACTCCATATTACGTTACATTATAAGGCGTTTTCAATGATAAACTACGATATATTATAAGGTATTTTCAATGATACACTGCATATTACGTTATATTATAAGGTATTTTCAATGATACACTGCATATTACGTTATATTATAAGGTCTTTTCAATGACACAATGCATATTTCGTTATATTATAAGTTATTTTCAATGATACACTGCATATTACGTTATACTATATGGTATTTTTAATGATAAACTACGACATAATATAAGGTATGTTCAATGACACACTGCATATTTCGTTATATTATAAGGTATTTTCAATGATACACTACACATTCCGTTATATTATAAGGTATTTTCAATGATACACTGCATATTACGTTATATTCTATTGTATTTTCAATGATACACTGCATATAAACGTTATATTATAAGGTATTTTCAATGATAATCTGCATATTCCGTTATATTATAAGGTATTTTCATTGAAACACTCCCTATTACGTTACATTATAAGGCGTTTTCAATGATAAACTACGATATATTAAAAGGTATTTTCAATGATACACTGCATATTACGTTATATTACAAGGTATTTTCAATGATACACTGCATATTACGTTATATTATAAGGTATTTTCAATGATACACTGCATATTACGTTATATAATAAGGTATTTTCAATGATAATCTGCATATTCCGTTATATTATAAGGTATTTTCATTGAAACACTGTATATTACGTTACATTATAAGGCGTTTTCAATGATAAACTACGATATATTATAAGGTATTTTCAATGATACACTGCATATTTCGTTATATTATAAGGTATTTTCAATGATACACTGCATATTACCTTATATTATAAGGTATTTTCAATGATACACTGCATATAAACGTTATATTATAAGGTATTTTCAATGATACACTGCATATTACGTTATATTACAAGATATTTTCAATGATATACTACAAATTAGGAAATATTATGAGGTATTTTCAATGATACACTGCATATTACGATATATTATAAGGTATTTTCAATGATACACTGCATATTACGTTATATTATAAGGTATTTTCAATGATACTCTGCATATTCCGTTATATTATAAGGTATTTTCATTGAAACACTCCATATTACGTTACATTATAAGGCATTTTCAATGATAAACTACGATATATTAAAAGGTATTTTCAATGATACACTGCATATTACGTTATATTACAAGGTATTTTCAATGATACACTGCATATTACGCTATATTATAAGGTATTTTCAATGATACACTGCATATTACGTTATATCATAAGTTATTTTCAATGATACTCTGCAATTTACGTTATGTTATAAGGTATTTTCAATGATAAACTAAATATTACGTTATATTATAAGGTCTTTTCAATGATAAACTACGATATATTAGAAGGTATTTTCAATGATACACTGCATATTACGTTATATTATAAGGTATTTTCAATGATACACTGCATATTACGTTATATTATAAGGTATTTTCAATGATACACTGCATATTACGTTATATTACAAGGTATTTTCAATGATACACTGCATATTACGTTATATTATAAGGTATTTTCAATGATACACTGCATATTACGTTATAATATAAGGTATTTTCATTGATACACTGCATATTACGTTATATTATAAGGTATTTTCAATGATACACTGCATAGTACGTTATATTATAAGGTCTTTTCAATGACACAATGCATATTTCGTTATATTATAAGTTATTTTCAATGATAAACTGCATATTACGTTATACTATAAGGTATTTTTAATGATAAACTACGACATAATATAAGGTATGTTCAATGACACACTGCATATTTCGTTATATTATAAGGTATTTTCAATGATACACTACAAATTCCGTTATATTATAAGGTATTTTCAATGATACACTGCATATTACGTTATATTCTATTGTATTTTCAATGATACACTGCATATAAACGTTATATTATAAGGTATTTTCAATGATACACTGCATATTACGTTATATTACAAGGTATTTTCAATGATACACTGCATATTACGCTATATTATAAGGTATTTTCAATGATACACTGCATATTACGTTATATCATAAGTTATTTTCAATGATACTCGGCAATTTACGTTATGTTATAAGGTATTTTCAATGATAAACTAAATATTACGTTATATTATAAGGTCTTTTCAATGATAAACTACGATATATTAGAAGGTATTTTCAATGATACACTGCATATTACGTTATATTATAAGGTATTTTCAATGATACACTGCATATTACTTTTTATTATAAGGTATTTTCAATGATACACTGCATATTACGTTATATTACAAGGTATTTTCAATGATACACTGCATATTACGTTATATTATAAGGTATTTTGAATGATACACTGCATAGTACGTTATATTATAAGGTATTTTCAATGATAATCTGCATATTCCGTTATATTATAAGGTATTTTCATTGAAACACTCCATATTACGTTACATTATAAGGCGTTTTCAATGATAAACTGCGATATATTATAAGGTATTTTCAATGATACACTGCATATTACGTTATATTATAAGGTATTTTCAATGATACACTGCATATTACGTTATATTATAAGGTATTTTCAATGATAATCTGCATATTCCGTTATATTATAAGGTATTTTCATTGAAACACTCCATATTACGTTACATTATAAGGCGTTTTGAATGATAAACTACGATATATTATAAGGTATTTTCAATGATACACTGCATATTACGTTATATTATAAGGTATTTTCAATGACACACTGCATATTACGTTATATTATAAGGTATTTTCAATGATACACTGCATATTACGATATATTATAAGGTATTTTCAATGATAATCTGCATATTCCGTTATATTATAAGGTATTTTCATTGAAACACTCCATATTACGTTACATTATAAGGCGTTTTGAATGATAAACTACGATATATTATAAGGTATTTTCAATGATACACTGCATATTACGTTATATTATAAGGTATTTTCAATGACACACTGCATATTACGTTATATTATAAGGTATTTTCAATGATACACTGCATATTACGATATATTATAAGGTATTTTCAATGATACTCTGCAATTTACGTTATGTTATAAGGTATTTTCAATGATAAACTAAATATTACGTTATATTATAAGGTCTTTTCAATGATAAACTACGATATATTAGAAGGTATTTTCAATGATACACTGCATATTACGTTATATTATAAGGTATTTTCAATGATACACTGCATATTACGTTATATTATAAGGTATTTTCAATGATACACTGCATATTACGTTATATTACAAGGTATTTTCAATGATACACTGCATATTACGTTATATTATAAGGTATTTTCAATGATACACTGCATATTACGTTATAATATAAGGTATTTTCATTGATACACTGCATATTACGTTATATTATAAGGTATTTTCAATGATACACTGCATAGTACGTTATATTATAAGGTCTTTTCAATGACACAATGCATATTTCGTTATATTATAAGTTATTTTCAATGATAAACTGCATATTACGTTATACTATAAGGTATTTTTAATGATAAACTACGACATAATATAAGGTATGTTCAATGACACACTGCATATTTCGTTATATTATAAGGTATTTTCAATGATACACTACAAATTCCGTTATATTATAAGGTATTTTCAATGATACACTGCATATTACGTTATATTCTATTGTATTTTCAATGATACACTGCATATAAACGTTATATTATAAGGTATTTTCAATGATACACTGCATATTACGTTATATTACAAGGTATTTTCAATGATACACTGCATATTACGCTATATTATAAGGTATTTTCAATGATACACTGCATATTACGTTATATCATAAGTTATTTTCAATGATACTCGGCAATTTACGTTATGTTATAAGGTATTTTCAATGATAAACTAAATATTACGTTATATTATAAGGTCTTTTCAATGATAAACTACGATATATTAGAAGGTATTTTCAATGATACACTGCATATTACGTTATTTTATATGGTATTTTCAATGATACACTGCATATTACGTTATATTATAAGGTATTTTCAATGATACACTGCATATTACGTTATATTACAAGGTATTTTCAATGATACACTGCATATTACGTTATATTATAAGGTATTTTGAATGATACACTGCATAGTACGTTATATTATAAGGTATTTTCAATGATAATCTGCATATTCCGTTATATTATAAGGTATTTTCATTGAAACACTCCATATTACGTTACATTATAAGGCGTTTTCAATGATAAACTGCGATATATTATAAGGTATTTTCAATGATACACTGCATATTACGTTATATTATAAGGTATTTTCAATGATACACTGCATATTACGTTATATTATAAGGTATTTTCAATGATAATCTGCATATTCCGTTATATTATAAGGTATTTTCATTGAAACACTCCATATTACGTTACATTATAAGGCGTTTTGAATGATAAACTACGATATATTATAAGGTATTTTCAATGATACACTGCATATTACGTTATATTATAAGGTATTTTCAATGATACACTGCATATTACGTTATATTATAAGGTATTTTCAATGATACACTGCATATTACGATATATTATAAGGTATTTTCAATGATACACTGCATATTACGCTATATTATAAGGTATTTTCAATGATATACTACAAATTACGAAATATTATGTGGTATTTTCAATGATACACTGCATATTACGCTATATTATAAGGTATTTTCAATGATATACTGCATATTACGTTATATTATAAGGTATTTTCAATGATAAACTACGATATATTAGAAGGTATTTTCAGTGATACACTGCATATTTCGTCATACTATAAGGTATTTTCAATGATACACTACAAATTACGTTATATTATAAGCTATTTTCAATGATACACTGCATATTACGTTATATTATAAGGTATTTTCAATGATACACTGCATATTACGTTATATTACAAGGTATTTTCAATGATACACTGCATATTACGTTATAATATAAGGTATTTTCAATGATACACTGCATATTACGTTATATTACAAGGTATTTTCAATGATACACTGCATATTACGTTATAATATAAGGTATTTTCAATGATACACTGCATATTACGTTATATTATAAGGTATTTTCAATGATAAACTACGATATATTAGAAGGTATTTTCAATGATACACTGCATATTACGTTATATTATAAGGTATTTTCAATGATACACTGCATATTACGTTATATTATAAGGTATTTTCAATGATACACTGCATATTACGTTATATTATAAGGTATTTTCAATGATACACTGCATATTCCGTTATATTATAAGGTATTTTCATTGAAACACTCCATATTACGTTACATTATAAGGCGTTTTCAATGATAAACTACGATATATTATAAGGTATTTTCAATGATACACTGCATATTACGTTATATTATAAGGTATTTTCAATGATACACTGCATATTACGTTATATTATAAGGTCTTTTCAATGACACAATGCATATTTCGTTATATTATAAGTTATTTTCAATGATACACTGCATATTACGTTATACTATATGGTATTTTTAATGATAAACTACGACATAATATAAGGTATGTTCAATGACACACTGCATATTTCGTTATATTATAAGGTATTTTCAATGATACACTACACATTCCGTTATATTATAAGGTATTTTCAATGATACACTGCATATTACGTTATATTCTATTGTATTTTCAATGATACACTGCATATAAACGTTATATTATAAGGTATTTTCAATGATAATCTGCATATTCCGTTATATTATAAGGTATTTTCATTGAAACACTCCCTATTACGTTACATTATAAGGCATTTTCAATGATATACTACGATATATTAAAAGGTATTTTCAATGATACACTGCATATTACGTTATATTACAAGGTATTTTCAATGATACACTGCATATTACGTTATATTATAAGGTATTTTCAATGATACACTGCATATTACGTTATATAATAAGGTATTTTCAATGATAATCTGCATATTCCGTTATATTATAAGGTATTTTCATTGAAACACTGCATATTACGTTACATTATAAGGCGTTTTCAATGATAAACTACGATATATTATAAGGTATTTTCAATGATACACTGCATATTACGTTATATTATAAGGTATTTTCAATGATACACTGCATATTACCTTATATTATAAGGTATTTTCAATGATACACTGCATATAAACGTTATATTATAAGGTATTTTCAATGATACACTGCATATTACGTTATATTACAAGATATTTTCAATGATATACTACAAATTAGGAAATATTATGAGGTATTTTCAATGATACACTGCATATTACGATATATTATAAGGTATTTTCAATGATACACTGCATATTACGTTATATTATAAGGTATTTTCAATGATACTCTGCATATTCCGTTATATTATAAGGTATTTTCATTGAAACACTCCATATTACGTTACATTATAAGGCATTTTCAATGATAAACTACGATATATTAAAAGGTATTTTCAATGATACACTGCATATTACGTTATATTACAAGGTATTTTCAATGATACACTGCATATTACGCTATATTATAAGGTATTTTCAATGATACACTGCATATTACGTTATATCATAAGTTATTTTCAATGATACTCTGCAATTTACGTTATGTTATAAGGTATTTTCAATGATAAACTAAATATTACGTTATATTATAAGGTCTTTTCAATGATAAACTACGATATATTAGAAGGTATTTTCAATGATACACTGCATATTACGTTATATTATAAGGTATTTTCAATGATACACTGCATATTACGTTATATTATAAGGTATTTTCAATGATACACTGCATATTACGTTATATTATAAGGTATTTTCAATGATACACTGCATATTACGTTATATTATAAGGTATTTTCAATGATACACTGCATATTACGTTATAATATAAGGTATTTTCATTGATACACTGCATATTACGTTATATTATAAGGTATTTTCAATGATACACTGCATAGTACGTTATATTATAAGGTCTTTTCAATGACACAATGCATATTTCGTTATATTATAAGTTATTTTCAATGATAAACTGCATATTACGTTATACTATAAGGTATTTTTAATGATAAACTACGACATAATATAAGGTATGTTCAATGACACACTGCATATTTCGTTATATTATAAGGTATTTTCAATGATACACTACAAATTCCGTTATATTATAAGGTATTTTCAATGATACACTGCATATTACGTTATATTCTATTGTATTTTCAATGATACACTGCATATAAACGTTATATTATAAGGTATTTTCAATGATACACTGCATATTACGTTATATTACAAGGTATTTTCAATGATACACTGCATATTACGCTATATTATAAGGTATTTTCAATGATACACTGCATATTACGTTATATCATAAGTTATTTTCAATGATACTCGGCAATTTACGTTATGTTATAAGGTATTTTCAATGATAAACTAAATATTACGTTATATTATAAGGTCTTTTCAATGATAAACTACGATATATTAGAAGGTATTTTCAATGATACACTGCATATTACGTTATATTATAAGGTATTTTCAATGATACACTGCATATTACGTTATATTATAAGGTATTTTCAATGATACATTGCATATTACGTTATATTACAAGGTATTTTCAATGATACACTGCATATTACGTTATATTATAAGGTATTTTGAATGATACACTGCATATTACGTTATATTATAAGGTATTTTCAATGATAATCTGCATATTCCGTTATATTATAAGGTATTTTCATTGAAACACTCCATATTACGTTACATTATAAGGCGTTTTCAATGATAAACTGCGATATATTATAAGGTATTTTCAATGATACACTGCATATTACGTTATATTATAAGGTATTTTCAATGATACACTGCATATTACGTTATATTATAAGGTATTTTCAATGATAATCTGCATATTCCGTTATATTATAAGGTATTTTCATTGAAACACTCCATATTACGTTACATTATAAGGCGTTTTGAATGATAAACTACGATATATTATAAGGTATTTTCAATGATACACTGCATATTACGTTATATTATAAGGTATTTTCAATGACACACTGCATATTACGTTATATTATAAGGTATTTTCAATGATACACTGCATATTACGATATATTATAAGGTATTTTCAATGATACACTGCATATTACGCTATATTATAAGGTATTTTCAATGATATACTACAAATTACGAAATATTATGTGGTATTTTCAATGATACACTGCATATTACGCTATATTATAAGGTATTTTCAATGATATACTGCATATTACGTTATATTATAAGGTATTTTCAATGATAAACTACGATATATTAGAAGGTATTTTCAGTGATACACTGCATATTTCGTCATACTATAAGGTATTTTCAATGATACACTACAAATTACGTTATATTATAAGCTATTTTCAATGATACACTGCATATTACGTTATATTATAAGGTATTTTCAATGATACACTGCATATTACGTTATATTATAAGGTCTTTTCAATGACACAATGCATATTACGTTATAATATAAGGTATTTTCATTGATACACTGCATATTACGTTATATTATAAGGTATTTTCAATGATACACTGCATAGTACGTTATATTATAAGGTATTTTCAATGATAATCTGCATATTCCGTTATATTATAAGGTATTTTCATTGAAACACTCCATATTACGTTACATTATAAGGCGTTTTCAATGATAAACTACGATATATTATAAGGTATTTTCAATGATACACTGCATATTACGTTATATTATAAGGTATTTTCAATGATACACTGCATAGTACGTTATATTATAAGGTATTTTCAATGATAATCTGCATATTCCGTTATATTATAAGGTATTTTCATTGAAACACTCCATATTACGTTACATTATAAGGCGTTTTCAATGATAAACTACGATATATTAGAAGGTATTTTCAATGATACACTGCATATTACGTTATATTACAAGGTATTTTCAATGATACACTGCATATTACGTTATATCATAAGTTATTTTCAATGATACTCTGCATATTACGTTATGTTATAAGGTATTTTCAATGATACACTGCATATTACGCTATATTATAAGGTATTTTCAATGATATACTACAAATTACGAAATATTATGAGGTATTTTCAATGATACACTGCATATTACGCTATATTATAAGGTATTTTCAATGATATACTGCATATTACGTTATATTATAAGGTATTTTCAATGATAAACTACGATATATTAGAAGGTATTTTCAGTGATACACTGCATATTTCGTTATACTATAAGGTATTTTCAATGATACACTACAAATTACGTTATATTATAAGCTATTTTCAATGATACACTGCATATTACGTTATATTACAAGGTATTTTCAATGATACACTGCATATTACGTTATATTATAAGGTATTTTCAATGATACACTGCATATTACGTTATAATATAAGGTATTTTCATTGATACACTGCATATTACGTTATATTATAAGGTATTTTCAATGATACACTGCATATTACGTTATATTATAAGGTATTTTCAATGATAATCTGCATATTCCGTTATATTATAAGGTATTTTCATTGAAACACTCCATATTACGTTACATTATAAGGCGTTTTCAATGATAAACTACGATATATTAGAAGGTATTTTCAATGATACACTGCATATTACGTTATATTACAAGGTATTTTCAATGATACACTGCATATTACGTTATATCATAAGTTATTTTCAATGATACTCTGCATATTACGTTATGTTATAAGGTATTTTCAATGATACACTGCATATTACGCTATATTATAAGGTATTTTCAATGATATACTACAAATTACGAAATATTATGAGGTATTTTCAATGATACACTGCATATTACGCTATATTATAAGGTATTTTCAATGATATACTGCATATTACGTTATATTATAAGGTATTTTCAATGATAAACTACGATATATTAGAAGGTATTTTCAGTGATACACTGCATATTTCGTTATACTATAAGGTATTTTCAATGATACACTACAAATTACGTTATATTATAAGCTATTTTCAATGATACACTGCATATTACGTTATATTACAAGGTATTTTCAATGATACACTGCATATTACGTTATATTATAAGGTATTTTCAATGATACACTGCATATTACGTTATAATATAAGGTATTTTCATTGATACACTGCATATTACGTTATATTATAAGGTATTTTCAATGATACACTGCATAGTACGTTATATTATAAGGTATTTTCAATGATAATCTGCATATTCCGTTATATTATAAGGTATTTTCATTGAAACACTCCATATTACGTTACATTATAAGGCGTTTTCAATGATAAACTACGATATATTATAAGGTATTTTCAATGATACACTGCATATTACGTTATATTATAAGGTATTTTCAATGATACACTGCATAGTACGTTATATTATAAGGTATTTTCAATGATAATCTGCATATTCCGTTATATTATAAGGTATTTTCATTGAAACACTCCATATTACGTTACATTATAAGGCGTTTTCAATGATAAACTGCGATATATTATAAGGTATTTTCAATGATACACTGCATATTACGTTATATTATAAGGTATTTTCAATGACACACTGCATATAACGTTATATTATAAGGTATTTTCAATGATACACTGCATATTACGATATATTATAAGGTATTTTCAATGATACACTGCATATTACGCTATATTATAAGGTATTTTCAATGATATACTACAAATTACGAAATATTATGAGGTATTTTCAATGATACACTGCATATTACGCTATATTATAAGGTATTTTCAATGATATACTGCATATTACGTTATATTATAAGGTATTTTCAATGATAAACAACGATATATTAGAAGGTATTTTCAGTGATACACTGCATATTTCGTTATACTATAAGGTATTTTCAATGATACACTACAAATTACGTTATATTATAAGCTATTTTCAATGATACATTGCATATCACGTTATATTATAAGGTATTTTCATTGATACACTGCAAATTACGTTATATTATAAGGTATTTTCAATGATACAATGCATATTACGTTATATTATAAGGTATTTTCAATGATACACTGCATATTACGTTATATCATAAGTTATTTTCAATGATACTCTGCATATTACGCTATGTTATAAGGTATTTTCAATGATACACTGCATATTACGCTATATTATAAGGTATTTTCAATGATATACTACAAATTACGAAATATTATGAGGTATTTTCAATGATACACTGCATATTACGCTATATTATAAGGTATTTTCAATGATATACTGCATATTACGTTATATTATAAGGTATTTTCAATGATAAACTACGATATATTAGAAGGTATTTTCAGTGATACACTGCATATTTCGTTATACTATAAGGTATTTTCAATGATACACTACAAATTACGTTATATTATAAGCTATTTTCAATGATACACTGCATATTACGTTATATTATAAGGTATTTTCAATGATACACTGCATATTACGTTATATTATAAGGTCTTTTCAATGACACAATGCATATTTCGTTATATTATAAGTTATTTTCAATGATACACTGCATATTACGTTATACTATAAGGTATTTTTAATGATAAACTACGACATAATATAAGGTATGTTCAATGACACACTGCATATTTCGTTATATTATAAGGTATTTTCAATGATACACTACAAATTCCGTTATATTATAAGGTATTTTCAACGATACACTGCATATTACGTTATATTCTATTGTATTTTCAATGATACACTGCATATAAACGTTATATTATAAGGTATTTTCAATGATACACTGCATATTACGTTATATTACAAGGTATTTTCAATGATACACTGCATATTACTCTATATTATAAGGTATTTTCAATGATACACTGCATATTACGTTATATCATAAGTTATTTTCAATGATACTCTGCAATTTACGTTATGTTATAAGGTATTTTCAATGATAAACTAAATATTACGTTATATTATAAGGTCTTTTCAATGATAAACTACGATATATTAGAAGGTATTTTCAATGATACACTGCATATTACGTTATATTATAAGGTATTTTCAATGATACACTGCATATTACGTTATATTATAAGGTATTTTCAATGATACACTGCATATTACGTTATATTACAAGGTATTTTCAATGATACACTGCATATTACGATATATTATAAGGTATTTTCAATGATACACTGCATATTACGTTATAATATAAGGTATTTTCAATGATACACTGCATATTACGTTATATTATAAGGTATTTTCAATGATACACTGCATAGTACGTTATATTATAAGGTATTTTCAATGATAATCTGCATATTCCGTTATATTATAAGGTATTTTCATTGAAACACTCCATATTACGTTACATTATAAGGCGTTTTCAATGATAAACTGCGATATATTATAAGGTATTTTCAATGATACACTGCATATTACGTTATATTATAAGGTATTTTCAATGACACACTGCATATTACGTTATATTATAAGGTATTTTCAATGATACACTGCATATTACGATATATTATAAGGTATTTTCAATGATACACTGCATATTACGCTATATTATAAGGTATTTTCAATGATATACTACAAATTACGAAATATTATGAGGTATTTTCAATGATACACTGCATATTACGCTATATTATAAGGTATTTTCAATGATATACTGCATATTACGTTATATTATAAGGTATTTTCAATGATAAACAACGATATATTAGAAGGTATTTTCAGTGATACACTGCATATTTCGTTATACTATAAGGTATTTTCAATGATACACTACAAATTACGTTATATTATAAGCTATTTTCAATGATACATTGCATATCACGTTATATTATAAGGTATTTTCATTGATACACTGCAAATTACGTTATATTATAAGGTATTTTCAATGATACAATGCATATTACGTTATATTATAAGGTATTTTCAATGATACACTGCATATTACGTTATATCATAAGTTATTTTCAATGATACTCTGCAATTTACGTTATGTTATAAGGTATTTTCAATGATACACTGCATATTACGATATATTATAAGGTATTTTCAATGATACACTGCATATTACGTTATATTATAAGGTATTTTCAATGATACTCTGCATATTCCGTTATATTATAACGTATTTTCATTGAAACACACCATATTACGTTACATTATAAGGCATTTTCAATGATACACTGCATATTACGTTATACTATAAGGTATTTTTAATGATAAACTACGACATAATATAAGGTATGTTCAATGACACACTGCATATTTCGTTATATTATAAGGTATTTTCAATGATACACTACAAATTCCGTTATATTATAAGGTATTTTCAATGATACACTGCATATTACGTTATATTCTATTGTATTTTCAATGATACACTGCATATAAACGTTATATCATAAGTTATTTTCAATGATACTCTGCAATTTACGTTATATTATAAGGTATTTTCAATGATAAACTAAATATTACGTAATATTATAAGGTCTTTTCAATGATAAACTACGATATATTAGAAGGTATTTTCAATGATACACTGCATATTACGTTATATTATAAGGTATTTTCAATGATACACTGCATATTACGTTATATTATAAGGTATTTTCAATGATACACTGCATATTACGTTATATTACAAGGTATTTTCAATGATACACTGCATATTACGTTATATTATAAGGTATTTTCAATGATACACTGCATATTACGTTATAATATAATGTATTTTCAATGATACACTGCATATTACGTTATATTATAAGGTATTTTCAATGATACACTGCATAGTACGTTATATTATAAGGTATTTTCAATGATAATCTGCATATTCCGTTATATTATAAGGTATTTTCATTGAAACACTCCATATTACGTTACATTATAAGGCGTTTTCAATGATAAACTGCGATATATTATAAAGTATTTTAAATGATACACTGCATATTACGTTATATTATAAGGTATTTTCAATGATAATCTGCATATTCCGTTATATTATAAGGTATTTTCATTGAAACACTCCATATTACGTTACATTATAAGGCGTTTTCAATGATAAACTACGATATATTATAAGGTATTTTCAATGATACACTGCATATTACGTTATATTATAAGGTATTTTCAATGACACACTGCAAATTACGTTATATTATAAGGTATTTTCAATGATACACTGCATATTACGATATATTATAAGGTATTTTCAATGATATACTACAAATTACGAAATATTATGAGGTATTTTCAATGATACACTGCATATTACGCTATATTATAAGGTATTTTCATTGAAACACTCCATATTACGTTACATTATAAGGCATTTTCAATGATAAACAACGATATATTAAAAGGTATTTTCAATGATACACTGCATATTACGTTATATTACAAGGTATTTTCAATGATACACTGCATATTACGCTATATTATAAGGTATTTTCAATGATACACTGCATATTACGTTATATCATAAGTTATTTTCAATGATACTCTGCAATTTACGTTATGTTATAAGGTATTTTCAATGATAAACTAAATATTACGTTATATTATAAGGTCTTTTCAATGATAAACTACGATATATTAGAAGGTATTTTCAATGATACACTGCATATTACGTTATATTATAAGGTATTTTCAATGATACACTGCATATTACGTTATATTATAAGGTATTTTCAATGATACTCTGCATATTCCGTTATATTATAACGTATTTTCATTGAAACACTCCATATTACGTTACATTATAAGGCATTTTCAATGATACACTGCATATTACGTTATACTATAAGGTATTTTTAATGATAAACTACGACATAATATAAGGTATGTTCAATGACACACTGCATATTTCGTTATATTATAAGGTATTTTCAATGATACACTACAAATTCCGTTATATTATAAGGTATTTTCAATGATACACTGCATATTACGTTATATTCTATTGTATTTTCAATGATACACTGCATATAAACGTTATATCATAAGTTATTTTCAATGATACTCTGCAATTTACGTTATATTATAAGGTATTTTCAATGATAAACTAAATATTACGTAATATTATAAGGTCTTTTCAATGATAAACTACGATATATTAGAAGGTATTTTCAATGATACACTGCATATTACGTTATATTATAAGGTATTTTCAATGATACACTGCATATTACGTTATATTACAAGGTATTTTCAATGATACACTGCATATTACGCTATATTATAAGGTATTTTCAATGATACACTGCATATTACGTTATATCATAAGTTATTTTCAATGATACTCTGCAATTTACGTTATGTTATAAGGTATTTTCAATGATAAACTAAATATTACGTAATATTATAAGGTCTTTTCAATGATAAACTACGATATATTAGAAGGTATTTTCAATGATACACTGCATATTACGTTATATTATAAGGTATTTTCAATGATACACTGCATATTACGTTATATTATAAGGTATTTTCAATGTTACACTGCATATTACGTTATATTACAAGGTATTTTCAATGATACACTGCATATTACGTTATATTATAAGGTATTTTCAATGATACACTGCATATTACGTTATAATATAATGTATTTTCAATGATACACTGCATATTACGTTATATTATAAGGTATTTTCAATGATACACTGCATATTACGTTATATTATAAGGTATTTTCAATGATAATCTGCATATTCCGTTATATTATAAGGTATTTTCATTGAAACACTCCATATTACGTTACATTATAAGGCGTTTTCAATGATAAACTACGATATATTATAAGGTATTTTCAATGATACACTGCATATTACGTTATATTATAAGGTATTTTCAATGATACACTGCATATTACGTTATATTATAAGGTATTTTCAATGATAATCTGCATATTCCGTTATATTATAAGGTATTTTCATTGAAACACTCCATATTACGTTACATTATAAGGCGTTTTCAATGATAAACTACGATATATTAGAAGGTATTTTCAGTGATACACTGCATATTTCGTTATACTATAAGGTATTTTCAATGATACACTACAAATTACGTTATATTATAAGCTATTTTCAATGATACACTGCATATTACGTTATATTATAAGGTATTTTCAATGATACACTGCATATTACGTTATATTATAAGGTCTTTTCAATGACACAATGCATATTTCGTTATATTATAAGTTATTTTCAATGATACACTGCATATTACGTTATACTATAAGGTATTTTTAATGATAAACTACGACATAATATAAGGTATGTTCAATGACACACTGCATATTTCGTTATATTATAAGGTATTTTCAATGATACACTACAAATTCCGTTATATTATAAGGTATTTTCAATGATACACTGCATATTACGTTATATTCTATTGTATTTTCAATGATACACTGCATATAAACGTTATATTATAAGGTATTTTCAATGATACACTGCATATTACGTTATATTTTAAGGTATTTTCAATGATACACTGCATATAAACGTTATATTATAAGGTATTTTCAATGATACACTGCATATTACGTTATATTACAAGGTATTTTCAATGATACACTGCATATTACGCTATATCATAAGTTATTTTCAATGATACTCTGCAATTTACGTTATGTTATAAGGTATTTTCAATGATAAACTACGATATATTAGAAGGTATTTTCAGTGATACACTGCATATTTCGTTATACTATAAGGTATTTTCATTGAAACACTCCATATTACGTTACATTATAAGGCGTTTTCAATGATAAACTACGATATATTATAAGGTATTTTCAATGATACACTGCATATTACGTTATATTATAAGGTATTTTCAATGACACACTGCAAATTACGTTATATTATAAGGTATTTTCAATGATACACTGCATATTACGATATATTATAAGGTATTTTCAATGATATACTACAAATTACGAAATATTATGAGGTATTTTCAATGATACACTGCATATTACGCTATATTATAAGGTATTTTCATTGAAACACTCCATATTACGTTACATTATAAGGCATTTTCAATGATAAACAACGATATATTAAAAGGTATTTTCAATGATACACTGCATATTACGTTATATTACAAGGTATTTTCAATGATACACTGCATATTACGTTATATTATAAGGTATTTTCAATGATACACTGCATATTACGTTATATCATAAGTTATTTTCAATGATACTCTGCAATTTACGTTATGTTATAAGGTATTTTCAATGATAAACTAAATATTACGTTATATTATAAGGTCTTTTCAATGATAAACTACGATATATTAGAAGGTATTTTCAATGATACACTGCATATTACGTTATATTATAAGGTATTTTCAATGATACACTGCATATTACGTTATATTATAAGGTATTTTCAATGATACACTGCATATTACGTTATATTACAAGGTATTTTCAATGATACACTGCATATTACGTTATATTATAAGGTATTTTCAATGATACACTGCATATTACGTTATAATATAAGGTATTTTCAATGATACACTGCATATTACGTTATATTATAAGGTATTTTCAATGATAAACTACGATATATTAGAAGGTATTTTCAGTGATACACTGCATATTTCGTTATACTATAAGGTATTTTCAATGATACACTACAAATTACGTTATATTATAAGCTATTTTCAATGATACGCTGCATATAAACGTTATATTATAAGGTATTTTCAATGATACACTGCATATTACGTTATATTACAAGGTATTTTCAATGATACACTGTATATTACGCTATATTATAAGGTATTTTCAATGATACACTGCATATTACGTTATATCATAAGTTATTTTCAATGATACTCTGCAATTTACGTTATGTTATAAGGTATTTTCAATGATAAACTAAATATTACGTTATATTATAAGGTCTTTTCAATGATAAACTACGATATATTACAAGGTATTTTCAATGATACACTGCATATTACGTTATACTATAAGGTATTTTTAATGATAAACTACGACATAATATAAGGTATGTTCAATGACACACTGCATATTTCGTTATATTATAAGGTATTTTCAATGATAGAATGCATATTACGTTATATTATAAGGTATTTTCAATGATACACTGCATATTACGTTATATTATAAGGTATTTTCAATGATACACTGCATATTACGTTATATTATAAGGTCTTTTCAATGACACAATGCATATTTCGTTATATTATAAGTTATTTTCAATGATACACTGCATATTACGTTATACTATAAGGTATTTTTAATGATAAACTACGACATAATATAAGGTATGTTCAATGACACACTGCATATTTCGTTATATTATAAGGTATTTTCAATGATACACTACAAATTCCGTTATATTATAAGGTATTTTCAATGATACACTGCATATTACGTTATATTCTATTGTATTTTCAATGATACACTGCATATAAACGTTATATTATAAGGTATTTTCAATGATACACTGCATATTACGTTATATTATAAGGTATTTTCAATGATACACTGCATATAAACGTTATATTATAAGGTATTTTCAATGATACACTGCATATTACGTTATATTACAAGGTATTTTCAATGATACACTGCATATTACGCTATATTATAAGGTATTTTCAATGATACACTGCATATTACGTTATATCATAAGTTATTTTCAATGATACTCTGCAATTTACGTTATGTTATAAGGTATTTTCAATGATAAACTAAATATTACGTAATATTATAAGGTCTTTTCAATGATAAACTACGATATATTAGAAGGTATTTTCAATGATACACTGCATATTACGTTATATTATAAGGTATTTTCAATGATACACTGCATATTACGTTATATTATAAGGTATTTTCAATGATACACTGCATATTACGTTATATTACAAGGTATTTTCAATGATACACTGCATATTACGTTATATTATAAGGTATTTTCAATGATACACTGCATATTACGTTATAATATAATGTATTTTCAATGATACACTGCATATTACGTTATATTATAAGGTATTTTCAATGATACACTGCATAGTACGTTATATTATAAGGTATTTTCAATGATAATCTGCATATTCCGTTATATTATAAGGTATTTTCATTGAAACACTCCATATTACGTTACATTATAAGGCGTTTTCAATGATAAACTACGATATATTAGAAGGTATTTTCAGTGATACACTGCATATTTCGTTATACTATAAGGTATTTTCAATGATACACTACAAATTACGTTATATTATAAGCTATTTTCAATGATACACTGCATATTACGTTATATTATAAGGTATTTTCAATGATACACTGCATATTACGTTATATTATAAGGTCTTTTCAATGACACAATGCATATTTCGTTATATTATAAGTTATTTTCAATGATACACTGCATATTACGTTATACTATAAGGTATTTTTAATGATAAACTACGACATAATATAAGGTATGTTCAATGACACACTGCATATTTCGTTATATTATAAGGTATTTTCAATGATACACTACAAATTCCGTTATATTATAAGGTATTTTCAATGATACACTGCATATTACGTTATATTCTATTGTATTTTCAATGATACACTGCATATAAACGTTATATTATAAGGTATTTTCAATGATACACTGCATATTACGTTATATTATAAGGTATTTTCAATGATACACTGCATATAAACGTTATATTATAAGGTATTTTCAATGATACACTGCATATTACGTTATATTACAAGGTATTTTCAATGATACACTGCATATTACGCTATATTATAAGGTATTTTCAATGATACACTGCATATTACGTTATATCATAAGTTATTTTCAATGATACTCTGCAATTTACGTTATGTTATAAGGTATTTTCAATGATAAACTAAATATTACGTAATATTATAAGGTCTTTTCAATGATAAACTACGATATATTAGAAGGTATTTTCAATGATACACTGCATATTACGTTATATTATAAAGTATTTTCAATGATACACTGCATAGTACGTTATATTATAAGGTATTTTCAATGATAATCTGCATAGTACGTTATATTATAAGGTATTTTCAATGATAATCTGCATATTCCGTTATATTATAAGGTATTTTCATTGAAACACTCCATATTACGTTACATTATAAGGCGTTTTCAATGATAAACTACGATATATTATAAGGTATTTTCAATGATACACTGCATATTACGTTATATTACAAGGTATTTTCAATGATACACTGCATATTACGTTATATTATAAGGTATTTTCAATGATACACTGCATATTACGTTATAATATAATGTATTTTCAATGATACACTGCATATTACGTTATATTATAAGGTATTTTCAATGATACACTGCATAGTACGTTATATTATAAGGTATTTTCAATGATAATCTGCATAGTACGTTATATTATAAGGTATTTTCAATGATAATCTGCATATTCCGTTATATTATAAGGTATTTTCATTGAAACACTCCATATTACGTTACATTATAAGGCGTTTTCAATGATAAACTACGATATATTAGAAGGTATTTTCAGTGATACACTGCATATTTCGTTATACTATAAGGTATTTTCAATGATACACTACAAATTACGTTATATTATAAGCTATTTTCAATGATACACTGCATATTACGTTATATTATAAGGTATTTTCAATGATACACTGCATATTACGTTATATTATAAGGTCTTTTCAATGACACAATGCATATTTCGTTATATTATAAGTTATTTTCAATGATACACTGCATATTACGTTATACTATAAGGTATTTTTAATGATAAACTACGACATAATATAAGGTATGTTCAATGACACACTGCATATTTCGTTATATTATAAGGTATTTTCAATGATACACTACAAATTCCGTTATATTATAAGGTATTTTCAATGATACACTGCATATTACGTTATATTCTATTGTATTTTCAATGATACACTGCATATAAACGTTATATTATAAGGTATTTTCAATGATACACTGCATATTACGTTATATTATAAGGTATTTTCAATGATACACTGCATATAAACGTTATATTATAAGGTATTTTCAATGATACACTGCATATTACGTTATATTACAAGGTATTTTCAATGATACACTGCATATTACGCTATATTATAAGGTATTTTCAATGATACACTGCATATTACGTTATATCATAAGTTATTTTCAATGATACTCTGCAATTTACGTTATGTTATAAGGTATTTTCAATGATAAACTAAATATAACGTAATATTATAAGGTATTTTCAATGATAAACTACGATATATTAGAAGGTATTTTCAATGATACACTGCATATTACGTTATATTATAAGGTATTTTCAATGATACACTGCATATTACGTTATATTATAAGGTATTTTCAATGATACACTGCATATTACGTTATATTATAAGGTATTTTCAATGATACACTGCATATTACGTTATATTATAAGGTATTTTCAATGATACACTGCATATTACGTTATAATATAATGTATTTTCAATGATACACTGCATATTACGTTATATTATAAGGTATTTTCAATGATACACTGCATATTACGTTATATTATAAGGTATTTTCAATGATAATCTGCATATTCCGTTATATTATAAGGTATTTTCATTGAAACACTCCATATTACGTTACATTATAAGGCGTTTTCAATGATAAACTACGATATATTATAAGGTATTTTCAATGATACACTGCATATTACGTTATATTATAAGGTATTTTCAATGATACACTGCATATTACGTTATATTATAAGGTATTTTCAATGATAATCTGCATATTCCGTTATATTATAAGGTATTTTCATTGAAACACTCCATATTACGTTACATTATAAGGCGTTTTCAATGATAAACTACGATATATTAGAAGGTATTTTCAGTGATACACTGCATATTTCGTTATACTATAAGGTATTTTCAATGATACACTACAAATTACGTTATATTATAAGCTATTTTCAATGATACACTGCATATTACGTTATATTATAAGGTATTTTCAATGATACACTGCATATTACGTTATATTATAAGGTCTTTTCAATGACACAATGCATATTTCGTTATATTATAAGTTATTTTCAATGATACACTGCATATTACGTTATACTATAAGGTATTTTTAATGATAAACTACGACATAATATAAGGTATGTTCAATGACACACTGCATATTTCGTTATATTATAAGGTATTTTCAATGATACACTACAAATTCCGTTATATTATAAGGTATTTTCAATGATACACTGCATATTACGTTATATTCTATTGTATTTTCAATGATACACTGCATATAAACGTTATATTATAAGGTATTTTCAATGATACACTGCATATTACGTTATATTTTAAGGTATTTTCAATGATACACTGCATATAAACGTTATATTATAAGGTATTTTCAATGATACACTGCATATTACGTTATATTACAAGGTATTTTCAATGATACACTGCATATTACGCTATATCATAAGTTATTTTCAATGATACTCTGCAATTTACGTTATGTTATAAGGTATTTTCAATGATAAACTACGATATATTAGAAGGTATTTTCAGTGATACACTGCATATTTCGTTATACTATAAGGTATTTTCAATGATACACTACAAATTACGTTATATTATAAGCTATTTTCAATGATACACTGCATATTACGTTATATTATAAGGTATTTTCAATGATACACTGCATATTACGTTATATTATAAGGTCTTTTCAATGACACAATGCATATTTCGTTATATTATAAGTTATTTTCAATGATACACTGCATATTTCGTTATACTATAAGGTATTTTCAATGATACAATGCATATTACGTTATATTATAAGGTATTTTCAATGATACACTGCATATTACGTTATATTATAAGGTATTTTCAATGATACACTGCATATTACGTTATATTATAAGGTCTTTTCAATGACACAATGCATATTACGTTATAATATAAGGTATTTTCAATGATACACTGCATATTACGTTATATTATAAGGTATTTTCAATGATACACTGCATATTACGATATATTATAAGGTATTTTCAATGATACACTGCATATTACGTTATATTATAAGGTATTTTCAATGATACTCTGCATATTCCGTTATATTATAAGGTATTTTCATTGAAACACTCCATATTACGTTTCATTATAAGGCATTTTCAATGATAAACTACGATATATTAAAAGGTATTTTCAATGATACACTGCATATTACGTTATATTACAAGGTATTTTCAATGATACACTGCATATTACGCTATATTATAAGGTATTTTCAATGATACACTGCATATTACGTTATATCATAAGTTATTTTCAATGATACTCTGCAATTTACGTTATGTTATATGGTATTTTCAATGATAAACTAAATATTACGTTATATTATAAGGTATTTTCAATGATAAACTACGATATATTATAAGGTATTTTCAATGATACACTGCATATTACGTTATATTACAAGGTATTTTCAATGATACACTGCATATTACGTTATATTATAAGGTATTTTCAATGATACACTGCATATTACGTTATATTATAAGGTATTTTCAATGATACACTGCATATTACGGTATATTATAAGGTATTTTCAATGATACACTGCATATTACATTATATTATAAGGTATTTTCAATGATAATCTGCATATTCCGTTATATTATAAGGTATTTTCATTGAAACACTCCATATTACGTTACATTATAAGGCGTTTTCAATGATAAACTACGATATATTATAAGGTATTTTCAATGATACACTGCATATTTCGTTATACTATAAGGTATTTTCAATGATAAACTACGACATAATATAAGGTATGTTCAATGACACACTGCATATTACGTTATATTATAAGGTATTTTCAATGATACACTGCATATTACGATATATTATAAGGTATTTTCAATGATACACTGCATATTTCGCTATATTATAAGGTATTTTCAATGATATACAGCATATTACGTTATATTATAAGGTATTTTCAATGATACACTACAAATTACGAAATATTATTAGGTATTTTCAATGATACACTGCATATTACGATATATTATAAGGTATTTTCAATGATACACTGCATATTACGCTATATTATAAGGTATTTTCAATGATATACTGCATATTACGTTATATTATAAGGTATTTTCAATGATACACTGCATATTACGTTATATTATAAGGTATTTTCAATGATACACTGCATAGTACGCTATATTATAAGCTATTTTCAATGATACATTGCATATCACGTTATATTATAAGGTATTTTCATTGATACACTGCAAATTACGTTATATTATAAGGTATTTTCAATGATACAATGCATATTACGTTATATTATAAGGTATTTTCAATGATACACTGCATATTACGTTATATTATAAGGTATTTTCAATGATACACTGCATATTACGTTATATCATAAGTTATTTTCAATGATACTCTGCAATTTACGTTATGTTACAAGGTATTTTCAATGATACACTGCATATTACGCTATATTATAAGGTATTTTCAATGATACACTGCATATTACGTTATATCATAAGTTATTTTCAATGATACTCTGCAATTTACGTTATGTTATAAGGTATTTTCAATGATAAACTAAATATTACGTTATATTATAAGGTCTTTTCAATGATAAACTACGATATATTAGAAGGTATTTTCAATGATACACTGCATATTACGTTATATTATAAGGTATTTTCAATGATACACTGCATATTACGTTATATTATAAGGTATTTTCAATGATACACTGCATATTACGTTATATTACAAGGTATTTTCATTGATACACTGCAAATTACGTTATATTATAAGGTATTTTCAATGATACAATGCATATTACGTTATATTATAAGGTATTTTCAATGATACACTGCATATTACGTTATATTATAAGGTATTTTCAATGATACACTGCATATTACGTTATAATATAAGGTATTTTCAATGATACACTGCATATTACGTTATATTATAAGGTATTTTCAATGATACACTGCATATTACGATATATTATAAGGTATTTTCAATGATACACTGCATATTACGTTATATTATAAGGTATTTTCAATGATACTCTGCATATTCCGTTATATTATAAGGTATTTTCATTGAAACACTCCATATTACGTTACATTATAAGGCATTTTCAATGATAAACTACGATATATTAAAAGGTATTTTCAATGATACACTGCATATTACGTTATATTACAAGGTATTTTCAATGATACACTGCATATTACGCTATATTATAAGGTATTTTCAATGATACACTGCATATTACGTTATATCATAAGTTATTTTCAATGATACTCTGCAATTTACGTTATGTTATATGGTATTTTCAATGATAAACTAAATATTACGTTATATTATAAGGTCTTTTCAATGATAAACTACGATATATTAGAAGGTATTTTCAATGATACACTGCATGTTACGTTATATTATAAGGTATTTTCAATGATAATCTGCATATTCCGTTATATTATAAGGTATTTTCATTGAAACACTCCATATTACGTTACATTATAAGGCGTTTTCAATGATAAACTACGATATATTATAAGGTATTTTCAATGATACACTGCATATTACGTTATATTACAAGGTATTTTCAATGATACACTGCATATTACGTTATATTATAAGGTATTTTCAATGATACACTGCATATTACGTTATAATATAAGGTATTTTCAATGATACACTGCATATTACGTTATATTATAAGGTATTTTCAATGATACGCTGCATAGTACGTTATATTATAAGGTATTTTCAATGATATTCTGCATATTCCGTTATATTATAAGGTATTTTCATTGAAACACTCCATATTACGTTACATTATAAGGCATTTTCAATGATAAACTACGATATATTAAAAGGTATTTTCAATGATACACTGCATATTACGTTATATTATAAGGTATTTTCAATGATACACTGCATATTACGCTATATTATAAGGTATTTTCAATGATACACTGCATATTACGTTATATCATAAGTTATTTTCAATGATACTCAGCAATTTACGTTATGTTATAAGGTATTTTCAATGATAAACTAAATATTACGATATATTATAAGGTCTTTTCAATGATAAACTACGATATATTAGAAGATATTTTCAATGATACACTGCATATTACGTTATATTATAAGGTATTTTCAATGATACACTGCAAATTACGTTATATTATAAGGTATTTTCAATGATACAATGCATATTACGTTATATTATAAGGTATTTTCAATGATACTCTGCAATTTACGTTATGTTATAAGGTATTTTCAATGATAAACTACTATATATTATAAGGTATTTTCAATGATACACTGCATATTACGTTATATTATAAGGTATTTTCAATGATACTCTGCATATTCCGTTATATTATAAGGTATTTTCATTGAAACACTCCATATTACGTTACATTATAAGGCGTTTTCAATGATAAACTACGATATATTATAAGGTATTTTCAATGATACACTGCATATTACGCTATATTATAAGGTATTTTCAATGATATACTGCATATTACGTTATATTATAAGGTATTTTCAATGATAAACTACGATATATTAGAAGGTATTTTCAGTGATACACTGCATATTTCGTTATACTATAAGGTATTTTCAATGATACAATGCATATTACGTTATATTATAAGGTATTTTCAATGATACACTGCATATTACGTTATATTATAAGGTATTTTCAATGATACACTGCATATTACGTTATATTATAAGGTCTTTTCAATGACACAATGCATATTACGTTATAATATAAGGTATTTTCAATGATACACTGCATATTACGTTATATTATAAGGTATTTTCAATGATACACTGCATATTACGATATATTATAAGGTATTTTCAATGATACACTGCATATTACGTTATATTATAAGGTATTTTCAATGATACTCTGCATATTCCGTTATATTATAAGGTATTTTCATTGAAACACTCCATATTACGTTACATTATAAGGCATTTTCAATGATAAACTACGATATATTAAAAGGTATTTTCAATGATACACTGCATATTACGTTATATTACAAGGTATTTTCAATGATACACTGCATATTACGCTATATTATAAGGTATTTTCAATGATACACTGCATATTACGTTATATCATAAGTTATTTTCAATGATACTCTGCAATTTACGTTATGTTATATGGTATTTTCAATGATAAACTAAATATTACGTTATATTATAAGGTCTTTTCAATGATAAACTACGATATATTATAAGGTATTTTCAATGATACACTGCATATTACGTTATATTACAAGGTATTTTCAATGATACACTGCATATTACGTTATATTATAAGGTATTTTCAATGATACACTGCATATTACGTTATAATATAAGGTATTTTCAATGATACACTGCATATTACGTTATATTATAAGGTATTTTCAATGATACACTGCATATTACATTATATTATAAGGTATTTTCAATGATAATCTGCATATTCCGTTATATTATAAGGTATTTTCATTGAAACACTCCATATTACGTTACATTATAAGGCGTTTTCAATGATAAACTACGATATATTATAAGGTATTTTCAATGATACACTGCATATTTCGTTATACTATAAGGTATTTTCAATGATAAACTACGACATAATATAAGGTATGTTCAATGACACACTGCATATTACGTTATATTATAAGGTATTTTCAATGATACACTGCATATTACGATATATTATAAGGTATTTTCAATGATACACTGCATATTTCGCTATATTATAAGGTATTTTCAATGATATACAGCATATTACGTTATATTATAAGGTATTTTCAATGATACACTACAAATTACGAAATATTATTAGGTATTTTCAATGATACACTGCATATTACGATATATTATAAGGTATTTTCAATGATACACTGCATATTACGCTATATTATAAGGTATTTTCAATGATATACTGCATATTACGTTATATTATAAGGTATTTTCAATGATACACTGCATATTACGTTATATTATAAGGTATTTTCAATGATACACTGCATAGTACGCTATATTATAAGCTATTTTCAATGATACATTGCATATCACGTTATATTATAAGGTATTTTCATTGATACACTGCAAATTACGTTATATTATAAGGTATTTTCAATGATACAATGCATATTACGTTATATTATAAGGTATTTTCAATGATACACTGCATATTACGTTATATTATAAGGTATTTTCAATGATACACTGCATATTACGTTATATCATAAGTTATTTTCAATGATACTCTGCAATTTACGTTATGTTACAAGGTATTTTCAATGATACACTGCATATTACGCTATATTATAAGGTATTTTCAATGATACACTGCATATTACGTTATATCATAAGTTATTTTCAATGATACTCTGCAATTTACGTTATGTTATAAGGTATTTTCAATGATAAACTAAATATTACGTTATATTATAAGGTCTTTTCAATGATAAACTACGATATATTAGAAGGTATTTTCAATGATACACTGCATATTACGTTATATTATAAGGTATTTTCAATGATACACTGCATATTACGTTATATTATAAGGTATTTTCAATGATACACTGCATATTACGTTATATTACAAGGTATTTTCAATGATACACTGCATATTACGTTATATTATAAGGTATTTTCAATGATACACTGCATATTACGTTATAATATAAGGTATTTTCATTGATACACTGCATATTACGTTATATTATAAGGTATTTTCAATGATACACTGCATAGTACGTTATATTATAAGGTCTTTTCAATGACACAATGCATATTTCGTTATATTATAAGTTATTTTCAATGATAAACTGCATATTACGTTATACTATAAGGTATTTTTAATGATAAACTACGACATAATATAAGGTATGTTCAATGACACACTGCATATTTCGTTATATTATAAGGTATTTTCAATGATACACTACAAATTCCGTTATATTATAAGGTATTTTCAATGATACACTGCATATTACGTTATATTCTATTGTATTTTCAATGATACACTGCATATAAACGTTATATTATAAGGTATTTTCAATGATACACTGCATATTACGTTATATTACAAGGTATTTTCAATGATACACTGCATATTACGCTATATTATAAGGTATTTTCAATGATACACTGCATATTACGTTATATCATAAGTTATTTTCAATGATACTCGGCAATTTACGTTATGTTATAAGGTATTTTCAATGATAAACTAAATATTACGTTATATTATAAGGTCTTTTCAATGATAAACTACGATATATTAGAAGGTATTTTCAATGATACACTGCATATTACGTTATATTATAAGGTATTTTCAATGATACTCTGCATATTCCGTTATATTATAAGGTATTTTCATTGAAACACTCCATATTACGTTACATTATAAGGCATTTTCAATGATAAACTACGATATATTAAAAGGTATTTTCAATGATACACTGCATATTACGTTATATTACAAGGTATTTTCAATGATACACTGCATATTACGCTATATTATAAGGTATTTTCAATGATACACTGCATATTACGTTATATCATAAGTTATTTTCAATGATAAACTACGACATAATATAAGGTATGTTCAATGACACACTGCATATTACGTTATATTATAAGGTATTTTCAATGATACACTGCATATTACGATATATTATAAGGTATTTTCAATGATACACTGCATATTTCGCTATATTATAAGGTATTTTCAATGATATACAGCATATTACGTTATATTATAAGGTATTTTCAATGATACACTACAAATTACGAAATATTATTAGGTATTTTCAATGATACACTGCATATTACGATATATTATAAGGTATTTTCAATGATACACTGCATATTACGCTATATTATAAGGTATTTTCAATGATATACTGCATATTACGTTATATTATAAGGTATTTTCAATGATACACTGCATATTACGTTATATTATAAGGTATTTTCAATGATACACTGCATAGTACGCTATATTATAAGCTATTTTCAATGATACATTGCATATCACGTTATATTATAAGGTATTTTCATTGATACACTGCAAATTACGTTATATTATAAGGTATTTTCAATGATACAATGCATATTACGTTATATTATAAGGTATTTTCAATGATACACTGCATATTACGTTATATTATAAGGTATTTTCAATGATACACTGCATATTACGTTATATCATAAGTTATTTTCAATGATACTCTGCAATTTACGTTATGTTACAAGGTATTTTCAATGATACACTGCATATTACGCTATATTATAAGGTATTTTCAATGATACACTGCATATTACGTTATATCATAAGTTATTTTCAATGATACTCTGCAATTTACGTTATGTTATATGGTATTTTCAATGATAAACTAAATATTACGTTATATTATAAGGTCTTTTCAATGATAAACTACGATATATTAGAAGGTATTTTCAATGATACACTGCATATTACGTTATATTATAAGGTATTTTCAATGATACACTGCATATTACGTTATATTACAAGGTATTTTCAATGATACACTGCATATTACGTTATATTATAAGGTATTTTCAATGATACACTGCATATTACGTTATAATATAAGGTATTTTCAATGATACACTGCATATTACGTTATATTATAAGGTATTTTGAATGATACACTGCATATTACATTATATTATAAGGTATTTTCAATGATAATCTGCATATTCCGTTATATTATAAGGTATTTTCATTGAAACACTCCATATTACGTTACATTATAAGGCGTTTTCAATGATAAACTACGATATATTATAAGGTATTTTCAATGATACACTGCATATTTCGTTATACTATAAGGTATTTTCAATGATAAACTACGACATAATATAAGGTATGTTCAATGACACACAGCATATTACGTTATATTATAAGGTATTTTCAATGATACACTGCATATTACGATATATTATAAGGTATTTTCAATGATACACTGCATATTTCGCTATATTATAAGGTATTTTCAATGATATACAGCATATTACGTTATATTATAAGGTATTTTCAATGATACACTACAAATTACGAAATATTATTAGGTATTTTCAATGATACACTGCATATTACGATATATTATAAGGTATTTTCAATGATACACTGCATATTACGCTATATTATAAGGTATTTTCAATGATACACTGCATATTACGTTATATTACAAGGTATTTTCAATGATACACTGCATATTACGTTATATTATAAGGTATTTTCAATGATACACTGCATATTACGTTATAATATAAGCTATTTTCAATGATACACTGCATATTACGTTATATTATAAGGTATTTTCAATGATACACTGCATATTACATTATATTATAAGGTATTTTCAATGATAATCTGCATATTCCGTTATATTATAAGGTATTTTCATTGAAACACTCCATATTACGTTACATTATAAGGCGTTTTCAATGATAAACTACGATATATTATAAGGTATTTTCAATGATACACTGCATATTTCGTTATACTATAAGGTATTTTCAATGATAAACTACGACATAATATAAGGTATGTTCAATGACACACTGCATATTACGTTATATTATAAGGTATTTTCAATGATACACTGCATATTACGATATATTATAAGGTATTTTCAATGATACACTGCATATTTCGCTATATTATAAGGTATTTTCAATGATATACAGCATATTACGTTATATTATAAGGTATTTTCAATGATACACTACAAATTACGAAATATTATTAGGTATTTTCAATGATATACTGCATATTACGTTATATTATAAGGTATTTTCAATGATACACTGCATATTACGTTATATTATAAGGTATTTTCAATGATACACTGCATAGTACGCTATATTATAAGCTATTTTCAATGATACATTGCATATCACGTTATATTATAAGGTATTTTCATTGATACACTGCAAATTACGTTATATTATAAGGTATTTTCAATGATACAATGCATATTACGTTATATTATAAGGTATTTTCAATGATACACTGCATATTACGTTATATTATAAGGTATTTTCAATGATACACTGCATATTACGTTATATCATAAGTTATTTTCAATGATACTCTGCAATTTACGTTATGTTACAAGGTATTTTCAATGATACACTGCATATTACGCTATATTATAAGGTATTTTCAATGATACACTGCATATTACGTTATATCATAAGTTATTTTCAATGATACTCTGCAATTTACGTTATGTTATATGGTATTTTCAATGATAAACTAAATATTACGTTATATTATAAGGTCTTTTCAATGATAAACTACGATATATTAGAAGGTATTTTCAATGATACACTGCATATTACGTTATATTATAAGGTATTTTCAATGATACACTGCATATTACGTTATATTACAAGGTATTTTCAATGATACACTGCATATTACGTTATATTATAAGGTATTTTCAATGATACACTGCATATTACGTTATAATATAAGGTATTTTCAATGATACACTGCATATTACGTTATATTATAAGGTATTTTCAATGATACACTGCATATTACATTATATTATAAGGTATTTTCAATGATAATCTGCATATTCCGTTATATTATAAGGTATTTTCATTGAAACACTCCATATTACGTTACATTATAAGGCGTTTTCAATGATAAACTACGATATATTATAAGGTATTTTCAATGATACACTGCATATTTCGTTATACTATAAGGTATTTTCAATGATAAACTACGACATAATATAAGGTATGTTCAATGACACACTGCATATTACGTTATATTATAAGGTATTTTCAATGATACACTGCATATTACGATATATTATAAGGTATTTTCAATGATACACTGCATATTTCGCTATATTATAAGGTATTTTCAATGATATACAGCATATTACGTTATATTATAAGGTATTTTCAATGATACACTACAAATTACGAAATATTATTAGGTATTTTCAATGATACACTGCATATTACGATATATTATAAGGTATTTTCAATGATACACTGCATATTACGCTATATTATAAGGTATTTTCAATGATATACTGCATATTACGTTATATTATAAGGTATTTTCAATGATACACTGCATATTACGTTATATTATAAGGTATTTTCAATGATACACTGCATAGTACGCTATATTATAAGCTATTTTCAATGATACATTGCATATCACGTTATATTATAAGGTATTTTCATTGATACACTGCAAATTACGTTATATTATAAGGTATTTTCAATGATACAATGCATATTACGTTATATTATAAGTTATTTTCAATGATACACTGCATATTACGTTATATTATAAGGTATTTTCAATGATACACTGCATATTACGTTATATCATAAGTTATTTTCAATGATACTCTGCAATTTACGTTATGTTACAAGGTATTTTCAATGATACACTGCATATTACGCTATATTATAAGGTATTTTCAATGATACACTGCATATTACGTTATATCATAAGTTATTTTCAATGATACTCTGCAATTTACGTTATGTTATAAGGTATTTTCAATGATAAACTAAATATTACGTTATATTATAAGGTCTTTTCAATGATAAACTACGATATATTACAAGGTATTTTCAATGATACACTGCATATTACGTTATATTATAAGGTATTTTCAATGATACACTGCATATTACGTTATATTATAAGGTATTTTCAATGATACACTGCATATTACGTTATATTATAAGGTATTTTCAATGATACACTGCATATTACGTTATATTATAAGGTATTTTCAATGATACACTGCATATTACGTTATAATATAAGGTATTTTCATTGATACACTGCATATTACGTTATATTATAAGGTATTTTCAATGATACACTGCATAGTACGTTATATTATAAGGTCTTTTCAATGACACAATGCATATTTCGTTATATTATAAGTTATTTTCAATGATAAACTGCATATTACGTTATACTATAAGGTATTTTTAATGATAAACTACGACATAATATAAGGTATGTTCAATGACACACTGCATATTTCGTTATATTATAAGGTATTTTCAATGATACACTACAAATTCCGTTATATTATAAGGTATTTTCAATGATACACTGCATATTACGTTATATTCTATTGTATTTTCAATGATACACTGCATATAAACGTTATATTATAAGGTATTTTCAATGATACACTGCATATTACGTTATATTACAAGGTATTTTCAATGATACACTGCATATTACGCTATATTATAAGGTATTTTCAATGATACACTGCATATTACGTTATATCATAAGTTATTTTCAATGATACTCGGCAATTTACGTTATGTTATAAGGTATTTTCAATGATAAACTAAATATTACGTTATATTATAAGGTCTTTTCAATGATAAACTACGATATATTAGAAGGTATTTTCAATGATACACTGCATATTACGTTATATTATAAGGTATTTTCAATGATACACTGCATATTACGTTATATTATAAGGTATTTTCAATGATACACTGCATATTACGTTATATTACAAGGTATTTTCAATGATACACTGCATATTACGTTATATTATAAGGTATTTTCAATGATACACTGCATATTACGTTATAATATAAGGTATTTTCAATGATACACTGCATATTACGTTATATTATAAGGTATTTTGAATGATACACTGCATAGTACGTTATATTATAAGGTATTTTCAATGATAATCTGCATATTCCGTTATATTATAAGGTATTTTCATTGAAACACTCCATATTACGTTACATTATAAGGCGTTTTCAATGATAAACTGCGATATATTATAAGGTATTTTCAATGATACACTGCATATTACGTTATATTATAAGGTATTTTCAATGATACTCTGCAATTTACGTTATGTTACAAGGTATTTTCAATGATACACTGCATATTACGCTATATTATAAGGTATTTTCAATGATACACTGCATATTACGTTATATCATAAGTTATTTTCAATGATACTCTGCAATTTACGTTATGTTATAAGGTATTTTCAATGATAAACTAAATATTACGTTATATTATAAGGTCTTTTCAATGATAAACTACGATATATTAGAAGGTATTTTCAATGATACACTGCATATTACGTTATATTATAAGGTATTTTCAATGATACACTGCATATTACGTTATATTATAAGGTATTTTCAATGATAATCTGCATATTCCGTTATATTATAAGGTATTTTCATTGAAACACTCCATATTACGTTACATTATAAGGCGTTTTGAATGATAAACTACGATATATTATAAGGTATTTTCAATGATACACTGCATATTACGTTATATTATAAGGTATTTTCAATGACACACTGCATATTACGTTATATTATAAGGTATTTTCAATGATACACTGCATATTACGATATATTATAAGGTATTTTCAATGATACACTGCATATTACGCTATATTATAAGGTATTTTCAATGATATACTACAAATTACGAAATATTATGAGGTATTTTCAATGATACACTGCATATTACGCTATATTATAAGGTATTTTCAATGATATACTGCATATTACGTTATATTATAAGGTATTTTCAATGATAAACTACGATATATTAGAAGGTATTTTCAGTGATACACTGCATATTTCGTCATACTATAAGGTATTTTCAATGATACACTACAAATTACGTTATATTATAAGCTATTTTCAATGATACACTGCATATTACGTTATATTATAAGTTATTTTCAATGATACACTGCATATTACGTTATATTATAAGGTCTTTTCAATGACACAATGCATATTTCGTTATATTATAAGTTATTTTCAATGATAAACTGCATATTACGTTATACTATAAGGTATTTTTAATGATAAACTACGACATAATATAAGGTATGTTCAATGACACACTGCATATTTCGTTATATTATAAGGTATTTTCAATGATACACTACAAATTCCGTTATATTATAAGGTATTTTCAATGATACACTGCATATTACGTTATATTCTATTGTATTTTCAATGATACACTGCATATAAACGTTATATTATAAGGTATTTTCAATGATACACTGCATATTACGTTATATTACAAGGTATTTTCAATGATACACTGCATATTACGCTATATTATAAGGTATTTTCAATGATACACTGCATATTACGTTATATCATAAGTTATTTTCAATGATACTCGGCAATTTACGTTATGTTATAAGGTATTTTCAATGATAAACTAAATATTACGTTATATTATAAGGTCTTTTCAATGATAAACTACGATATATTAGAAGGTATTTTCAATGATACACTGCATATTACGTTATATTATAAGGTATTTTCAATGATACACTGCATATTACGTTATATTATAAGGTATTTTCAATGATACACTGCATATTACGTTATATTACAAGGTATTTTCAATGATACACTGCATATTACGTTATATTATAAGGTATTTTCAATGATACACTGCATATTACGTTATAATATAAGGTATTTTCAATGATACACTGCATATTACGTTATATTATAAGGTATTTTGAATGATACACTGCATAGTACGTTATATTATAAGGTATTTTCAATGATAATCTGCATATTCCGTTATATTATAAGGTATTTTCATTGAAACACTCCATATTACGTTACATTATAAGGCGTTTTCAATGATAAACTACGATATATTAGAAGGTATTTTCAATGATACACTGCATATTACGTTATATTATAAGGTATTTTCAATGATACACTGCATATTACGTTATATTATAAGGTATTTTCAATGATACACTGCATATTACGTTATATTACAAGGTATTTTCAATGATACACTGCATATTACGTTATATTATAAGGTATTTTCAATGATACACTGCATATTACGTTATAATATAAGGTATTTTCAATGATACACTGCATATTACGTTATATTATAAGGTATTTTGAATGATACACTGCATAGTACGTTATATTATAAGGTATTTTCAATGATAATCTGCATATTCCGTTATATTATAAGGTATTTTCATTGAAACACTCCATATTACGTTACATTATAAGGCGTTTTCAATGATAAACTGCGATATATTATAAGGTATTTTCAATGATACACTGCATATTACGTTATATTATAAGGTATTTTCAATGATACTCTGCAATTTACGTTATGTTACAAGGTATTTTCAATGATACACTGCATATTACGCTATATTATAAGGTATTTTCAATGATACACTGCATATTACGTTATATCATAAGTTATTTTCAATGATACTCTGCAATTTACGTTATGTTATAAGGTATTTTCAATGATAAACTAAATATTACGTTATATTATAAGGTCTTTTCAATGATAAACTACGATATATTAGAAGGTATTTTCAATGATACACTGCATATTACGTTATATTATAAGGTATTTTCAATGATACACTGCATATTACGTTATATTATAAGGTATTTTCAATGATACACTGCATATTACGTTATATTACAAGGTATTTTCAATGATACACTGCATATTACGTTATATTATAAGGTATTTTCAATGATACACTGCATATTACGTTATAATATAAGGTATTTTCATTGATACACTGCATATTACGTTATATTACAAGGTATTTTCAATGATACACTGCATAGTACGTTATATTATAAGGTCTTTTCAATGACACAATGCATATTTCGTTATATTATAAGTTATTTTCAATGATAAACTGCATATTACGTTATACTATAAGGTATTTTTAATGATAAACTACGACATAATATAAGGTATGTTCAATGACACACTGCATATTTCGTTATATTATAAGGTATTTTCAATGATACACTACAAATTCCGTTATATTATAAGGTATTTTCAATGATACACTGCATATTACGTTATATTCTATTGTATTTTCAATGATACACTGCATATAAACGTTATATTATAAGGTATTTTCAATGATACACTGCATATTACGTTATATTACAAGGTATTTTCAATGATACACTGCATATTACGCTATATTATAAGGTATTTTCAATGATACACTGCATATTACGTTATATCATAAGTTATTTTCAATGATACTCGGCAATTTACGTTATGTTATAAGGTATTTTCAATGATAAACTAAATATTACGTTATATTATAAGGTCTTTTCAATGATAAACTACGATATATTAGAAGGTATTTTCAATGATACACTGCATATTACGTTATATTATAAGGTATTTTCAATGATACACTGCATATTACGTTATATTATAAGGTATTTTCAATGATACACTGCATATTACGTTATATTATAAGGTATTTTGAATGATACACTGCATAGTACGTTATATTATAAGGTATTTTCAATGATAATCTGCATATTCCGTTATATTATAAGGTATTTTCATTGAAACACTCCATATTACGTTACATTATAAGGCGTTTTCAATGATAAACTGCGATATATTATAAGGTATTTTCAATGATACACTGCATATTACGTTATATTATAAGGTATTTTCAATGATACTCTGCAATTTACGTTATGTTACAAGGTATTTTCAATGATACACTGCATATTACGCTATATTATAAGGTATTTTCAATGATACACTGCATATTACGTTATATCATATGTTATTTTCAATGATACTCTGCAATTTACGTTATGTTATAAGGTATTTTCAATGATAAACTAAATATTACGTTATATTATAAGGTCTTTTCAATGATAAACTACGATATATTAGAAGGTATTTTCAATGATACACTGCATATTACGTTATATTATAAGGTATTTTCAATGATACACTGCATATTACGTTATATTATAAGGTATTTTCAATGATAATCTGCATATTCCGTTATATTATAAGGTATTTTCATTGAAACACTCCATATTACGTTACATTATAAGGCGTTTTGAATGATAAACTACGATATATTATAAGGTATTTTCAATGATACACTGCATATTACGTTATATTATAAGGTATTTTCAATGACACACTGCATATTACGTTATATTATAAGGTATTTTCAATGATACACTGCATATTACGATATATTATAAGGTATTTTCAATGATACACTGCATATTACGCTATATTATAAGGTATTTTCAATGATACACTGCATAGTACGCTATATTATAAGCTATTTTCAATGATACATTGCATATCACGTTATATTATAAGGTATTTTCATTGATACACTGCAAATTACGTTATATTATAAGGTATTTTCAATGATACAATGCATATTACGTTATATTATAAGGTATTTTCAATGATACACTGCATATTACGTTATATTATAAGGTATTTTCAATGATACACTGCATATTACGTTATATCATAAGTTATTTTCAATGATACTCTGCAATTTACGTTATGTTACAAGGTATTTTCAATGATACACTGCATATTACGCTATATTATAAGGTATTTTCAATGATACACTGCATATTACGTTATATCATAAGTTATTTTCAATGATACTCTGCAATTTACGTTATGTTATAAGGTATTTTCAATGATAAACTAAATATTACGTTATATTATAAGGTCTTTTCAATGATAAACTACGATATATTACAAGGTATTTTCAATGATACACTGCATATTACGTTATATTATAAGGTATTTTCAATGATACACTGCATATTACGTTATATTATAAGGTATTTTCAATGATACACTGCATATTACGTTATATTATAAGGTATTTTCAATGATACACTGCATATTACGTTATATTATAAGGTATTTTCAATGATACACTGCATATTACGTTATAATATAAGGTATTTTCATTGATACACTGCATATTACGTTATATTATAAGGTATTTTCAATGATACACTGCATAGTACGTTATATTATAAGGTCTTTTCAATGACACAATGCATATTTCGTTATATTATAAGTTATTTTC
The DNA here is from genome assembly GCA_916610255.1 of Lasioglossum lativentre. NCBI lineage: Eukaryota > Metazoa > Arthropoda > Insecta > Hymenoptera > Halictidae > Lasioglossum > Lasioglossum lativentre. Next base: position 231,242 of record CAKAJI010000196.1, on the reverse strand, counting down.
AATGATAAACTGCATATTACGTTATACTATAAGGTATTTTTAATGATAAACTACGACATAATATAAGGTATGTTCAATGACACACTGCATATTTCGTTATATTATAAGGTATTTTCAATGATACACTACAAATTCCGTTATATTATAAGGTATTTTCAATGATACACTGCATATTACGTTATATTCTATTGTATTTTCAATGATACACTGCATATAAACGTTATATTATAAGGTATTTTCAATGATACACTGCATATTACGTTATATTACAAGGTATTTTCAATGATACACTGCATATTACGCTATATTATAAGGTATTTTCAATGATACACTGCATATTACGTTATATCATAAGTTATTTTCAATGATACTCGGCAATTTACGTTATGTTATAAGGTATTTTCAATGATAAACTAAATATTACGTTATATTATAAGGTCTTTTCAATGATAAACTACGATATATTAGAAGGTATTTTCAATGATACACTGCATATTACGTTATATTATAAGGTATTTTCAATGATACACTGCATATTACGTTATATTATAAGGTATTTTCAATGATACACTGCATATTACGTTATATTACAAGGTATTTTCAATGATACACTGCATATTACGTTATATTATAAGGTATTTTCAATGATACACTGCATATTACGTTATAATATAAGGTATTTTCAATGATACACTGCATATTACGTTATATTATAAGGTATTTTGAATGATACACTGCATAGTACGTTATATTATAAGGTATTTTCAATGATAATCTGCATATTCCGTTATATTATAAGGTATTTTCATTGAAACACTCCATATTACGTTACATTATAAGGCGTTTTCAATGATAAACTGCGATATATTATAAGGTATTTTCAATGATACACTGCATATTACGTTATATTATAAGGTATTTTCAATGATACTCTGCAATTTACGTTATGTTACAAGGTATTTTCAATGATACACTGCATATTACGCTATATTATAAGGTATTTTCAATGATACACTGCATATTACGTTATATCATAAGTTATTTTCAATGATACTCTGCAATTTACGTTATGTTATAAGGTATTTTCAATGATAAACTAAATATTACGTTATATTATAAGGTCTTTTCAATGATAAACTACGATATATTAGAAGGTATTTTCAATGATACACTGCATATTACGTTATATTATAAGGTATTTTCAATGATACACTGCATATTACGTTATATTATAAGGTATTTTCAATGATAATCTGCATATTCCGTTATATTATAAGGTATTTTCATTGAAACACTCCATATTACGTTACATTATAAGGCGTTTTGAATGATAAACTACGATATATTATAAGGTATTTTCAATGATACACTGCATATTACGTTATATTATAAGGTATTTTCAATGACACACTGCATATTACGTTATATTATAAGGTATTTTCAATGATACACTGCATATTACGATATATTATAAGGTATTTTCAATGATACACTGCATATTACGCTATATTATAAGGTATTTTCAATGATATACTACAAATTACGAAATATTATGAGGTATTTTCAATGATACACTGCATATTACGCTATATTATAAGGTATTTTCAATGATATACTGCATATTACGTTATATTATAAGGTATTTTCAATGATAAACTACGATATATTAGAAGGTATTTTCAGTGATACACTGCATATTTCGTCATACTATAAGGTATTTTCAATGATACACTACAAATTACGTTATATTATAAGCTATTTTCAATGATACACTGCATATTACGTTATATTATAAGGTATTTTCAATGATACACTGCATATTACGTTATATTATAAGGTCTTTTCAATGACACAATGCATATTTCGTTATATTATAAGTTATTTTCAATGATAAACTGCATATTACGTTATACTATAAGGTATTTTTAATGATAAACTACGACATAATATAAGGTATGTTCAATGACACACTGCATATTTCGTTATATTATAAGGTATTTTCAATGATACACTACAAATTCCGTTATATTATAAGGTATTTTCAATGATACACTGCATATTACGTTATATTCTATTGTATTTTCAATGATACACTGCATATAAACGTTATATTATAAGGTATTTTCAATGATACACTGCATATTACGTTATATTACAAGGTATTTTCAATGATACACTGCATATTACGCTATATTATAAGGTATTTTCAATGATACACTGCATATTACGTTATATCATAAGTTATTTTCAATGATACTCGGCAATTTACGTTATGTTATAAGGTATTTTCAATGATAAACTAAATATTACGTTATATTATAAGGTCTTTTCAATGATAAACTACGATATATTAGAAGGTATTTTCAATGATACACTGCATATTACGTTATATTATAAGGTATTTTCAATGATACACTGCATATTACGTTATATTATAAGGTATTTTCAATGATACACTGCATATTACGTTATATTACAAGGTATTTTCAATGATACACTGCATATTACGTTATATTATAAGGTATTTTCAATGATACACTGCATATTACGTTATAATATAAGGTATTTTCAATGATACACTGCATATTACGTTATATTATAAGGTATTTTGAATGATACACTGCATAGTACGTTATATTATAAGGTATTTTCAATGATAATCTGCATATTCCGTTATATTATAAGGTATTTTCATTGAAACACTCCATATTACGTTACATTATAAGGCGTTTTCAATGATAAACTACGATATATTAGAAGGTATTTTCAATGATACACTGCATATTACGTTATATTATAAGGTATTTTCAATGATACACTGCATATTACGTTATATTATAAGGTATTTTCAATGATACACTGCATATTACGTTATATTACAAGGTATTTTCAATGATACACTGCATATTACGTTATATTATAAGGTATTTTCAATGATACACTGCATATTACGTTATATTATAAGGTATTTTCAATGATACACTGCATATTACGTTATATTATAAGGTATTTTGAATGATACACTGCATAGTACGTTATATTATAAGGTATTTTCAATGATAATCTGCATATTCCGTTATATTATAAGGTATTTTCAATGAAACACTCCATATTACGTTACATTATAAGGCGTTTTCAATGATAAACTGCGATATATTATAAGGTATTTTCAATGATACACTGCATATTACGTTATATTATAAGGTATTTTCAATGATACTCTGCAATTTACGTTATGTTACAAGGTATTTTCAATGATACACTGCATATTACGCTATATTATAAGGTATTTTCAATGATACACTGCATATTACGTTATATCATAAGTTATTTTCAATGATACTCTGCAATTTACGTTATGTTATAAGGTATTTTCAATGATAAACTAAATATTACGTTATATTATAAGGTCTTTTCAATGATAAACTACGATATATTAGAAGGTATTTTCAATGATACACTGCATATTACGTTATATTATAAGGTATTTTCAATGATACACTGCATATTACGTTATATTATAAGGTATTTTCAATGATACACTGCATATTACGTTATATTACAAGGTATTTTCAATGATACACTGCATATTACGTTATATTATAAGGTATTTTCAATGATACACTGCATATTACGTTATAATATAAGGTATTTTCATTGATACACTGTATATTACGTTATATTACATGGTATTTTCAATGATACGCTGTATAGTACGTTATATTATAAGGTCTTTTCAATGACACACTGCATATTTCGTTATTTTATAAGTTATTTTCAATGATAAACTGCATATTACGTTATACTATAAGGTATTTTTAATGATAAACTACGACATAATATAAGGTATGTTCAATGACACACTGCATATTTCGTTATATTATAAGGTATTTTCAATGATACACTACAAATTCCGTTATATTATAAGGTATTTTCAATGATACACTGCATATTACGTTATATTCTATTGTATTTTCAATGATACACTGCATATAAACGTTATATTATAAGGTATTTTCAATGATACACTGCATATTACGTTATATTACAAGGTATTTTCAATGATACACTGCATATTACGCTATATTATAAGGTATTTTCAATGATACACTGCATATTACGTTATATCATAAGTTATTTTCAATGATACTCGGCAATTTACGTTATGTTATAAGGTATTTTCAATGATAAACTAAATATTACGTTATATTATAAGGTCTTTTCAATGATAAACTACGATATATTAAAAGGTATTTTCAATGATACACTGCATATTACGTTATATTATAAGGTATTTTCAATGATACACTGCATATTACGTTATATTATAAGGTATTTTCAATGATACACTGCATATTACGTTATATTATAAGGTATTTTGAATGATACACTGCATAGTACGTTATATTATAAGGTATTTTCAATGATAATCTGCATATTCCGTTATATTATAAGGTATTTTCATTGAAACACTCCATATTACGTTACATTATAAGGCGTTTTCAATGATAAACTGCGATATATTATAAGGTATTTTCAATGATACACTGCATATTACGTTATATTATAAGGTATTTTCAATGATACTCTGCAATTTACGTTATGTTACAAGGTATTTTCAATGATACACTGCATATTACGCTATATTATAAGGTATTTTCAATGATACACTGCATATTACGTTATATCATAAGTTATTTTCAATGATACTCTGCAATTTACGTTATGTTATAAGGTATTTTCAATGATAAACTAAATATTACGTTATATTATAAGGTCTTTTCAATGATAAACTACGATATATTAGAAGGTATTTTCAATGATACACTGCATATTACGTTATATTATAAGGTATTTTCAATGATACACTGCATATTACGTTATATTATAAGGTATTTTCAATGATAATCTGCATATTCCGTTATATTATAAGGTATTTTCATTGAAACACTCCATATTACGTTACATTATAAGGCGTTTTGAATGATAAACTACGATATATTATAAGGTATTTTCAATGATACACTGCATATTACGTTATATTATAAGGTATTTTCAATGACACACTGCATATTACGTTATATTATAAGGTATTTTCAATGATACACTGCATATTACGTTATATTATAAGGTATTTTCAATGATACACTGCATATTACGCTATATTATAAGGTATTTTCAATGATATACTACAAATTACGAAATATTATGAGGTATTTTCAATGATACACTGCATATTACGCTATATTATAAGGTATTTTCAATGATATACTGCATATTACGTTATATTATAAGGTATTTTCAATGATAAACTACGATATATTAGAAGGTATTTTCAGTGATACACTGCATATTTCGTCATACTATAAGGTATTTTCAATGATACACTACAAATTACGTTATATTATAAGGTATTTTCAATGATACACTGCATATTACGTTATATTATAAGGTATTTTCAATGATACACTGCATATTACGTTATATTATAAGGTATTTTCAATGACACAATGCATATTTCGTTATATTATAAGTTATTTTCAATGATAAACTGCATATTACGTTATACTATAAGGTATTTTTAATGATAAACTACGACATAATATAAGGTATGTTCAATGACACACTGCATATTTCGTTATATTATAAGGTATTTTCAATGATACACTACAAATTCCGTTATATTATAAGGTATTTTCAATGATACACTGCATATTACGTTATATTCTATTGTATTTTCAATGATACACTGCATATAAACGTTATATTATAAGGTATTTTCAATGATACACTGCATATTACGTTATATTACAAGGTATTTTCAATGATACACTGCATATTACGCTATATTATAAGGTATTTTCAATGATACACTGCATATTACGTTATATCATAAGTTATTTTCAATGATACTCGGCAATTTACGTTATGTTATAAGGTATTTTCAATGATAAACTAAATATTACGTTATATTATAAGGTCTTTTCAATGATAAACTACGATATATTAGAAGGTATTTTCAATGATACACTGCATATTACGTTATATTATAAGGTATTTTCAATGATACACTGCATATTACGTTATATTATAAGGTATTTTCAATGATACACTGCATATTACGTTATATTACAAGGTATTTTCAATGATACACTGCATATTACGTTATATTATAAGGTATTTTCAATGATACACTGCATATTACGTTATAATATAAGGTATTTTCAATGATACACTGCATATTACGTTATATTATAAGGTATTTTGAATGATACACTGCATAGTACGTTATATTATAAGGTATTTTCAATGATACTCTGCATATTCCGTTATATTATAAGGTATTTTCATTGAAACACTCCATATTACGTTACATTATAAGGCGTTTTCAATGATAAACTACGATATATTAGAAGGTATTTTCAATGATACACTGCATATTACGTTATATTATAAGGTATTTTCAATGATACACTGCATATTACGTTATATTATAAGGTATTTTCAATGATACACTGCATATTACGTTATATTACAAGGTATTTTCAATGATACACTGCATATTACGTTATATTATAAGGTATTTTCAATGATACACTGCATATTACGTTATATTATAAGGTATTTTCAATGATACACTGCATATTACGTTATATTATAAGGTATTTTGAATGATACACTGCATAGTACGTTATATTATAAGGTATTTTCAATGATAATCTGCATATTCCGTTATATTATAAGGTATTTTCATTGAAACACTCCATATTACGTTACATTATAAGGCGTTTTCAATGATAAACTGCGATATATTATAAGGTATTTTCAATGATACACTGCATATTACGTTATATTATAAGGTATTTTCAATGATACACTGCATATTACGTTATATCATAAGTTATTTTCAATGATACTCTGCAATTTACGTTATGTTACAAGGTATTTTCAATGATACACTGCATATTACGCTATATTATAAGGTATTTTCAATGATACACTGCATATTACGTTATATCATAAGTTATTTTCAATGATACTCTGCAATTTACGTTATGTTATAAGGTATTTTCAATGATAAACTAAATATTACGTTATATTATAAGGTCTTTTCAATGATAAACTACGATATATTAGAAGGTATTTTCAATGATACACTGCATATTACGTTATATTATAAGGTATTTTCAATGATACACTGCATATTACGTTATATTATAAGGTATTTTCAATGATACACTGCATATTACGTTATATTATAAGGTATTTTCAATGATACACTGCATATTACGTTATATTATAAGGTATTTTCAATGATACACTGCATATTACGTTATAATATAAGGTATTTTCATTGATACACTGCATATTACGTTATATTATAAGGTATTTTCAATGATACACTGCATAGTACGTTATATTATAAGGTCTTTTCAATGACACAATGCATATTTCGTTATATTATAAGTTATTTTCAATGATAAACTGCATATTACGTTATACTATAAGGTATTTTTAATGATAAACTACGACATAATATAAGGTATGTTCAATGACACACTGCATATTTCGTTATATTATAAGGTATTTTCAATGATACACTACAAATTCCGTTATATTATAAGGTATTTTCAATGATACACTGCATATTACGTTATATTCTATTGTATTTTCAATGATACACTGCATATAAACGTTATATTATAAGGTATTTTCAATGATACACTGCATATTACGTTATATTACAAGGTATTTTCAATGATACACTGCATATTACGCTATATTATAAGGTATTTTCAATGATACACTGCATATTACGTTATATCATAAGTTATTTTCAATGATACTCGGCAATTTACGTTATGTTATAAGGTATTTTCAATGATAAACTAAATATTACGTTATATTATAAGGTCTTTTCAATGATAAACTACGATATATTAGAAGGTATTTTCAATGATACACTGCATATTACGTTATATTATAAGGTATTTTCAATGATACACTGCATATTACGTTATATTATAAGGTATTTTCAATGATACACTGCATATTACGTTATATTACAAGGTATTTTCAATGATACACTGCATATTACGTTATATTATAAGGTATTTTCAATGATACACTGCATATTACGTTATAATATAAGGTATTTTCAATGATACACTGCATATTACGTTATATTATAAGGTATTTTGAATGATACACTGCATAGTACGTTATATTATAAGGTATTTTCAATGATAATCTGCATATTACGTTATATTATAAGGTATTTTCAATGATACACTGCATATTACGTTATATTATAAGGTATTTTCAATGATAATCTGCATATTCCGTTATATTATAAGGTATTTTCATTGAAACACTCCATATTACGTTACATTATAAGGCGTTTTCAATGATAAACTACGATATATTATAAGGTATTTTCAATGATACACTGCATATTACGTTATATTATAAGGTATTTTCAATGACACACTGCATATTACGTTATATTATAAGGTATTTTCAATGATATACTGCATATTACGATATATTATAAGGTATTTTCAATGATACACTGCATATTACGCTATATTATAAGGTATTTTCAATGATATACTACAAATTACGAAATATTATGAGGTATTTTCAATGATACACTGCATATTACGCTATATTATAAGGTTTTTTCAATGATATACTGCATATTACGTTATATTATAAGGTATTTTCAATGATAAACTACGATATATTAGAAGGTATTTTCAGTGATACACTGCATATTTCGTTATACTATAAGGTATTTTCAATGATACACTACAAATTACGTTATATTATAAGCTATTTTCAATGATACATTGCATATCACGTTATATTATAAGGTATTTTCATTGATACACTGCAAATTACGTTATATTATAAGGTATTTTCAATGATACAATGCAATTTACGTTATGTTATAAGGTATTTTCAATGATAAACTAAATATTACGTTATATTATAAGGTCTTTTCAATGATAAACTACGATATATTAGAAGGTATTTTCAATGATACACTGCATATTACGTTATATTATAAGGTATTTTCAATGATACACTGCATATTACGTTATACTATAAGGTATTTTCAATGATAAACTACGACATAATATAAGGTATGTTCAATGACACACTGCATATTACGTTATATTATAAGGTATTTTCAATGATACACTGCATATTACGATATATTATAAGGTATTTTCAATGATACACTGCATATTTCGCTATATTATAAGGTATTTTCAATGATATACAGCATATTACGTTATATTATAAGGTATTTTCAATGATACACTGCATATTACGTTATATTATAAGGTATTTTCAATGATACAATGCATATTACGTTATATTATAAGGTATTTTCAATGATACACTGCATATTACGTTATATTATAAGGTATTTTCAATGATACACTGCATATTACGTTATATCATAAGTTATTTTCAATGATACTCTGCAATTTACGTTATGTTATAAGGTATTTTCAATGATAAACTAAATATTACGTTATATTATAAGGTCTTTTCAATGATAAACTACGATATATTAGAAGGTATTTTCAATGATACACTGCATATTACGTTATATTATAAGGTATTTTCAATGATACACTGCATATTACGTTATATTATAAGGTATTTTCAATGATACACTGCATATTACGTTATATTACAAGGTATTTTCAATGATACACTGCATATTACGTTATATTATAAGGTATTTTCAATGATACACTGCATATTACGTTATAATATAAGGTATTTTCATTGATACACTGCATATTACGTTATATTATAAGGTATTTTCAATGATACACTGCATAGTACGTTATATTATAAGGTATTTTCAATGATAATCTGCATATTCCGTTATATTATAAGGTATTTTCATTGAAACACTCCATATTACGTTACATTATAAGGCGTTTTCAATGATAAACTACGATATATTATAAGGTATTTTCAATGATACACTGCATATTACGTTATATTATAAGGTATTTTCAATGATACACTGCATATTACGTTATATTATAAGGTATTTTCAATGATAATCTGCATATTCCGTTATATTATAAGGTATTTTCATTGAAACACTCCATATTACGTTACATTATAAGGCGTTTTCAATGATAAACTACGATATATTAGAAGGTATTTTCAATGATACACTGCATATTACGTTATATTATAAGGTATTTTCAATGACACACTGCATATTACGTTATATTATAAGGTATTTTCAATGATACACTGCATATTACGATATATTATAAGGTATTTTCAATGATACACTGCATATTACGCTATATTATAAGGTATTTTCAATGATATACTACAAATTACGAAATATTATAAGGTATTTTCAATGATACACTGCATATTACGCTATATTATAAGGTATTTTCAATGATATACTGCATATTACGTTATATTATAAGGTATTTTCAATGATAAACTACGATATATTAGAAGGTATTTTCAGTGATACACTGCATATTTCGTTATACTATAAGGTATTTTCAATGATACACTACAAATTACGTTATATTATAAGGTATTTTCAATGATACACTACAAATTCCGATATATTATAAGGTATTTTCAATGATACACTGCATATTACGTTATATTCTATTGTATTTTCAATGATACACTGCATATAAACGTTATATTATAAGGTATTTTCAATGATACACTGCATATTACGTTATATTACAAGGTATTTTCAATGATACACTGCATATTACGCTATATTATAAGGTATTTTCAATGATACACTGCATATTACGTTATATCATAAGTTATTTTCAATGATACTCGGCAATTTACGTTATGTTATAAGGTATTTTCAATGATAAACTAAATATTACGTTATATTATAAGGTCTTTTCAATGATAAACTACGATATATTAGAAGGTATTTTCAATGATACACTGCATATTACGTTATATTATAAGGTATTTTCAATGATACACTGCATATTACGCTATATTATAAGGTATTTTCAATGATACACTGCATATTACGTTATATCATAAGTTATTTTCAATGATACTCGGCAATTTACGTTATGTTATAAGGTATTTTCAATGATAAACTAAATATTACGTTATATTATAAGGTCTTTTCAATGATAAACTACGATATATTAGAAGGTATTTTCAATGATACACTGCATATTACGTTATATTATAAGGTATTTTCAATGATACACTGCATATTATGTTATATTATAAGGTATTTTCAATGATACACTGCATATTACGTTATATTACAAGGTATTTTCAATGATACACTGCATATTACGTTATATTATAAGGTATTTTCAATGATACACTGCATATTACGTTATAATATAAGGTATTTTCAATGATACACTGCATATTACGTTATATTATAAGGTATTTTGAATGATACACTGCATAGTACGTTATATTATAAGGTATTTTCAATGATAATCTGCATATTCCGTTATATTATAAGGTATTTTCATTGATACACTGCATATTACGTTATATTATAAGGCATTTTCAATGATAAACTGCGATATATTATAAGGTATTTTCAATGATACACTGCATATTACGTTATATTATAAGGTATTTTCAATGATACACTGCATATTACGTTATATTATAAGGTATTTTCAATGATACACTGCATATTACGTTATATTATAAGGTATTTTCAATGATAATCTGCATATTCCGTTATATTATAAGGTATTTTCATTGAAACACTCCATATTACGTTACATTATAAGGCGTTTTCAATGATAAACTGCGATATATTATAAGGTATTTTCAATGATACACTGCATATTACGTTATATTATAAGGTATTTTCAATGATACACTGCATATTACGTTATATTATAAGGTATTTTCAATGATACACTGCATATTACGTTATATTATAAGGTATTTTCAATGATACACTGCATATTACGTTATATTACAAGGTATTTTCAATGATACACTGCATATTACGTTATATTATAAGGTATTTTCAATGATACACTGCATATTACGTTATAATATAAGGTATTTTCAATGATACACTGCATATTACGTTATATTATAAGGTATTTTGAATGATACACTGCATAGTACGTTATATTATAAGGTATTTTCAATGATAATCTGCATATTCCGTTATATTATAAGGTATTTTCATTGAAACACTCCATATTACGTTACATTATAAGGCGTTTTCAATGATAAACTGCGATATATTATAAGGTATTTTCAATGATACACTGCATATTACGTTATATTATAAGGTATTTTCAATGATACACTGCATATTACGTTATATTATAAGGTATTTTCAATGATACACTGCATATTACGTTATATTATAAGGTATTTTCAATGATAATCTGCATATTCCGTTATATTATAAGGTATTTTCATTGAAACACTCCATATTACGTTACATTATAAGGCGTTTTCAATGATAAACTACGATATATTATAAGGTATTTTCAATGATACACTGCATATTACGTTATATTATAAGGTATTTTCAATGACACACTGCATATTACGTTATATTATAAGGTATTTTCAATGATACACTGCATATTACGATATATTATAAGGTATTTTCAATGATACACTGCATATTACGCTATATTATAAGGTATTTTCAATGATATACTACAAATTACGAAATATTATGAGGTATTTTCAATGATACACTGCATATTACGCTATATTATAAGGTTTTTTCAATGATATACTGCATATTACGTTATATTATAAGGTATTTTCAATGATAAACTACGATATATTAGAAGGTATTTTCAGTGATACACTGCATATTTCGTTATACTATAAGGTATTTTCAATGATACACTACAAATTACGTTATATTATAAGCTATTTTCAATGATACATTGCATATCACGTTATATTATAAGGTATTTTCATTGATACACTGCAAATTACGTTATATTATAAGGTATTTTCAATGATACAATGCAATTTACGTTATGTTATAAGGTATTTTCAATGATAAACTAAATATTACGTTATATTATAAGGTCTTTTCAATGATAAACTACGATATATTAGAAGGTATTTTCAATGATACACTGCATATTACGTTATATTATAAGGTATTTTCAATGATACACTGCATATTACGTTATATTCTATTGTATTTTCAATGATACACTGCATATAAACGTTATATTATAAGGTATTTTCAATGATACACTGCATATTACGATATATTATAAGGTATTTTCAATGATACACTGCATATTTCGCTATATTATAAGGTATTTTCAATGATATACAGCATATTACGTTATATTATAAGGTATTTTCAATGATACACTGCATATTACGTTATATTATAAGGTATTTTCAATGATACACTACAAATTACGAAATATTATTAGGTATTTTCAATGATACACTGCATATTACGATATATTATAAGGTATTTTCAATGATACACTGCATATTACGCTATATTATAAGGTATTTTCAATGATATACTGCATATTACGTTATATTATAAGGTATTTTCAATGATACACTGCATATTACGTTATATTATAAGGTATTTTCAATGATACACTGCATAGTACGCTATATTATAAGCTATTTTCAATGATACATTGCATATCACGTTATATTATAAGGTATTTTCATTGATACACTGCAAATTACGTTATATTATAAGGTATTTTCAATGATACAATGCATATTACGTTATATTATAAGGTATTTTCAATGATACACTGCATATTACGTTATATTATAAGGTATTTTCAATGATACACTGCATATTACGTTATATTATAAGGTATTTTCAATGATACACTGCATATTACGTTATATTATAAGGTATTTTCAATGATAATCTGCATATTCCGTTATATTATAAGGTATTTTCATTGAAACACTCCATATTACGTTACATTATAAGGCGTTTTCAATGATAAACTACGATATATTAGAAGGTATTTTCAATGATACACTGCATATTACGTTATATTATAAGGTATTTTCAATGACACACTGCATATTACGCTATATTATAAGGTATTTTCAATGATATACTACAAATTACGAAATATTATGAGGTATTTTCAATGATACACTGCATATTACGCTATATTATAAGGTATTTTCAATGATATACTGCATATTACGTTATATTATAAGGTATTTTCAATGATAAACTACGATATATTAGAAGGTATTTTCAGTGATACACTGCATATTTCGTTATACTATAAGGTATTTTCAATGATACACTACAAATTACGTTATATTATAAGGTATTTTCAATGATACACTACAAATTCCGATATATTATAAGGTATTTTCAATGATACACTGCATATTACGTTATATTCTATTGTATTTTCAATGATACACTGCATATAAACGTTATATTATAAGGTATTTTCAATGATACACTGCATATTACGTTATATTACAAGGTATTTTCAATGATACACTGCATATTACGCTATATTATAAGGTATTTTCACTGATACACTGCATATTACGTTATATCATAAGTTATTTTCAATGATACTCGGCAATTTACGTTATGTTATAAGGTATTTTCAATGATAAACTAAATATTACGTTATATTATAAGGTCTTTTCAATGATAAACTACGATATATTAGAAGGTATTTTCAATGATACACTGCATATTACGTTATATTATAAGGTATTTTCAATGATACACTGCATATTACGCTATATTATAAGGTATTTTCAATGATACACTGCATATTACGTTATATCATAAGTTATTTTCAATGATACTCGGCAATTTACGTTATGTTATAAGGTATTTTCAATGATAAACTAAATATTACGTTATATTATAAGGTCTTTTCAATGATAAACTACGATATATTAGAAGGTATTTTCAATGATACACTGCATATTACGTTATATTATAAGGTATTTTCAATGATACACTGCATATTACGTTATATTATAAGGTATTTTCAATGATACACTGCATATTACGTTATATTACAAGGTATTTTCAATGATACACTGCATATTACGTTATAATATAAGGTATTTTCAATGATACACTGCATATTACGTTATAATATAAGGTATTTTCAATGATACACTGCATATTACGGTATATTATAAGGTATTTTGAATGATACACTGCATAGTACGTTATATTATAAGGTATTTTCAATGATAATCTGCATATTCCGTTATATTATAAGGTATTTTCATTGAAACACTCCATATTACGTTACATTATAAGGCGTTTTCAATGATAAACTGCGATATATTATAAGGTATTTTCAATGATACACTGCATATTACGTTATATTATAAGGTATTTTCAATGATACACTGCATATTACGTTATATTATAAGGTATTTTCAATGATACACTGCATATTACGTTATATTATAAGGTATTTTCAATGATAATCTGCATATTCCGTTATATTATAAGGTATTTTCATTGAAACACTCCATATTACGTTACATTATAAGGCGTTTTCAATGATAAACTACGATATATTATAAGGTATTTTCAATGATACACTGCATATTACGTTATATTATAAGGTATTTTCAATGACACACTGCATATTACGTTATATTATAAGGTATTTTCAATGATACACTGCATATGACGATATATTATAAGGTATTTTCAATGATACACTGCATATTACGCTATATTATAAGGTATTTTCAATGATATACTACAAATTACGAAATATTATGAGGTATTTTCAATGATACACTGCATATTACGCTATATTATAAGGTTTTTTCAATGATATACTGCATATTACGTTATATTATAAGGTATTTTCAATGATAAACTACGATATATTAGAAGGTATTTTCAGTGATACACTGCATATTTCGTTATACTATAAGGTATTTTCAATGATACACTACAAATTACGTTATATTATAAGCTATTTTCAATGATACATTGCATATCACGTTATATTATAAGGTATTTTCATTGATACACTGCAAATTACGTTATATTATAAGGTATTTTCAATGATACAATGCATATTACGTTATATTATAAGGTATTTTCAATGATATACTGCATATTACGTTATATTATAAGGTATTTTCAATGATACACTGCATATTACGTTATATTATAAGGTATTTTCAATGACACACTGCATATTACGTTATATTATAAGGTATTTTCAATGATACACTGCATATTACGATATATTATAAGGTATTTTCAATGATACACTGCATATTACGCTATATTATAAGGTATTTTCAATGATATACTACAAATTACGAAATATTATGAGGTATTTTCAATGATACACTGCATATTACGCTATATTATAAGGTTTTTTTCAATGATATACTGCATATTACGTTATATTATAAGGTATTTTCAATGATAAACTACGATATATTAGAAGGTATTTTCAGTGATACACTGCATATTTCGTTATACTATAAGGTATTTTCAATGATACACTACAAATTACGTTATATTATAAGCTATTTTCAATGATACATTGCATATCACGTTATATTATAAGGTATTTTCATTGATACACTGCAAATTACGTTATATTATAAGGTATTTTCAATGATACAATGCAATTTACGTTATGTTATAAGGTATTTTCAATGATATACTGCATATTACGTTATATTATAAGGTATTTTCAATGATAAACTACGATATATTAGAAGGTATTTTCAATGATACACTGCATATTACGTTATATTACAAGGTATTTTCAATGATACACTGCATATTACGTTATATTATAAGGTATTTTCAATGATACACTGCATATTACGTTATATTATAAGGTATTTTCAATGATACACTGCATATTACGTTATATCATAAGTTATTTTCAATGATACTCTGCAATTTACGTTATGTTACAAGGTATTTTCAATGATACACTGCATATTACGCTATATTATAAGGTATTTTCAATGATACACTGCATATTACGTTATATCATAAGTTATTTTCAATGATACTCTGCAATTTACGTTATGTTATAAGGTATTTTCAATGATAAACTAAATATTACGTTATATTATAAGGTCTTTTCAATGATAAACTACGATATATTAGAAGGTATTTTCAATGATACACTGCATATTACGTTATATCATAAGTTATTTTCAATGATACTCTGCAATTTACGTTATGTTATAAGGTATTTTCAATGATAAACTAAATATTACGTTATATTATAAGGTCTTTTCAATGATAAACTACGATATATTAGAAGGTATTTTCAATGATACACTGCATATTACGTTATATTATAAGGTATTTTCAATGATACACTGCATATTACGTTATATTATAAGGTATTTTCAATGATACACTGCATATTACGTTATATTATAAGGTATTTTCAATGATACACTGCATATTACGTTATATTACAAGGTATTTTCAATGATACACTGCATATTACGTTATATTATAAGGTATTTTCAATGATACACTGCATATTACGTTATAATATAAGGTATTTTCAATGATACACTGCATATTACGTTATATTATAAGGTATTTTGAATGATACACTGCATAGTACGTTATATTATAAGGTATTTTCAATGATAATCTGCATATTCCGTTATATTATAAGGTATTTTCATTGAAACACTCCATATTACGTTATATTATAAGGTATATTCAATGATAAACTGCGATATATTATAAGGTATTTTCAATGATACACTGCATATTACGTTATATTATAAGGTATTTTCAATGATACACTGCATATTACGTTATATTATAAGGTATTTTCAATGATACACTGCATATTACGTTATATTATAAGGTATTTTCAATGATAATCTGCATATTCCGTTATATTATAAGGTATTTTCATTGAAACACTCCATATTACGTTACATTATAAGGCGTTTTCAATGATAAACTACGATATATTATAAGGTATTTTCAATGATACACTGCATATTACGTTATATTATAAGGTATTTTCAATGACACACTGCATATTACGTTATATTATAAGGTATTTTCAATGATACACTGCATATTACGATATATTATAAGGTATTTTCAATGATACACTGCATATTACGCTATATTATAAGGTATTTTCAATGATATACTACAAATTACGAAATATTATGAGGTATTTTCAATGATACACTGCATATTACGCTATATTATAAGGTTTTTTCAATGATATACTGCATATTACGTTATATTATAAGGTATTTTCAATGATAAACTACGATATATTAGAAGGTATTTTCAGTGATACACTGCATATTTCGTTATACTATAAGGTATTTTCAATGATACACTACAAATTACGTTATATTATAAGCTATTTTCAATGATACATTGCATATCACGTTATATTATAAGGTATTTTCATTGATACACTGCAAATTACGTTATATTATAAGGTATTTTCAATGATACAATGCATATTACGTTATATTATAAGGTATTTTCAATGATATACTGCATATTACGTTATATTATAAGGTATTTTCAATGATAAACTACGATATATTAGAAGGTATTTTCAATGATACACTGCATATTACGTTATATTACAAGGTATTTTCAATGATACACTGCATATTACGTTATATTATAAGGTATTTTCAATGATACACTGCATATTACGTTATATTATAAGGTATTTTCAATGATACACTGCATATTACGTTATATCATAAGTTATTTTCAATGATACTCTGCAATTTACGTTATGTTACAAGGTATTTTCAATGATACACTGCATATTACGCTATATTATAAGGTATTTTCAATGATACACTGCATATTACGTTATATCATAAGTTATTTTCAATGATACTCTGCAATTTACGTTATGTTATAAGGTATTTTCAATGATAAACTAAATATTACGTTATATTATAAGGTATTTTCAATGATAAACTACGATATATTAGAAGGTATTTTCAATGATACACTGCATATTACGTTATATCATAAGTTATTTTCAATGATACTCTGCAATTTACGTTATGTTATAAGGTATTTTCAATGATAAACTAAATATTACGTTATATTATAAGGTCTTTTCAATGATAAACTACGATATATTAGAAGGTATTTTCAATGATACACTGCATATTACGTTATATTATAAGGTATTTTCAATGATACACTGCATATTACGTTATATTATAAGGTATTTTCAATGATACACTGCATATTACGTTATATTATAAGGTATTTTCAATGATACACTGCATATTACGTTATATTATAAGGTATTTTCAATGATAATCTGCATATTCCGTTATATTATAAGGTATTTTCATTGAAACACTCCATATTACGTTACATTATAAGGCGTTTTCAATGATAAACTACGATATATTAGAAGGTATTTTCAATGATACACTGCATATTACGTTATATTATAAGGTATTTTCAATGATACACTGCATATTACGTTATATCATAAGTTATTTTCAATGATACTCTGCATATTACGTTATGTTATAAGGTATTTTCAATGATACACTGCATATTACGCTATATTATAAGGTATTTTCAATGATATACTACAAATTACGAAATATTATGAGGTATTTTCAATGATACACTGCATATTACGCTATATTATAAGGTATTTTCAATGATATACTGCATATTACGTTATATTATAAGGTATTTTCAATGATAAACTACGATATATTAGAAGGTATTTTCAGTGATACACTGCATATTTCGTTATACTATAAGGTATTTTCAATGATACACTACAAATTACGTTATATTATAAGCTATTTTCAATGATACACTGCATATTACGTTATATTATAAGGTATTTTCAATGATACACTACAAATTCCGTTATATTATAAGGTATTTTCAATGATACACTGCATATTACGTTATATTCTATTGTATTTTCAATGATACACTGCATATAAACGTTATATTATAAGGTATTTTCAATGATACACTGCATATTACGTTATATTACAAGGTATTTTCAATGATACACTGCATATTACGCTATATTATAAGGTATTTTCAATGATACACTGCATATTACGTTATATCATAAGTTATTTTCAATGATACTCTGCAATTTACGTTATGTTATAAGGTATTTTCAATGATAAACTAAATATTACGTTATATTATAAGGTCTTTTCAATGATAAACTACGATATATTAGAAGGTATTTTCAATGATACACTGCATATTACGTTATATTATAAGGTATTTTCATTGAAACACTCCATATTACGTTACATTATAAGGCGTTTTCAATGATAAACTACGATATATTATAATGTATTTTCAATGATACACTGCATATTACGTTATATTATAAGGTATTTTCAATGATACACTGCATATTACGTTATATTATAAGGTATTTTCAATGATAATCTGCATATTCCGTTATATTATAAGGTATTTTCATTGAAACACTCCATATTACGTTACATTATAAGGCGTTTTCAATGATAAACTACGATATATTAGAAGGTATTTTCAATGATACACTGCATATTACGTTATATTATAAGGTATTTTCAATGATACACTGCATATTACGTTATATCATAAGTTATTTTCAATGATACTCTGCATATTACGTTATGTTATAAGGTATTTTCAATGATACACTGCATATTACGCTATATTATAAGGTATTTTCAATGATATACTACAAATTACGAAATATTATGAGGTATTTTCAATGATACACTGCATATTACGCTATATTATAAGGTATTTTCAATGATATACTGCATATTACGTTATATTATAAGGTATTTTCAATGATAAACTACGATATATTAGAAGGTATTTTCAGTGATACACTGCATATTTCGTTATACTATAAGGTATTTTCAATGATACACTACAAATTACGTTATATTATAAGCTATTTTCAATGATACACTGCATATTACGTTATATTATAAGGTATTTTCAATGATACACTGCATATTACGTTATATTATAAGGTCTTTTCAATGACACAATGCATATTTCGTTATATTATAAGTTATTTTCAATGATACACTGCATATTACGTTATACTATAAGGTATTTTTAATGATAAACTACGACATAATATAAGGTATGTTCAATGACACACTGCATATTTCGTTATATTATAAGGTATTTTCAATGATACACTACAAATTCCGTTATATTATAAGGTATTTTCAATGATACACTGCATATTACGTTATATTCTATTGTATTTTCAATGATACACTGCATATAAACGTTATATTATAAGGTATTTTCAATGATACACTGCATATTACGTTATATTACAAGGTATTTTCAATGATACACTGCATATTACGCTATATTATAAGGTATTTTCAATGATACACTGCATATTACGTTATATCATAAGTTATTTTCAATGATACTCTGCAATTTACGTTATGTTATAAGGTATTTTCAATGATAAACTAAATATTACGTTATATTATAAGGTCTTTTCAATGATAAACTACGATATATTAGAAGGTATTTTCAATGATACACTGCATATTACGTTATATTATAAGGTATTTTCAATGATACACTGCATATTACGTTATATTATAAGGTATTTTCAATGATACACTGCATATTACGTTATATTACAAGGTATTTTCAATGATACACTGCATATTACGTTATATTATAAGGTATTTTCAATGATACACTGCATATTACGTTATATTATAAGGTATTTTCATTGAAACACTCCATATTACGTTACATTATAAGGCGTTTTCAATGATAAACTGCGATATATTATAAGGTATTTTCAATGATACACTGCATATTACGTTATATTATAAGGTATTTTCAATGACACACTGCATATTACGTTATATTATAAGGTATTTTCAATGATACACTGCATATTACGATATATTATAAGGTATTTTCAATGATACACTGCATATTACGCTATATTATAAGGTATTTTCAATGATATACTACAAATTACGAAATAATATGAGGTATTTTCAATGATACACTGCATATTACGCTATATTATAAGGTATTTTCAATGATATACTGCATATTACGTTATATTATAAGGTATTTTCAATGATAAACAACGATATATTAGAAGGTATTTTCAGTGATACACTGCAAATTTCGTTATACTATAAGGTATTTTCAATGATACACTACAAATTACGTTATATTATAAGCTATTTTCAATGATACATTGCATATCACGTTATATTATAAGGTATTTTCATTGATACACTGCAAATTACGTTATATTATAAGGTATTTTCAATGATACAATGCATATTACGTTATATTATAAGGTATTTTCAATGATACACTGCATATTACGTTATATTATAAGGTATTTTCAATGATACACTGCATATTACGTTATATCATAAGTTATTTTCAATGATACTCTGCAATTTACGTTATGTTATAAGGTATTTTCAATGATACACTGCATATTACGATATATTATAAGGTATTTTCAATGATACACTGCATATTACGTTATATTATAAGGTATTTTCAATGATACTCTGCATATTCCGTTATATTATAACGTATTTTCATTGAAACACTCCATATTACGTTACATTATAAGGCATTTTCAATGATACACTGCATATTACGTTATACTATAAGGTATTTTTAATGATAAACTACGACATAATATAAGGTATGTTCAATGACACACTGCATATTTCGTTATATTATAAGGTATTTTCAATGATACACTACAAATTCCGTTATATTATAAGGTATTTTCAATGATACACTGCATATTACGTTATATTCTATTGTATTTTCAATGATTCACTGCATATAAACGTTATATCATAAGTTATTTTCAATGATACTCTGCAATTTACGTTATGTTATAAGGTATTTTCAATGATAAACTAAATATTACGTTATATTATAAGGTCTTTTCAATGATAAACTACGATATATTAGAAGGTATTTTCAATGATACACTGCATATTACGTTATATTATAAGGTATTTTCAATGATACACTGCATATTACGTTATATTATAAGGTATTTTCAATGATACACTGCATATTACGTTATATTACAAGGTATTTTCAATGATACACTGCATATTACGTTATATTATAAGGTATTTTCAATGATACACTGCATATTACGTTATAATATAAGGTATTTTCAATGATACACTGCATATTACGTTATATTATAAGGTATTTTCAATGATACACTGCATATTACGTTATATTATAAGGTATTTTCAATGATACACTGCATATTACGTTATATCATAAGGTATTTTCAATAATACTCTGCAATTTACGTTATGTTACAAGGTATTTTCAATGATACACTGCATATTACGCTATATTATAAGGTATTTTCAATGATACACTGCATATTACGTTATATCATAAGTTATTTTCAATGATACTCTGCAATTTACGTTATGTTATAAGGTATTTTCAATGATAAACTAAATATTACGTTATATTATAAGGTCTTTTCAATGATAAACTACGATATATTAGAAGGTATTTTCAATGATACACTGCATATTACGTTATATCATAAGTTATTTTCAATGATACTCTGCAATTTACGTTATGTTATAAGGTATTTTCAATGATAAACTAAATATTACGTTATATTATAAGGTCTTTTCAATGATAAACTACGATATATTAGAAGGTATTTTCAATGATACACTGCATATTACGTTATATTATAAGGTATTTTCAATGATACACTGCATATTACGTTATATTATAAGGTATTTTCAATGATACACTGCATATTACGTTATATTACAAGGTATTTTCAATGATACACTGCATAGTACGTTATATTATAAGGTATTTTCAATGATAATCTGCATATTCCGTTATATTATAAGGTATTTTCATTGAAACACTCCATATTACGTTACATTATAAGGCGTTTTCAATGATAAACTACGATATATTATAATGTATTTTCAATGATACACTGCATATTACGTTATATTATAAGGTATTTTCAATGATACACTGCATATTACGTTATATTATAAGGCATTTTCAATGATAAACTGCGATATATTATAAGGTATTTTCAATGATACACTGCATATTACGTTATATTATAAGGTATTTTCAATGATACACTGCATATTACGTTATATTATAAGGTATTTTCAATGATACACTGCATATTACGATATATTATAAGGTATTTTCAATGATACACTGCTTATTACGCTATATTATAAGGTATTTTCAATGATATACTACAAATTACGAAATAATATGAGGTATTTTCAATGATACACTGCATATTACGCTATATTATAAGGTATTTTCAATGATATACTGCATATTACGTTATATTATAAGGTATTTTCAATGATAAACAACGATATATTAGAAGGTATTTTCAGTGATACACTGCATATTTCGTTATACTATAAGGTATTTTCAATGATACACTACAAATTACGTTATATTATAAGCTATTTTCAATGATACATTGCATATCACGTTATATTATAAGGTATTTTCATTGATACACTGCAAATTACGTTATATTATAAGGTATTTTCAATGATACAATGCATATTACGTTATATTATAAGGTATTTTCAATGATACACTGCATATTACGTTATATTATAAGGTATTTTCAATGATACACTGCATATTACGTTATATCATAAGTTATTTTCAATGATACTCTGCAATTTACGTTATGTTATAAGGTATTTTCAATGATACACTGCATATTACGATATATTATAAGGTATTTTCAATGATACACTGCATATTACGTTATATTATAAGGTATTTTCAATGATACTCTGCATATTCCGTTATATTATAACGTATTTTCATTGAAACACTCCATATTACGTTACATTATAAGGCATTTTCAATGATACACTGCATATTACGTTATACTATAAGGTATTTTTAATGATAAACTACGACATAATATAAGGTATGTTCAATGACACACTGCATATTTCGTTATATTATAAGGTATTTTCAATGATACACTACAAATTCCGTTATATTATAAGGTATTTTCAATGATACACTGCATATTACGTTATATTCTATTGTATTTTCAATGATACACTGCATATAAACGTTATATCATAAGTTATTTTCAATGATACTCTGCAATTTACGTTATGTTATAAGGTATTTTCAATGATAAACTAAATATTACGTTATATTATAAGGTCTTTTCAATGATAAACTACGATATATTAGAAGGTATTTTCAATGATACACTGCATATTACGTTATATTATAAGGTATTTTCAATGATACACTGCATATTACGTTATATTATAAGGTATTTTCAATGATACACTGCATATTACGTTATATTACAAGGTATTTTCAATGATACACTGCATATTACGTTATATTATAAGGTATTTTCAATGATACACTGCATATTACGTTATAATATAAGGTATTTTCAATGATACACTGCATATTACGTTATATTATAAGGTATTTTCAATGATACACTGCATATTACGTTATATTATAAGGTATTTTCAATGATACACTGCATATTACGTTATATCATAAGTTATTTTCAATGATACTCTGCAATTTACGTTATGTTACAAGGTATTTTCAATGATACACTGCATATTACGATATATTATAAGGTATTTTCAATGATACACTGCATATTACGTTATATCATAAGTTATTTTCAATGATACTCTGCAATTTACGTTATGTTATAAGGTATTTTCAATGATAAACTAAATATTACGTTATATTATAAGGTCTTTTCAATGATAAACTACGATATATTAGAAGATATTTTCAATGATACACTGCATATTACGTTATATCATAAGTTATTTTCAATGATACTCTGCAATTTACGTTATGTTATAAGGTATTTTCAATGATAAACTAAATATTACGTTATATTATAAGGTCTTTTCAATGATAAACTACGATATATTAGAAGGTATTTTCAATGATACACTGCATATTACGTTATATTATAAGGTATTTTCAATGATACACTGCATATTACGTTATATTATAAGGTATTTTCAATGATACACTGCATATTACGTTATATTATAAGTTATTTTCAATGATACTCTGCAATTTACGTTATGTTATAAGGTATTTTCAATGATACACTGCATATTACGTTATATTATAAGGTATTTTCAATGATACACTGCATATTACGTTATATTATAAGGTATTTTCAATGATACTCTGCATATTCCGTTATATTATAACGTATTTTCATTGAAACACTCCATATTACGTTACATTATAAGGCATTTTCAATGATACACTGCATATTACGTTATACTATAAGGTATTTTTAATGATAAACTACGACATAATATAAGGTATGTTCAATGACACACTGCATATTTCGTTATATTATAAGGTATTTTCAATGATACACTACAAATTCCGTTATATTATAAGGTATTTTCAATGATACACTGCATATTACGTTATATTCTATTGTATTTTCAATGATACACTGCATATAAACGTTATATCATAAGTTATTTTCAATGATACTCTGCAATTTACGTTATGTTATAAGGTATTTTCAATGATACACTGCATATTACGATATATTATAAGGTATTTTCAATGATACACTGCATATTACGTTATATTATAAGGTATTTTCAATGATACTCTGCATATTCCGTTATATTATAACGTATTTTCATTGAAACACTCCATATTACGTTACATTATAAGGCATTTTCAATGATACACTGCATATTACGTTATACTATAAGGTATTTTTAATGATAAACTACGACATAATATAAGGTATGTTCAATGACACACTGCATATTTCGTTATATTATAAGGTATTTTCAATGATACACTACAAATTCCGTTATATTATAAGGTATTTTCAATGATACACTGCATATTACGTTATATTCTATTGTATTTTCAATGATACACTGCATATAAACGTTATATCATAAGTTATTTTCAATGATACTCTGCAATTTACGTTATGTTATAAGGTATTTTCAATGATAAACTAAATATTACGTTATATTATAAGGTCTTTTCAATGATAAACTACGATATATTAGAAGGTATTTTCAATGATACACTGCATATTACGTTATATTATAAGGTATTTTCAATGATACACTGCATATTACGTTATATTATAAGGTATTTTCAATGATACACTGCATATTACGTTATATTACAAGGTATTTTCAATGATACACTGCATATTACGTTATATTATAAGGTATTTTCAATGATACACTGCATATTACGTTATAATATAAGGTATTTTCATTGATACACTGCATATTACGTTATATTATAAGGTATTTTCAATGATACACTGCATAGTACGTTATATTATAAGGTATTTTCAATGATAATCTGCATATTCCGTTATATTATAAGGTATTTTCATTGAAACACTCCATATTACGTTACATTATAAGGCGTTTTCAATGATAAACTACGATATATTATAATGTATTTTCAATGATACACTGCATATTACGTTATATTATAAGGTATTTTCAATGATACACTGCATATTACGTTATATTATAAGGCGTTTTCAATGATAAACTGCGATATATTATAAGGTATTTTCAATGATACACTGCATATTACGTTATATTATAAGGTATTTTCAATGACACACTGCATATTACGTTATATTATAAGGTATTTTCAATGATACACTGCATATTACGATATATTATAAGGTATTTTCAATGATACACTGCTTATTACGCTATATTATAACGTATTTTCAATGATATACTACAAATTACGAAATAATATGAGGTATTTTCAATGATACACTGCATATTACGCTATATTATAAGGTATTTTCAATGATATACTGCATATTACGTTATATTATAAGGTATTTTCAATGATAAACAACGATATATTAGAAGGTATTTTCAGTGATACACTGCATATTTCGTTATACTATAAGGTATTTTCAATGATACACTACAAATTACGTTATATTATAAGCTATTTTCAATGATACATTGCATATCACGTTATATTATAAGGTATTTTCATTGATACACTGCAAATTACGTTATATTATAAGGTATTTTCAATGATACAATGCATATTACGTTATATTATAAGGTATTTTCAATGATACACTGCATATTACGTTATATTATAAGGTATTTTCAATGATACACTGCATATTACGTTATATCATAAGTTATTTTCAATGATACTCTGCAATTTACGTTATGTTATAAGGTATTTTCAATGATACACTGCATATTACGATATATTATAAGGTATTTTCAATGATACACTGCATATTACGTTATATTATAAGGTATTTTCAATGATACTCTGCATATTCCGTTATATTATAACGTATTTTCATTGAAACACTCCATATTACGTTACATTATAAGGCATTTTCAATGATACACTGCATATTACGTTATACTATAAGGTATTTTTAATGATAAACTACGACATAATATAAGGTATGTTCAATGACACACTGCATATTTCGTTATATTATAAGGTATTTTCAATGATACACTACAAATTCCGTTATATTATAAGGTATTTTCAATGATACACTGCATATTACGTTATATTCTATTGTATTTTCAATGATACACTGCATATAAACGTTATATCATAAGTTATTTTCAATGATACTCTGCAATTTACGTTATGTTATAAGGTATTTTCAATGATAAACTAAATATTACGTTATATTATAAGGTCTTTTCAATGATAAACTACGATATATTAGAAGGTATTTTCAATGATACACTGCATATTACGTTATATTATAAGGTATTTTCAATGATACACTGCATATTACGTTATATTATAAGGTATTTTCAATGATACACTGCATATTACGTTATATTACAAGGTATTTTCAATGATACACTGCATATTACGTTATATTATAAGGTATTTTCAATGATACACTGCATATTACGTTATAATATAAGGTATTTTCAATGATACACTGCATATTACGTTATATTATAAGGTATTTTCAATGATACACTGCATATTACGTTATATTATAAGGTATTTTCAATGATACACTGCATATTACGTTATATCATAAGTTATTTTCAATGATACTCTGCAATTTACGTTATGTTACAAGGTATTTTCAATGATACACTGCATATTACGCTATATTATAAGGTATTTTCAATGATACACTGCATATTACGTTATATCATAAGTTATTTTCAATGATACTCTGCAATTTACGTTATGTTATAAGGTATTTTCAATGATAAACTAAATATTACGTTATATTATAAGGTCTTTTCAATGATAAACTACGATATATTAGAAGATATTTTCAATGATACACTGCATATTACGTTATATCATAAGTTATTTTCAATGATACTCTGCAATTTACGTTATGTTATAAGGTATTTTCAATGATAAACTAAATATTACGTTATATTATAAGGTCTTTTCAATGATAAACTACGATATATTAGAAGGTATTTTCAATGATACACTGCATATTACGTTATATTATAAGGTATTTTCAATGATACACTGCATATTACGTTATATTATAAGGTATTTTCAATGATACACTGCATATTACGTTATATCATAAGTTATTTTCAATGATACTCTGCAATTTACGTTATGTTATAAGGTATTTTCAATGATACACTGCATATTACGATATATTATAAGGTATTTTCAATGATACACTGCATATTACGTTATATTATAAGGTATTTTCAATGATACTCTGCATATTCCGTTATATTATAACGTATTTTCATTGAAACACTCCATATTACGTTACATTATAAGGCATTTTCAATGATACACTGCATATTACGTTATACTATAAGGTATTTTTAATGATAAACTACGACATAATATAAGGTATGTTCAATGACACACTGCATATTTCGTTATATTATAAGGTATTTTCAATGATACACTACAAATTCCGTTATATTATAAGGTATTTTCAATGATACACTGCATATTACGTTATATTCTATTGTATTTTCAATGATACACTGCATATAAACGTTATATCATAAGTTATTTTCAATGATACTCTGCAATTTACGTTATGTTATAAGGTATTTTCAATGATACACTGCATATTACGATATATTATAAGGTATTTTCAATGATACACTGCATATTACGTTATATTATAAGGTATTTTCAATGATACTCTGCATATTCCGTTATATTATAACGTATTTTCATTGAAACACTCCATATTACGTTACATTATAAGGCATTTTCAATGATACACTGCATATTACGTTATACTATAAGGTATTTTTAATGATAAACTACGACATAATATAAGGTATGTTCAATGACACACTGCATATTTCGTTATATTATAAGGTATTTTCAATGATACACTACAAATTCCGTTATATTATAAGGTATTTTCAATGATACACTGCATATTACGTTATATTCTATTGTATTTTCAATGATACACTGCATATAAACGTTATATCATAAGTTATTTTCAATGATACTCTGCAATTTACGTTATGTTATAAGGTATTTTCAATGATAAACTAAATATTACGTTATATTATAAGGTCTTTTCAATGATAAACTACGATATATTAGAAGGTATTTTCAATGATACACTGCATATTACGTTATATTATAAGGTATTTTCAATGATACACTGCATATTACGTTATATTATAAGGTATTTTCAATGATACACTGCATATTACGTTATATTACAAGGTATTTTCAATGATACACTGCATATTACGTTATATTATAAGGTATTTTCAATGATACACTGCATATTACGTTATAATATAAGGTATTTTCAATGATACACTGCATATTACGTTATATTATAAGGTATTTTCAATGATACACTGCATATTACGTTATATTATAAGGTATTTTCAATGATACACTGCATATTACGTTATATCATAAGTTATTTTCAATGATACTCTGCAATTTACGTTATGTTACACGGTATTTTCAATGATACACTGCATATTACGCTATATTATAAGGTATTTTCAATGATACACTGCATATTACGTTATATCATAAGTTATTTTCAATGATACTCTGCAATTTACGTTATGTTATAAGGTATTTTCAATGATAAACTAAATATTACGTTATATTATAAGGTCTTTTCAATGATAAACTACGATATATTAGAAGATATTTTCAATGATACACTGCATATTACGTTATATCATAAGTTATTTTCAATGATACTCTGCAATTTACGTTATGTTATAAGGTATTTTCAATGATAAACTAAATATTACGTTATATTATAAGGTCTTTTCAATGATAAACTACGATATATTAGAAGGTATTTTCAATGATACACTGCATATTACGTTATATTATAAGGTATTTTCAATGATACACTGCATATTACGTTATATTATAAGGTATTTTCAATGATACACTGCATATTACGTTATATTACAAGGTATTTTCAATGATACACTGCATATTACGTTATATTATAAGGTATTTTCAATGATACACTGCATATTACGTTATAATATAAGGTATTTTCATTGATACACTGCATATTACGTTATATTATAAGGTATTTTCAATGATACACTGCATATTACGTTATATTATAAGGTATTTTCAATGATAATCTGCATATTCCGTTATATTATAAGGTATTTTCATTGAAACACTCCATATTACGTTACATTATAAGGCGTTTTCAATGATAAACTACGATATATTATAATGTATTTTCAATGATACACTGCATATTACGTTATATTATAAGGTATTTTCAATGATACACTGCATATTACGTTATATTATAAGGTATTTTCAATGATAATCTGCATATTCCGTTATATTATAAGGTATTTTCATTGAAACACTCCATATTACGTTACATTATAAGGCGTTTTCAATGATAAACTACGATATATTAGAAGGTATTTTCAATGATACACTGCATATTACGTTATATTATAAGGTATTTTCAATGATACACTGCATATTACGTTATATCATAAGTTATTTTCAATGATACTCTGCATATTACGTTATATTATAAGGTATTTTCAATGATACACTGCATATTACGCTATATTATAAGGTATTTTCAATGATATACTACAAATTACGAAATATTATGAGGTATTTTCAATGATACACTGCATATTACGCTATATTATAAGGTATTTTCAATGATATACTGCATATTACGTTATATTATAAGGTATTTTCAATGATAAACTACGATATATTAGAAGGTATTTTCAGTGATACACTGCATATTTCGTTATACTATAAGGTATTTTCAATGATACACTACAAATTACGTTATATTATAAGGTATTTTCAATGATACACTGCATATTACGTTATATTATAAGGTATTTTCAATGATACACTGCATATTACGTTATATTATAAGGTCTTTTCAATGACACAATGCATATTTCGTTATATTATAAGTTATTTTCAATGATACACTGCATATTACGTTATACTATAAGGTATTTTTAATGATAAACTACGACATAATATAAGGTATGTTCAATGACACACTGCATATTTCGTTATATTATAAGGTATTTTCAATGATACACTACAAATTCCGTTATATTATAAGGTATTTTCAATGATACACTGCATATTACGTTATATTCTATTGTATTTTCAATGATACACTGCATATAAACGTTATATTATAAGGTATTTTCAATGATACACTGCATATTACGTTATATTACAAGGTATTTTCAATGATACACTGCATATTACGCTATATTATAAGGTATTTTCAATGATACACTGCATATTACGTTATATCATAAGTTATTTTCAATGATACTCTGCAATTTACGTTATGTTATAAGGTATTTTCAATGATAAACTAAATATTACGTTATATTATAAGGTCTTTTCAATGATAAACTACGATATATTAGAAGGTATTTTCAATGATACACTGCATATTACGTTATATTATAAGGTATTTTCAATGATACACTGCATATTACGTTATATTATAAGGTATTTTCAATGATACACTGCATATTACGTTATATTACAAGGTATTTTCAATGATACACTGCATATTACGTTATATTATAAGGTATTTTCAATGATACACTGCATATTACGTTATAATATAAGGTATTTTCAATGATACACTGCATATTACGTTATATTATAAGGTATTTTCAATGATACACTGCATAGTACGTTATATTATAAGGTATTTTCAATGATAATCTGCATATTCCGTTATATTATAAGGTATTTTCATTGAAACACTCCATATTACGTTACATTATAAGGCGTTTTCAATGATAAACTGCGATATATTATAAGGTATTTTCAATGATACACTGCATATTACGTTATATTATAAGGTATTTTCAATGACACACTGCATATTACGTTATATTATAAGGTATTTTCAATGATACACTGCATATTACGATATATTATAAGGTATTTTCAATGATACACTGCATATTACGCTATATTATAAGGTATTTTCAATGATATACTACAAATTACGAAATAATATGAGGTATTTTCAATGATACACTGCATATTACGCTATATTATAAGGTATTTTCAATGATACACTACAAATTACGTTATATTATAAGCTATTTTCAATGATACATTGCATATCACGTTATATTATAAGGTATTTTCATTGATACACTGCAAATTACGTTATATTATAAGGTATTTTCAATGATACAATGCATATTACATTATATTATAAGGTATTTTCAATGATACACTGCATATTACGTTATATTATAAGGTATTTTCAATGATACACTGCATATTACGTTATATCATAAGTTATTTTCAATGATACTCTGCAATTTACGTTATGTTATAAGGTATTTTCAATGATACACTGCATATTACGATATATTATAAGGTATTTTCAATGATACACTGCATATTACGTTATATTATAAGGTATTTTCAATGATACTCTGCATATTCCGTTATATTATAACGTATTTTCATTGAAACACTCCATATTACGTTACATTATAAGGCATTTTCAATGATACACTGCATATTACGTTATACTATAAGGTATTTTTAATGATAAACTACGACATAATATAAGGTATGTTCAATGACACACTGCATATTTCGTTATATTATAAGGTATTTTCAATGATACACTACAAATTACGTTACATTATAAGGCGTTTTCAATGATAAACTGCGATATATTATAAGGTATTTTCAATGATACACTGCATATTACGTTATATTATAAGGTATTTTCAATGACACACTGCATATTACGTTATATTATAAGGTATTTTCAATGATACACTGCATATTACGTTATATTATAAGGTATTTTCAATGATACACTGCATATTACGCTATATTATAAGGTATTTTCAATGATATACTACAAATTACGAAATAATATGAGGTATTTTCAATGATACACTGCATATTACGCTATATTATAAGGTATTTTCAATGATACACTACAAATTACGTTATATTATAAGCTATTTTCAATGATACATTGCATATCACGTTATATTATAAGGTATTTTCATTGATACACTGCAAATTACGTTATATTATAAGGTATTTTCAATGATACAATGCATATTACGTTATATTATAAGGTATTTTCAATGATACACTGCATATTACGTTATATTATAAGGTATTTTCAATGATACACTGCATATTACGTTATATCATAAGTTATTTTCAATGATACTCTGCAATTTACGTTATGTTATAAGGTATTTTCAATGATACACTGCATATTACGATATATTATAAGGTATTTTCAATGATACACTGCATATTACGTTATATTATAAGGTATTTTCAATGATACTCTGCATATTCCGTTATATTATAACGTATTTTCATTGAAACACTCCATATTACGTTACATTATAAGGCATTTTCAATGATACACTGCATATTACGTTATACTATAAGGTATTTTTAATGATAAACTACGACATAATATAAGGTATGTTCAATGACACACTGCATATTTCGTTATATTATAAGGTATTTTCAATGATACACTACAAATTCCGTTATATTATAAGGTATTTTCAATGATACACTGCATATTACGTTATATTCTATTGTATTTTCAATGATACACTGCATATAAACGTTATATCATAAGTTATTTTCAATGATACTCTGCAATTTACGTTATGTTATAAGGTATTTTCAATGATAAACTAAATATTACGTTATATTATAAGGTCTTTTCAATGATAAACTACGATATATTAGAAGGTATTTTCAATGATACACTGCATATTACGTTATATTATAAGGTATTTTCAATGATACACTGCATATTACGTTATATTATAAGGTATTTTCAATGATACACTGCATATTACGTTATATTACAAGGTATTTTCAATGATACACTGCATATTACGTTATATTATAAGGTATTTTCAATGATACACTGCATATTACGTTATAATATAAGGTATTTTCAATGATACACTGCATATTACGTTATATTATAAGGTATTTTCAATGATACACTGCATAGTACGTTATATTATAAGGTATTTTCAATGATAATCTGCATATTCCGTTATATTATAAGGTATTTTCATTGAAACACTCCATATTACGTTACATTATAAGGCGTTTTCAATGATAAACTACGATATATTATAAGGTATTTTCAATGATACACTGCATATTACGTTATATTATAAGGTATTTTCAATGATACACTGCATATTACGTTATATTATAAGGTATTTTCAATGATAATCTGCATATTCCGTTATATTATAAGGTATTTTCATTGAAACACTCCATATTACGTTACATTATAAGGCGTTTTCAATGATAAACTACGATATATTATAAGGTATTTTCAATGATACACTGCATATTACGTTATATCATAAGTTATTTTCAATGATACTCTGCAATTTACGTTATGTTATAAGGTATTTTCAATGATAAACTAAATATTACGTAATATTATAAGGTCTTTTCAATGATAAACTACGATATATTAGAAGGTATTTTCAATGATACACTGCATATTACGTTATATTATAAGGTATTTTCAATGATACACTGCATATTACGTTATATCATAAGTTATTTTCAATGATACTCTGCAATTTACGTTATGTTATAAGGTATTTTCAATGATACACTGCATATTACGATATATTATAAGGTATTTTCAATGATACACTGCATATTACGTTATATTATAAGGTATTTTCAATGATACTCTGCATATTCCGTTATATTATAACGTATTTTCATTGAAACACTCCATATTACGTTACATTATAAGGTATTTTCAATGATACACTGCATATTACGTTATACTATAAGGTATTTTCAATGATAAACTACGACATAATATAAGGTATGTTCAATGACACACTGCATATTTCGTTATATTATAAGGTATTTTCAATGATACACTACAAATTACGTTACATTATAAGGCGTTTTCAATGATAAACTGCGATATATTATAAGGTATTTTCAATGATACACTGCATATTACGTTATATTATAAGGTATTTTCAATGACACACTGCATATTACGTTATATTATAAGGTATTTTCAATGATACACTGCATATTACGATATATTATAAGGTATTTTCAATGATACACTGCATATTACGCTATATTATAAGGTATTTTCAATGATATACTACAAATTACGAAATAATATGAGGTATTTTCAATGATACACTGCATATTACGCTATATTATAAGGTATTTTCAATGATACACTACAAATTACGTTATATTATAAGCTATTTTCAATGATACATTGCATATCACGTTATATTATAAGGTATTTTCATTGATACACTGCAAATTACGTTATATTATAAGGTATTTTCAATGATACAATGCATATTACGTTATATTATAAGGTATTTTCAATGATACACTGCATATTACGTTATATTATAAGGTATTTTCAATGATACACTGCATATTACGTTATATCATAAGTTATTTTCAATGATACTCTGCAATTTACGTTATGTTATAAGGTATTTTCAATGATACACTGCATATTACGATATATTATAAGGTATTTTCAATGATACACTGCATATTACGTTATATTATAAGGTATTTTCAATGATACTCTGCATATTCCGTTATATTATAACGTATTTTCATTGAAACACTCCATATTACGTTACATTATAAGGCATTTTCAATGATACACTGCATATTACGTTATACTATAAGGTATTTTTAATGATAAACTACGACATAATATAAGGTATGTTCAATGACACACTGCATATTTCGTTATATTATAAGGTATTTTCAATGATACACTACAAATTCCGTTATATTATAAGGTATTTTCAATGATACACTGCATATTACGTTATATTCTATTGTATTTTCAATGATACACTGCATATAAACGTTATATCATAAGTTATTTTCAATGATACTCTGCAATTTACGTTATGTTATAAGGTATTTTCAATGATAAACTAAATATTACGTTATATTATAAGGTCTTTTCAATGATAAACTACGATATATTAGAAGGTATTTTCAATGATACACTGCATATTACGTTATATTATAAGGTATTTTCAATGATACACTGCATATTACGTTATATTATAAGGTATTTTCAATGATACACTGCATATTACGTTATATTACAAGGTATTTTCAATGATACACTGCATATTACGTTATATTATAAGGTATTTTCAATGATACACTGCATATTACGTTATAATATAAGGTATTTTCAATGATACACTGCATATTACGTTATATTATAAGGTATTTTCAATGATACACTGCATAGTACGTTATATTATAAGGTATTTTCAATGATAATCTGCATATTCCGTTATATTATAAGGTATTTTCATTGAAACACTCCATATTACGTTACATTATAAGGCGTTTTCAATGATAAACTACGATATATTATAAGGTATTTTCAATGATACACTGCATATTACGTTATATTATAAGGTATTTTCAATGATACACTGCATATTACGTTATATTATAAGGTATTTTCAATGATAATCTGCATATTCCGTTATATTATAAGGTATTTTCATTGAAACACTCCATATTACGTTACATTATAAGGCGTTTTCAATGATAAACTACGATATATTATAAGGTATTTTCAATGATACACTGCATATTACGTTATATCATAAGTTATTTTCAATGATACTCTGCAATTTACGTTATGTTATAAGGTATTTTCAATGATAAACTAAATATTACGTAATATTATAAGGTCTTTTCAATGATAAACTACGATATATTAGAAGGTATTTTCAATGATACACTGCATATTACGTTATATTATAAGGTATTTTCAATGATACACTGCATATTACGTTATATTATAAGGTATTTTCAATGATACACTGCATATTACGTTATATTACAAGGTATTTTCAATGACACAATGCATATTTCGTTATATTATAAGTTATTTTCAATGATACACTGCATATTACGTTATACTATAAGGTATTTTTAATGATAAACTACGACATAATATAAGGTATGTTCAATGACACACTGCATATTTCGTTATATTATAAGGTATTTTCAATGATACACTACAAATTCCGTTATATTATAAGGTATTTTCAATGATACACTGCATATTACGTTATATTCTATTGTATTTTCAATGATACACTGCATATAAACGTTATATTATAAGGTATTTTCAATGATACACTGCATATTACGTTATATTATAAGGTATTTTCAATGATACACTGCATATAAACGTTATATTATAAGGTATTTTCAATGATACACTGCATATTACGTTATATTACAAGGTATTTTCAATGATACACTGCATATTACGCTATATTATAAGGCATTTTCAATGATACACTGCATATTACGTTATATCATAAGTTATTTTCAATGATACTCTGCAATTTACGTTATGTTATAAGGTATTTTCAATGATAAACTAAATATTACGTTATATTATAAGGTCTTTTCAATGATAAACTACGATATATTAGAAGGTATTTTCAATGATACACTGCATATTACGTTATATTATAAGGTATTTTCAATGATACACTGCATATTACGTTATATTATAAGGTATTTTCAATGATACACTGCATATTACGTTATATTACAAGGTATTTTCAATGATACACTGCATATTACGTTATATTATAAGGTCTTTTCAATGATAAACTACGATATATTAGAAGGTATTTTCAATGATACACTGCATATTACGTTATAATATAATGTATTTTCAATGATACACTGCATATTACGTTATATTATAAGGTATTTTCAATGATACACTGCATAGTACGTTATATTATAAGGTAT
Organism: Lasioglossum lativentre; assembly: GCA_916610255.1. Classification (NCBI taxonomy): domain Eukaryota; kingdom Metazoa; phylum Arthropoda; class Insecta; order Hymenoptera; family Halictidae; genus Lasioglossum; species Lasioglossum lativentre. Next base: position 191,773 of record CAKAJI010000196.1, on the reverse strand, counting down.
TTTCAATGATAATCTGCATATTCCGTTATATTATAAGGTATTTTCATTGAAACACTCCATATTACGTTACATTATAAGGCGTTTTCAATGATAAACTACGATATATTATAAGGTATTTTCAATGATACACTGCATATTACGTTATATTATAAGGTATTTTCAATGATACACTGCATATTACGTTATATTATAAGGTATTTTCAATGATAATCTGCATATTCCGTTATATTATAAGGTATTTTCATTGAAACACTCCATATTACGTTACATTATAAGGCGTTTTCAATGATAAACTACGATATATTAGAAGGTATTTTCAGTGATACACTGCATATTTCGTTATACTATAAGGTATTTTCAATGATACACTACAAATTACGTTATATTATAAGCTATTTTCAATGATACACTGCATATTACGTTATATTATAAGGTATTTTCAATGATACACTGCATATAAACGTTATATTATAAGGTATTTTCAATGATACACTGCATATTACGTTATATTACAAGGTATTTTCAATGATACACTGCATATTACGCTATATTATAAGGTATTTTCAATGATACACTGCATATTACGTTATATCATAAGTTATTTTCAATGATACTCTGCAATTTACGTTATGTTATAAGGTATTTTCAATGATAAACTACGATATATTAGAAGGTATTTTCAGTGATACACTGCATATTTCGTTATACTATAAGGTATTTTCAATGATACACTACAAATTACGTTATATTATAAGCTATTTTCAATGATACACTGCATATTACGTTATATTATAAGGTATTTTCAATGATACACTGCATATTACGTTATATTATAAGGTCTTTTCAATGACACAATGCATATTTCGTTATATTATAAGTTATTTTCAATGATACACTGCATATTACGTTATACTATAAGGTATTTTTAATGATAAACTACGACATAATATAAGGTATGTTCAATGACACACTGCATATTTCGTTATATTATAAGGTATTTTCAATGATACACTACAAATTCCGTTATATTATAAGGTATTTTCAATGATACACTGCATATTACGTTATATTATAAGGTATTTTCAATGATACACTGCATATTACGTTATAATAAAAGGTATTTTCAATGATACACTGCATATTACGTTATATTATAAGGTATTTTCAATGATACACTGCATAGTACGTTATATTATAAGGTATTTTCAATGATAATCTGCATATTCCGTTATATTATAAGGTATTTTCATTGAAACACTCCATATTACGTTACATTATAAGGCGTTTTCAATGATAAACTACGATATATTATAAGGTATTTTCAATGATATACTGCATATTACGTTATATTATAAGGTATTTTCAATGATACACTGCATATTACGTTATATTATAAGGTATTTTCAATGACACACTGCATATTACGTTATATTATAAGGTATTTTCAATGATACACTCCATATTACGATATATTATAAGGTATTTTCAATGATACACTGCATATTACGCTATATTATAAGGTATTTTCAATGATATACTACAAATTACGAAATATTATGAGGTATTTTCAATGATACACTGCATATTACGCTATATTATAAGGTATTTTCAATGATATACTGCATATTACGTTATATTATAAGGTATTTTCAATGATAAACTACGATATATTAGAAGGTATTTTCAGTGATACACTGCAAATTACGTTATATTATAAGGTATTTTCAATGATACAATGCATATTACGTTATATTATAAGGTATTTTCAATGATACAATGCATATTACGTTATATTATAAGGTATTTTCAATGATACACTGCATATTACGTTATATTATAAGGTATTTTCAATGATACACTGCATATTACGTTATATTATAAGGTCTTTTCAATGACACAATGCATATTTCGTTATATTATAAGTTATTTTCAATGATACACTGCATATTACGTTATACTGTAAGGTATTTTTAATGATAAACTACGACATAATATAAGGTATGTTCAATGACACACTGCATATTTCGTTATATTATAAGGTATTTTCAATGATACACTACAAATTCCGTTATATTATAAGGTATTTTCAATGATACACTGCATATTACGTTATATTCTATTGTATTTTCAATGATACACTGCATATAAACGTTATATTATAAGGTATTTTCAATGATACACTGCATATTACGTTATATTATAAGGTATTTTCAATGATACACTGCATATAAACGTTATATTATAAGGTATTTTCAATGATACACTGCATATTACGTTATATTACAAGGTATTTTCAATGATACACTGCATATTACGCTATATTATAAGGTATTTTCAATGATACACTGCATATTACGTTATATCATAAGTTATTTTCAATGATACTCTGCAATTTACGTTATGTTATAAGGTATTTTCAATGATAAACTAAATATTACGTTATATTATAAGGTCTTTTCAATGATAAACTACGATATATTACAAGGTATTTTCAATGATACACTGCATATTACGTTATAATATAAGGTATTTTCAATGATACACTGCATATTACGTTATATTACAAGGTATTTTCAATGATACACTGCATATTACGTTATAATATAAGGTATTTTCAATGATACACTGCATATTACGTTATATTATATGGTATTTTCAATGATACACTGCATATTACGTTATATTATAAGGTATTTTCAATGATAATCTGCATATTCCGTTATATTATAAGGTATTTTCATTGAAACACTCCATATTACGTTACATTATAAGGCGTTTTCAATGATAAACTACGATATATTATAAGGTATTTTCAATGATACACTGCATATTTCGTTATATTATAAGGTATTTTCAATGTTACACTGTATATTACGTTATGTTATAAGGTATTTTCAATGATAAACTACTATATATCATAAGGTATTTTCAATGATACACTGCATATTACGTTATATTATAATGTATTTTCAATAATACACTGCATATTACGTTATATTATAAGGTATTTTCAATGATACACTGCATATTACGTTATATTATAAGGTATTTTCAATGATACACTGCATAGTACGCTATATTATAAGGTATTTTCAATGATACACTACAAATTACGAAATATTATAAGGTATTTTCAATGATACACTGCATATTACGATATATTATAAGGCATTTTCAATGATACACTGCTTATTACGTTATATTATAAGGTATTTTCAATGATAAACTACTATATATTATAAGGTATTTTCAATGATACACTGCATATTACGTTATATTATAAGGTATTTTCAATGATACTCTGCATATTCCATTATATTATAAGGTATTTTCATTGAAACACTCCATATTACGTTACATTATAAGGCGTTTTCAATGATAAACTACGATATATTATAAGGTATTTTCAATGATACACTGCATATTACGCCATATTATAAGGTATTTTCAATGATATACTGCATATTACGTTATATTATAAGGTATTTTCAATGTTACACTGCATATTACGCTATATTATAAGGTATTTTCAATGATACACTACAAATTACGAAATATTATAAGGTATTTTCAATGATACACTGCATATTACGATATATTATAAGGTATTTTCAATGATACACTGCATATTACGTTATATTATAAGGTATTTTCATTGAAACACTCCATATTACGTTACATATTAAGGCGTTTTCAATTATAAACTACGATATATTATAAGGTATTTTCAATGATACACTGCATATTACGCTATATTATAAGGTATTTTCAATGATATACTGCATATTACGTTATATTATAAGGTATTTTCAATGATACACTGCATATTACGTTATATTATAAGGTATTTTCAATGATACACTGCATAGTACGCTATATTATAAGGTATTTTCAATGATACACTACAAATTACGAAATATTATAAGGTATTTTCAATGATACACTGCATATTACGATATATTATAAGGCATTTTCAATGATACACTGCTTATTACGTTATATTATAAGGTATTTTCAATGATAAACTACTATATATTATAAGGTATTTTCAATGATACACTGCATTTTACGTTATATTATAAGGTATTTTCAATGTTACACTGTATATTACGTTATATTATAAGGTATTTTCAATGATAAACTACGATATATTAGAAAGTACTTTCAGTGATACACTGCATATTTCGTTATACTATAAGGTATTTTCATTGATAAACTACGACATAATATAAGGTATGTTCAATGATACACTGCATATTTCGTTATATTATAAGGTATTTTCAATGATACACTACAAATTCCGTTATATTATAAGGTATTTTCAATGATACACTGCATTTTACGTTATATTATAAGGTATTTTCAATGATACACTGCATATTACGTTATATTACAAGGTATTTTCAATGATACACTGCATATTACGTTATATTATAAGGTATTTTCAATGATACACTGCATATTACGTTATAATAAAAGGTATTTTCAATGATACACTGCATATTACGTTATATTATAAGGTATTTTCAATGATACACTGCATAGTACGTTATATTATAAGGTATTTTCAATGATAATCTGCATATTCCGTTATATTATAAGGTATTTTCATTGAAACACTCCATATTACGTTACATTATAAGGCGTTTTCAATGATAAACTACGATATATTATAAGGTATTTTCAATGATATACTGCATATTACGTTATATTATAAGGTATTTTCAATGATACACTGCATATTACGTTATATTATAAGGTATTTTCAATGACACACTGCATATTACGTTATATTATAAGGTATTTTCAATGATACACTGCATATTACGATATATTATAAGGTATTTTCAATGATACACTGCATATTACGCTATATTATAAGGTATTTTCAATGATATACTACAAATTACGAAATATTATGAGGTATTTTCAATGATACACTGCATATTACGCTATATTATAAGGTATTTTCAATGATATACTGCATATTACGTTATATTATAAGGTATTTTCAATGATAAACTACGATATATTAGAAGGTATTTTCAGTGATACACTGCAAATTACGTTATATTATAAGGTATTTTCAATGATACAATGCATATTACGTTATATTATAAGGTATTTTCAATGATACAATGCATATTACGTTATATTATAAGGTATTTTCAATGATACACTGCATATTACGTTATATTATAAGGTCTTTTCAATGACACAATGCATATTTCGTTATATTATAAGTTATTTTCAATGATACACTGCATATTACGTTATACTGTAAGGTATTTTTAATGATAAACTACGACATAATATAAGGTATGTTCAATGACACACTGCATATTTCGTTATATTATAAGGTATTTTCAATGATACACTACAAATTCCGTTATATTATAAGGTATTTTCAATGATACACTGCATATTACGTTATATTCTATTGTATTTTCAATGATACACTGCATATAAACGTTATATTATAAGGTATTTTCAATGATACACTGCATATTACGTTATATTATAAGGTATTTTCAATGATACACTGCATATAAACGTTATATTATAAGGTATTTTCAATGATACACTGCATATTACGTTATATTACAAGGTATTTTCAATGATACACTGCATATTACGCTATATTATAAGGTATTTTCAATGATACACTGCATATTACGTTATATCATAAGTTATTTTCAATGATACTCTGCAATTTACGTTATGTTATAAGGTATTTTCAATGATAAACTAAATATTACGTTATATTATAAGGTCTTTTCAATGATAAACTACGATATATTACAAGGTATTTTCAATGATACACTGCATATTACGTTATAATATAAGGTATTTTCAATGATACACTGCATATTACGTTATATTACAAGGTATTTTCAATGATACACTGCATATTACGTTATAATATAAGGTATTTTCAATGATACACTGCATATTACGTTATATTATATGGTATTTTCAATGATACACTGCATATTACGTTATATTATAAGGTATTTTCAATGATAATCTGCATATTCTGTTATATTATAAGGTATTTTCATTGAAACACTCCATATTACGTTACATTATAAGGCGTTTTCAATGATAAACTACGATATATTATAAGGTATTTTCAATGATACACTGCATATTTCGTTATATTATAAGGTATTTTCAATGTTACACTGTATATTACGTTATGTTATAAGGTATTTTCAATGATAAACTACTATATATCATAAGGTATTTTCAATGATACACTGCATATTACGTTATATTATAATGTATTTTCAATGATACACTGCATATTACGTTATATTATAAGGTATTTTCAATGATACACTGCATATTACGTTATATTATAAGGTATTTTCAATGATACACTGCATAGTACGCTATATTATAAGGTATTTTCAATGATACACTACAAATTACGAAATATTATAAGGTATTTTCAATGATACACTGCATATTACGATATATTATAAGGCATTTTCAATGATACACTGCTTATTACGTTATATTATAAGGTATTTTCAATGATAAACTACTATATATTATAAGGTATTTTCAATGATACACTGCATATTACGTTATATTATAAGGTATTTTCAATGATACTCTGCATATTCCATTATATTATAAGGTATTTTCATTGAAACACTCCATATTACGTTACATTATAAGGCGTTTTCAATGATAAACTACGATATATTATAAGGTATTTTCAATGATACACTGCATATTACGCCATATTATAAGGTATTTTCAATGAAACACTGCATATTACGTTATATTATAAGGTATTTTCAATGTTACACTGCATATTACGCTATATTATAAGGTATTTTCAATGATACACTACAAATTACGAAATATTATAAGGTATTTTCAATGATACACTGCATATTACGATATATTATAAGGTATTTTCAATGATACACTGCATATTACGTTATATTATAAGGTATTTTCATTGAAACACTCCATATTACGTTACATATTAAGGCGTTTTCAATGATAAACTACGATATATTATAAGGTATTTTCAATGATACACTGCATATTACGCTATATTATAAGGTATTTTCAATGATATACTGCATATTACGTTATATTATAAGGTATTTTCAATGATACACTGCATATTACGTTATATTATAAGGTATTTTCAATGATACACTGCATAGTACGCTATATTATAAGGTATTTTCAATGATACACTACAAATTACGAAATATTATAAGGTATTTTCAATGATACACTGCATATTACGATATATTATAAGGCATTTTCAATGATACACTGCTTATTACGTTATATTATAAGGTATTTTCAATGATAAACTACTATATATTATAAGGTATTTTCAATGATACACTGCATTTTACGTTATATTATAAGGTATTTTCAATGTTACACTCTATATTATGTTATATTATAAGGTATTTTCAATGATAAACTACGATATATTAGAAAGTACTTTCAGTGATACACTGCATATTTCGTTATACTATAAGGTATTTTCATTGATAAACTACGACATAATATAAGGTATGTTCAATGATACACTGCATATTTCGTTATATTATAAGGTATTTTCAATGATACACTACAAATTCCGTTATATTATAAGGTATTTTCAATGATACACTGCATATTACGTTATATTATAAGGTATTTTCAATGATACACTGCATATTACGTTATATTATAAGGTATTTTCAATGATACACTGCATAGTGCGCTATATTATAAGGTATTTTCAATGATACACTACAAATTACGAAATATTATAAGGTATTTTCAATGATACACTGCATATTACGATATATTATAAGGCATTTTCAATGATACACTGCTTATTACGTTATATTATAAGGTATTTTCAATGATAAACTACGATATATTAGAAGGTATTTTCAGTGATACACTGCATATTTCGTTATACTATAAGGTATTTTCAATGATAAACTACGACATAATATAAGGTATGTTCAATGACACACTGCATATTTCGTTATATTATAAGGTATTTTCAATGATACACTACAAATTCCGTTATATTATAAGGTATTTTCAATGATACACTGCATAGTACGTTATATTATAAGGTATTTTCAATGTTACACTGTATATTACGTTATGTTATAAGGTATTTTCAATGATAAACTACTATATATTATAAGGTATTTTCAATGATACACTGCATATTACGTTATATTATAAGGTATTTTCAATGATACTCTGCACATTCCATTATATTATAAGGTATTTTCATTGAAACACTCCATATTACGTTACATTATAAGGCGTTTTCAATGATGAACTACGATATATTATAAGGTATTTTCAATGATACACTGCATATTACGCTATATTATAAGGTATTTTCAATGATATACTGCATATTACGTTATATTATAAGGTATTTTCAACGATACACTGCATATTACGTTATACTATAAGGTATTTTCAATGATACACTGCATAGTACGCTATATTATAAGGTATTTTCAATGATACACTACAAATTACGAAATATTATAAGGTATTTTCAATGATACACTGCATATTACGATATATTATAAGGCATTTTCAATGATACACTGCTTATTACGTTATATTATAAGGTATTTTCAATGATAAACTACGATATATTAGAAAGTAATTTCAGTGATACACTGCATATTTCGTTATACTATAAGGTATTTTCATTGATAAACTACGACATAATATAAGGTATGTTCAATGATACACTGCATATTTCGTTATATTATAAGGTATTTTCAATGATACACTACAAATTCCGTTATATTATAAGTTATTTTCAATGATACACTACAAATTACGAAATATTATAAGGTATTTTCAATGATACACTGCATATTACGATATATTATAAGGTATTTTCAATGATACACTGCATATTACGATATATTATAAGGTATTTTCAATGATACGCTGCATAGTACGTTATATTATAAGGTATTTTCAATGTTACACTGTATATTACGTTATGTTATAAGGTATTTTCAATGATAAACTACTATATACTATAAGGTATTTTCAATGATACACTGCATATTACGTTATATTATAAGGTATTTTCAATGATACTCTGCATATTCCGTTATATTATAACGTATTTTCATTGAAACACTCCATATTACGTTACATTATAAGGCATTTTCAATGATAAACTACGATATATTAAAAGGTATTTTCAATGATACACTGCATATTACGTTATATTACAAGGTATTTTCAATGATACACTGCATATTACGCTATATTATAAGGTATTTTCAATGATACACTGCATATTACGTTATATCATAAGTTATTTTCAATGATACTCTGCAATTTACGTTATGTTATAAGGTATTTTCAATGATAAACTAAATATTACGTTATATTATAAAGTCTTTTCAATGATTAACTACGATATATTAGAAGGTATTTTCAATGATACACTGCATATTACGTTATATTACAAGGTATTTTCAATGATACACTGCATATTACGTTATAATATAAGGTATTTTCAATGATACACTGCATATTACGTTATATTATAAGGTATTTTCAATGATAAACTACGATATATTAGAAGGTATTTTCAATGATACACTGCATATTACGTTATATTATAAGGTATTTTCAATGATACACTGCATATTACGTTATATTATAAGGTCTTTTCAATGACACAATGCATATTTCGTTATATTATAAGTTATTTTCAATGATACACTGCATATTACGTTATACTATAAGGTATTTTTAATGATAAACTACGACATAATATAAGGTATGTTCAATGACACACTGCATATTTCGTTATATTATAAGGTATTTTCAATGATACACTGCATATTACGTTATATTATAAGGTATTTTCAATGATATACTACAAATTACGAAATATTATGAGGTATTTTCAATGATACACTGTATATTACGATATATTATAAGGCATTTTCAATGATAAACTACGATATATTAAAAGGTATTTTCAATGATACACTGCATATTACGTTATATTACAAGGTATTTTCAATGATACACTGCATATTTCGTTATATTATAAGGTATTTTCAATGATACAATGCATATTACGTAATATTATAAGGTATTTTCAATGATACACTGCATATTACGTTATATTATAAGGTATTTTCAATGATACACTGCATATTACGTTATATTATAAGGTCTTTTCAATGACACAATGCATATTTCGTTATATAATAAGTTATTTTCAATGATACACTGCATATTACGTTATACTATAAGGTATTTTTAATGATAAACTACGACATAATATAAGGTATGTTCAATGACACACTGCATATTTCGTTATATTATAAGGTATTTTCAATGATACACTACAAATTCCGTTATATTATAAGGTATTTTCAATGATACACTGCATATTACGTTATATTCTATTGTATTTTCAATGATACACTGCATATAAACGTTATATTATAAGGTATTTTCAATGATACACTGCATATTACGTTATATTATAAGGTATTTTCAATGATACACTGCATATAAACGTTATATTATAAGGTATTTTCAATGATACACTGAATATTACGTTATATTACAAGGTATTTTCAATGATACACTGTATATTACGCTATATTATAAGGTATTTTCAATGATACACTGCATATTACGTTATATCATAAGTTATTTTCAATGATACGCTGCATAGTACGTTATATTATAAGGTATTTTCAATGTTACACTGTATATTACGTTATGTTATAAGGTATTTTCAATGATAAACTACTATATATTATAAGGTATTTTCAGTGATACACTGCATATTTCGTTATACTATAAGGTATTTTCAATGATAAACTACGACATAATATAAGGTATGTTCAATGACACACTGCATATTTCGTTATATTATAAGGTATTTTCAATGATACACTACAAATTCCGTTATATTATAAGGTATTTTCAATGATACGCTGCATAGTACGTTATATTATAAGGTATTTTCAATGTTACACTGTATATTACGTTATGTTATAAGGTATTTTCAATGATAAACTACTATATATTATAAGGTATTTTCAATGATACACTGCATATTACGTTATATTATAAGGTATTTTCAATGATACTCTGCACATTCCATTATATTATAAGGTATTTTCATTGAAACACTCCATATTACGTTACATTATAAGGCGTTTTCAATGATGAACTACGATATATTATAAGGTATTTTCAATGATACACTGCATATTACGCTATATTATAAGGTATTTTCAATGATATACTGCATATTACGTTATATTATAAGGTATTTTCAACGATACACTGCATATTACGTTATACTATAAGGTATTTTCAATGATACACTGCATAGTACGCTATATTATAAGGTATTTTCAATGATACACTACAAATTACGAAATATTATAAGGTATTTTCAATGATACACTGCATATTACGATATATTATAAGGCATTTTCAATGATACACTGCTTATTACGTTATATTATAAGGTATTTTCAATGATAAACTACGATATATTAGAAAGTAATTTCAGTGATACACTGCATATTTCGTTATACTATAAGGTATTTTCATTGATAAACTACGACATAATATAAGGTATGTTCAATGATACACTGCATATTACGTTATATTATAAGGTATTTTCAATGATACACTACAAATTCCGTTATATTATAAGTTATTTTCAATGATACACTACAAATTACGAAATATTATAAGGTATTTTCAATGATACACTGCATATTACGATATATTATAAGGTATTTTCAATGATACACTGCATATTACGATATATTATAAGGTATTTTCAATGATACGCTGCATAGTACGTTATATTATAAGGTATTTTCAATGTTACACTGTATATTACGTTATGTTATAAGGTATTTTCAATGATAAACTACTATATACTATAAGGTATTTTCAATGATACACTGCATATTACGTTATATTATAAGGTATTTTCAATGATACTCTGCATATTCCGTTATATTATAACGTATTTTCATTGAAACACTCCATATTACGTTACATTATAAGGCATTTTCAATGATAAACTACGATATATTAAAAGGTATTTTCAATGATACACTGCATATTACGTTATATTACAAGGTATTTTCAATGATACACTGCATATTACGATATATTATAAGGTATTTTCAATGATACACTGCATATTACGTTATATCATAAGTTATTTTCAATGATACTCTGCAATTTACGTTATGTTATAAGGTATTTTCAATGATAAACTAAATATTACGTTATATTATAAAGTCTTTTCAATGATTAACTACGATATATTAGAAGGTATTTTCAATGATACACTGCATATTACGTTATATTACAAGGTATTTTCAATGATACACTGCATATTACGTTATAATATAAGGTATTTTCAATGATACACTGCATATTACGTTATATTATAAGGTATTTTCAATGATAAACTACGATATATTAGAAGGTATTTTCAATGATACACTGCATATTACGTTATATTATAAGGTATTTTCAATGATACACTGCATATTACGTTATATTATAAGGTCTTTTCAATGACACAATGCATATTTCGTTATATTATAAGTTATTTTCAATGATACACTGCATATTACGTTATACTATAAGGTATTTTTAATGATAAACTACGACATAATATAAGGTATGTTCAATGACACACTGCATATTTCGTTATATTATAAGGTATTTTCAATGATACACTGCATATTACGTTATATTATAAGGTATTTTCAATGATACACTACAAATTACGAAATATTATGAGGTATTTTCAATGATACACTGCATATTACGATATATTATAAGGCATTTTCAATGATAAACTACGATATATTAAAAGGTATTTTCAATGATACACTGCATATTACGTTATATTACAAGGTATTTTCAATGATACACTGCATATTTCGTTATATTATAAGGTATTTTCAATGATACAATGCATATTACGTAATATTATAAGGTATTTTCAATGATACACTGCATATTACGTTATATTATAAGGTATTTTCAATGATACACTGCATATTACGTTATATTATAAGGTCTTTTCAATGACACAATGCATATTTCGTTATATAATAAGTTATTTTCAATGATACACTGCATATTACGTTATACTATAAGGTATTTTTAATGATAAACTACGACATAATATAAGGTATGTTCAATGACACACTGCATATTTCGTTATATTATAAGGTATTTTCAATGATACACTACAAATTCCGTTATATTATAAGGTATTTTCAATGATACACTGCATATTACGTTATATTCTATTGTATTTTCAATGATACACTGCATATAAACGTTATATTATAAGGTATTTTCAATGATACACTGCATATTACGTTATATTATAAGGTATTTTCAATGATACACTGCATATAAACGTTATATTATAAGGTATTTTCAATGATACACTGAATATTACGTTATATTACAAGGTATTTTCAATGATACACTGTATATTACGCTATATTATAAGGTATTTTCAATGATACACTGCATATTACGTTATATCATAAGTTATTTTCAATGATACTCTGCAATTTACGTTATGTTATAAGGTATTTTCAATGATAAACTACGACATAATATAAGGTATGTTCAATGACACACTGCATATTTCGTTATATTATAAGTTATTTTCAATGATACAATGCATATTACGTTATATTATAAGGTATTTTCAATGATACACTGCATATTACGTTATATTATAAGGTATTTTCAATGATACACTGCATATTACGTTATATTATAAGGTCTTTTCAATGACACAATGCATATTTCGTTATATTATAAGTTATTTTCAATGATACACTGCATATTACGTTATACTATAAGGTATTTTTAATGATAAACTACGACATAATATAAGGTATGTTCAATGACACACTGCATATTTCGTTATATTATAAGGTATTTTCAATGATACACTACAAATTCCGTTATATTATAAGGTATTTTCAATGATACACTGCATATTACGTTATATTCTATTGTATTTTCAATGATACACTGCATATAAACGTTATATTATAAGGTATTTTCAATGATACACTGCATATTACGTTATATTATAAGGTATTTTCAATGATACACTGCATATAAACGTTATATTATAAGGTATTTTCAATGATACACTGCATATTACGTTATATTACAAGGTATTTTCAATGATACACTGCATATTACGCTATATTATAAGGTATTTTCAATGATACACTGCATATTACGTTATATCATAAGTTATTTTCAATGATACTCTGCAATTTACGTTATGTTATAAGGTATTTTCAATGATAAACTAAATATTACGTTATATTATAAGGTCTTTTCAATGATAAACTACGATATATTACAAGGTATTTTCAATGATACACTGCATATTACGTTATAATATAAGGTATTTTCAATGATACACTGCATATTACGTTATATTACAAGGTATTTTCAATGATACACTGCATATTACGTTATAATATAAGGTATTTTCAATGATACACTGCATATTACGTTATATTATATGGTATTTTCAATGATACACTGCATATTACGTTATATTATAAGGTATTTTCAATGATAATCTGCATATTCCGTTATATTATAAGGTATTTTCATTGAAACACTCCATATTACGTTACATTATAAGGCGTTTTCAATGATAAACTACGATATATTATAAGGTATTTTCAATGATACACTGCATATTACGTTATATTATAAGGTATTTTCAATGATACACTGCATATTACGTTATATTATAAGGTATTTTCAATGATACACTGCATAGTACGCTATATTATAAGGTATTTTCAATGATACACTACAAATTACGAAATATTATAAGGTATTTTCAATGATACACTGCATATTACGATATATTATAAGGCATTTTCAATGATACACTGCTTATTACGTTATATTATAAGGTATTTTCAATGATAAACTACTATATATTATAAGGTATTTTCAATGATACACTGCATATTACGTTATATTATAAGGTATTTTCAATGATACTCTGCATATTCCATTATATTATAAGGTATTTTCATTGAAACACTCCATATTACGTTACATTATAAGGCGTTTTCAATGATAAACTACGATATATTATAAGGTATTTTCAATGATACACTGCATATTACGCCATATTATAAGGTATTTTCAATGATACACTGCATATTACGTTATATTATAAGGTATTTTCAATGATACACTGCATATTACGCTATATTATAAGGTATTTTCAATGATACACTACAAATTACGAAATATTATAAGGTATTTTCAATGATACACTGCATATTACGATATATTATAAGGTATTTTCAATGATACACTGCATATTACGTTATATTATAAGGTATTTTCATTGAAACACTCCATATTACGTTACATATTAAGGCGTTTTCAATGATAAACTACGATATATTATAAGGTATTTTCAATGATACACTGCATATTACGCTATATTATAAGGTATTTTCAATGATATACTGCATATTACGTTATATTATAAGGTATTTTCAATGATACACTGCATATTACGTTATATTATAAGGTATTTTCAATGATACACTGCATAGTACGCTATATTATAAGGTATTTTCAATGATACACTACAAATTACGAAATATTATAAGGTATTTTCAATGATACACTGCATATTACGATATATTATAAGGCATTTTCAATGATACACTGCTTATTACGTTATATTATAAGGTATTTTCAATGATAAACTACTATATATTATAAGGTATTTTCAATGATACACTGCATTTTACGTTATATTATAAGGTATTTTCAATGTTACACTGTATATTACGTTATATTATAAGGTATTTTCAATGATAAACTACGATATATTAGAAAGTATTTTCAGTGATACACTGCATATTTCGTTATACTATAAGGTATTTTCATTGATAAACTACGACATAATATAAGGTATGTTCAATGATACACTGCATATTTCGTTATATTATAAGGTATTTTCAATGATACACTACAAATTCCGTTATATTATAAGGTATTTTCAATGATACACTGCATATTACGTTATATTATAAGGTATTTTCAATGATACACTGCATATTACGTTATATTATAAGGTATTTTCAATCTTACACTGCATAGTGCGCTATATTATAAGGTATTTTCAATGATACACTACAAATTACGAAATATTATAAGGTATTTTCAATGATACACTGCATATTACGATATATTATAAGGCATTTTCAATGATACACTGCTTATTACGTTATATTATAAGGTATTTTCAATGATAAACTACGATATATTAGAAGGTATTTTCAGTGATACACTGCATATTTCGTTATACTATAAGGTATTTTCAATGATAAACTACGACATAATATAAGGTATGTTCAATGACACACTGCATATTTCGTTATATTATAAGGTATTTTCAATGATACACTACAAATTCCGTTATATTATAAGGTATTTTCAATGATACGCTGCATAGTACGTTATATTATAAGGTATTTTCAATGTTACACTGTATATTACGTTATGTTATAAGGTATTTTCAATGATAAACTACTATATATTATAAGGTATTTTCAATGATACACTGCATATTACGTTATATTATAAGGTATTTTCAATGATACTCTGCACATTCCATTATATTATAAGGTATTTTCATTGAAACACTCCATATTACGTTACATTATAAGGCGTTTTCAATGATGAACTACGATATATTATAAGGTATTTTCAATGATACACTGCATATTACGCTATATTATAAGGTATTTTCAATGATATACTGCATATTACGTTATATTATAAGGTATTTTCAACGATACACTGCATATTACGTTATACTATAAGGTATTTTCAATGATACACTGCATAGTACGCTATATTATAAGGTATTTTCAATGATACACTACAAATTACGAAATATTATAAGGTATTTTCAATGATACACTGCATATTACGATATATTATAAGGCATTTTCAATGATACACTGCTTATTACGTTATATTATAAGGTATTTTCAATGATAAACTACGATATATTAGAAAGTAATTTCAGTGATACACTGCATATTTCGTTATACTATAAGGTATTTTCATTGATAAACTACGACATAATATAAGGTATGTTCAATGATACACTGCATATTTCGTTATATTATAAGGTATTTTCAATGATACACTACAAATTCCGTTATATTATAAGGTATTTTCAATGATACACTACAAATTACGAAATATTATAAGGTATTTTCAATGATACACTGCATATTACGATATATTATAAGGTATTTTCAATGATACACTGCATATTACGATATATTATAAGGTATTTTCAATGATACGCTGCATAGTACGTTATATTATAAGGTATTTTCAATGATACTCTGCATATTCCATTATATTATAAGGTATTTTCATTGAAACACTGCATATTACGTTACATTATAAGGCGTTTTCAATGATAAACTACGATATATTATAAGGTATTTTCAATGATACACTGCATATTACGCTATATTATAAGGTATTTTCAATGATATACTGCATATTACGTTATATTATAAGGTATTTTCAACGATACACTGCATATTACGTTATACTATAAGGTATTTTCAATGATACACTGCATAGTACGCTATATTATAAGGTATTTTCAATGATACACTACAAATTACGAAATATTATAAGGTATTTTCAATGATACACTGCATATTACGATATATTATAAGGCATTTTCAATGATACACTGCTTATTACGTTATATTATAAGGTATTTTCAATGATAAACTACGATATATTAGAAAGTATTTTCAGTGATACACTGCATATTTCGTTATACTATAAGGTATTTTCATTGATAAACTACGACATAATATAAGGTATGTTCAATGATACACTGCATATTTCGTTATATTATAAGTTATTTTCAATGATACACTACAAATTCCGTTATATTATAAGGTATTTTCAATGATACACTGCATATTACGTTATATTATAAGGTATTTTCAATGATACACTGCATATTACGTTATATTATAACGCATTTTCAATGATACACTGCTTATTACGTTATATTATAAGGTATTTTCAATGATACACTGCATATTACGATATATTATAAGGTATTTTCAATGATACACTGCATATTACGATATATTATAAGGTATTTTCAATGATACACTGCATATTACGCTATATTATAAGGTATTTTCAGTGATATACTGCATATTACGTTATATTATAAGGTATTTTCAATGATACACTGCATATTACGTTATATTATAAGGTATTTTCAATGATACACTGCATATTACGTTATATTATAATGTATTTTCAATGATACACTGCATATTACGTTATATTATAAGGTATTTTCAATGATACACTGCATATTACGATATATTATAAGGCATTTTCAATGATACACTGCTTATTACGTTATATTATAAGGTATTTTCAATGATAAACTACGATATATTAGAAGGTATTTTCAGTGATACACTGCATATTTCGTTATACTATAAGGTATTTTCAATGATAAACTACGACATAATATAAGGTATGTTCAATGACACACTGCATATTTCGTTATATTATAAGGTATTTTCAATGATACACTGCATATTACGTTATATTATAAGGTATTTTCAATGATACACTACAAATTACGAAATATTATAAGGTATTTTCAATGATACACTGCATATTACGATATATTATAAGGTATTTTCAATGATACACTGCATATTACGATATATTATAAGGTATTTTCAATGATACGCTGCATAGTACGTTATATTATAAGGTATTTTCAATGTTACACTGTATATTACGTTATGTTATAAGGTATTTTCAATGATAAACTACTATATATTATAAGGTATTTTCAATGATACACTGCATATTACGTTATATTATAAGGTATTTTCAATGATACTCTGCATATTCCGTTATATTATAAGGTATTTTCATTGAAACACTCCATATTACGTTACAATATAAGGCGTTTTCAATGATAAACTACGATATATTATAAGGTCTTTTCAATGATACACTGTATATTACGCTATATTATAAGGTATTTTCAATGATATACTGCATATTACGTTATATTATAAGGTATTTTCAATGATACACTACAAATTCCGTTATATTATAAGGTATTTTCAATGATACGCTGCATAGTACGTTATATTATAAGGTATTTTCAATGTTACACTGTATATTACGTTATGTTATAAGGTATTTTCAATGATAAACTACTATATATTATAAGGTATTTTCAATGATACACTGCATATTACGTTATATTATAAGGTATTTTCAATGATACTCTGCACATTCCATTATATTATAAGGTATTTTCATTGAAACACTCCATATTACGTTACATTATAAGGCGTTTTCAATGATGAACTACGATATATTATAAGGTATTTTCAATGATACACTGCATATTACGCTATATTATAAGGTATTTTCAATGATATACTGCATATTACGTTATATTATAAGGTATTTTCAACGATACACTGCATATTACGTTATACTATAAGGTATTTTCAATGATACACTGCATAGTACGCTATATTATAAGGTATTTTCAATGATACACTACAAATTACGAAATATTATAAGGTATTTTCAATGATACACTGCATATTACGATATATTATAAGGCATTTTCAATGATACACTGCTTATTACGTTATATTATAAGGTATTTTCAATGATAAACTACGATATATTAGAAAGTAATTTCAGTGATACACTGCATATTTCGTTATACTATAAGGTATTTTCATTGATAAACTACGACATAATATAAGGTATGTTCAATGATACACTGCATATTTCGTTATATTATAAGGTATTTTCAATGATACACTACAAATTCCGTTATATTATAAGGTATTTTCAATGATACACTACAAATTACGAAATATTATAAGGTATTTTCAATGATACACTGCATATTACGATATATTATAAGGTATTTTCAATGATACACTGCATATTACGATATATTATAAGGTATTTTCAATGATACGCTGCATAGTACGTTATATTATAAGGTATTTTCAATGATACTCTGCATATTCCATTATATTATAAGGTATTTTCATTGAAACACTGCATATTACGTTACATTATAAGGCGTTTTCAATGATAAACTACGATATATTATAAGGTATTTTCAATGATACACTGCATATTACGCTATATTATAAGGTATTTTCAATGATATACTGCATATTACGTTATATTATAAGGTATTTTCAACGATACACTGCATATTACGTTATACTATAAGGTATTTTCAATGATACACTGCATAGTACGCTATATTATAAGGTATTTTCAATGATACACCAGAAATTACGAAATATTATAAGGTATTTTCAATGATACACTGCATATTACGATATATTATAAGGCATTTTCAATGATACACTGCTTATTACGTTATATTATAAGGTATTTTCAATGATAAACTACGATATATTAGAAAGTATTTTCAGTGATACACTGCATATTTCGTTATACTATAAGGTATTTTCATTGATAAACTACGACATAATATAAGGTATGTTCAATGATACACTGCATATTTCGTTATATTATAAGTTATTTTCAATGATACACTACAAATTCCGTTATATTATAAGGTATTTTCAATGATACACTGCATATTACGTTATATTATAAGGTATTTTCAATGATACACTGCATATTACGTTATATTATAACGCATTTTCAATGATACACTGCTTATTACGTTATATTATAAGGTATTTTCAATGATACACTGCATATTACGATATATTATAAGGTATTTTCAATGATACACTGCATATTACGATATATTATAAGGTATTTTCAATGATACACTGCATATTACGCTATATTATAAGGTATTTTCAGTGATATACTGCATATTACGTTATATTATAAGGTATTTTCAATGATACACTGCATATTACGTTATATTATAAGGTATTTTCAATGATACACTGCATATTACGTTATATTATAATGTATTTTCAATGATACACTGCATATTACGTTATATTATAAGGTATTTTCAATGATACACTGCATATTACGATATATTATAAGGCATTTTCAATGATACACTGCTTATTACGTTATATTATAAGGTATTTTCAATGATAAACTACGATATATTAGAAGGTATTTTCAGTGATACACTGCATATTTCGTTATACTATAAGGTATTTTCAATGATAAACTACGACATAATATAAGGTATGTTCAATGACACACTGCATATTTCGTTATATTATAAGGTATTTTCAATGATACACTGCATATTACGTTATATTATAAGGTATTTTCAATGATACACTACAAATTACGAAATATTATAAGGTATTTTCAATGATACACTGCATATTACGATATATTATAAGGTATTTTCAATGATACACTGCATATTACGATATATTATAAGGTATTTTCAATGATACGCTGCATAGTACGTTATATTATAAGGTATTTTCAATGTTACACTGTATATTACGTTATGTTATAAGGTATTTTCAATGATAAACTACTATATATTATAAGGTATTTTCAATGATACACTGCATATTACGTTATATTATAAGGTATTTTCAATGATACTCTGCATATTCCGTTATATTATAAGGTATTTTCATTGAAACACTCCATATTACGTTACAATATAAGGCGTTTTCAATGATAAACTACGATATATTATAAGGTATTTTCAATGATACACTGTATATTACGCTATATTATAAGGTATTTTCAATGATATACTGCATATTACGTTATATTATAAGGTATTTTCAATGATACACTGCATATTACGTTATACTATAAGGTATTTTCAATGATACACTGCATATTACGTTATATTATAAGGTATTTTCAATGATACACTGCATATTACGATATATTATAAGGTATTTTCAATGATACACTGCATATTACGTTACATTATAAGGTATTTTCAATGATACTCTGCATATTCCATTATATTATAAGGTATTTTCATTGAAACACTCCATATTACGTTACATTATAAGGCGTTTTCAATGATAAACTACGATATATTATAAGGTATTTTCAATGATACACTGCATATTACGCTATATTATAAGGTATTTTCAATGATATACTGCATATTACGTTATATTATAAGATATTTTCAATGATACACTGCATATTACGTTATATTATAAGGTATTTTCAAAGATACACTGCATAGTACGCTATATTATAAGGTATTTTCAATGATACACTACAAATTACGAAATATTATAAGGTATTTTCAATGATACACTGCATATTACGTTATATTATAAGGTATTTTCAATGATACACTGCATAGTACGCTATATTATAAGGTATTTTCAATGATACACTACAAATTACGAAATATTATAAGGTATTTTCAATGATACACTGCATATTACGATATATTATAACGCATTTTCAATGATACACTGCTTATTACGTTATATTATAAGGTATTTTCAATGATAAACTACGATATATTAGAAGGTATTTTCAGTGATACACTGCATATTTCGTTATACTATAAGGTATTTTCAATGATAAACTACGACATAATATAAGGTATGTTCAATGACACACTGTATATTTCGTTATATTATAAGGTATTTTCAATGATACACTACAAATTCCGTTATATTATAATGTATTTTCAATGATACACTGCATATTACGTTATATTATAAGGTATTTTCAATGATATACTGCATATTACGTTATATTATAAGGTATTTTCAATGATACACTGCATATTACGTTATATTATAAGGTATTTTCAATGATATACTACAAATTACGAAATATTATAAGGTATTTTCAATGATACACTGCATATTACGATATATTATAAGGTATTTTCAATGATACACTGCATATTACGTTATATTATAAGGTATTTTCATTGAAACACTCCATATTACGTTACATATTAAGGCGTTTTCAATGATAAACTACGATATATTATAAGGTATTTTCAATGATACACTGCATATTACGCTATATTATAAGGTATTTTCAATATATATATATATAACTTTATTTTGTTCCCCTGAGGGTTACAATGTTTACGCCACCTTACTCTACCTTATTCCTAACTTAACCTATTCCGCTTAAACCTCTATATACATCTTAACCTAAACCTAAAACCTAAACGCTCGCCGCAGTTCGCTTTCCCCTTTATCCTACACACACACACACACCCCCCCTTCCCTAACCAATTGGACCCCCTCTTCCGGCCGTTCCATTCTCATTCCAATCTTGCACATTTTCTCCCACTCTTTCACTCCTTTCATTCATTCTCTCTCTCCACCCCTCCACCTTTCTCATCCACATCTCCCCTTCCCCATCGTCCCCTAACACTTCGCTCATCACCTCCTGCCAGCCTCTTTTCTCATCCATTCTCAAACATACTTCCCAAACATGCTCCCACGTCTCTCTCTCCCATCCACACACCCTGCACTTTCTCTCATCTTCCTCCAACCAATATTTCCCCCCTTTCATTCCGCTCCCTATCCTGAACCTGGCCACCCTTTGCCACCTACTCTCTCCCCACCCTTTCCCCAAATACCCCGGAACTCCCTCTCCCTTCACCATCCCGTACCACACATTGTACCTGGCCCCCCTTATTCTTTCCCATCTCTCCTCCCTCTGTCGCATTTTCTCCCACTTTACCATCGCCTCACTTATCGTCTCCCTCTTCTCCTCCAACCTTCCCTCCGCCTCCTCCGCCGACCATCCCCTCTCCTCCCAATAATCCCTTCTCTCCTTCTCCCATCCATCCACTATACCCCCTCTTCTGCCCCTTCTCCTTACTTCCTCCCAGCAGAGCCGCGCCAGCTCCCCCCCTTTGCCCTCTCCCAGCTTTTTTTCAAAGCCCCAAGCCCTAAGCCTTGCTCTCCCCCTCAACAGCTCCCTCTGCAGCTCTTCCCTTACCAGGTATCCCGGTGTACACCTTTCGACCCCTAGGACCCATCTCAGGAATCTTTCCTGGAGTCTTTCCAGCCCTTCCCACTCTTTCCATCCCCAGATTTCCACGCCATAGCTAATAACCGACCATACCAGTCTGTCGAATAACCATAACCTCCTGCCCCAGTCATTTTTAAATTTCCTCTTTCCTATCCCCCACACCTGTCCCATTACCGCCGCCCCCTTCCTTAGTCTGTCCTCCACCTGCCTCCTCTGTCCCCCGTCTCTCGTGATAATGTACCCCAGATACCTATATTCCCCCACCTCCTCAATCTCCTTCCCCTTCCATCTCCAGGTTACTTTTTTCCACCTCCCCCCACCCCTCCTACATCTCATCACCTTCGACTTTTCCACATTCATCCGTAACTTTTTCTCCTCCAGGTACCTTTCTAGCACCGCCAGCATCCCTCTCATCCCCTCCTCCTCCTCCGCCAACATCGCGATATCATCCGCGTATGCCAGCGTGAAAAGCTTTCTTTCCCCTACCATTACCCCTCCCCATCTTCCCTTCTCCAGCACCTCGTCCAGGTCGGCTAGCAATAGAGTGAAAAGCAGCGGACTGAGCGGACACCCCTGCCTCACCCCCCTTGCCGTCCAGAAACTTTTCCCCTCCTCTTCCCCCACTTTTACCGTGCTTTTAGTTTCCTTCAACAGTTCCTCGCACCTCCCCACCAGCCCCTCCCTCACCCCCCTTTTCCTCATGGCCCTTATCAGTATCTCCCTATCTACCGAGTCAAAAGCCGCCTTCAGGTCTACAAACGTGATTATCAGCCTTCTGCTCTTTCTCCTCACCTGCCTGTTAATCAAATAGTTGATCACGTATATGTTGTCGACGCATCCCACCCCCTTCCTGAATCCCGTTTGACTCGCCGGTAGCAGCCCCATCCCCTCCACTTCCTCTCTCAGCCTTTCCGCCAACACTGCTGCGTACACCTTGTAGGCTGTCTGCAGCAGTGTTACCCCCCTGTAGTTACCTACCTTGCTCCCATCCCCCTTTTTTGCGATTGGGATGATTACCCCCTCCACCCAATCCTCTGGCCATCCCTCCCCCGCCCATACCCTGCTACACACCCTCCATAACCAATCCACCACCTCGCTGCCTCCATGCTTCCAAACCTCGTTCTGTATCCCATCTCCCCCAGCTGCTTTTCCCTCCTTCAGTCCCTTTATCACCCTGCTGACCTCCCACTTTTCTATACCCTTCTCCCCATCATCCCCCCTTTTACTTGCCCCTCCCTTCCTCACCCTCCACTCCACTCCTCCCAATAGATCCCTGAAGTGTTCATCCCATTCTTCCATTTTTATTCTCTCGTCCACCCTATTTCTCCTTCTCCTTTCCCTATTCACCACCTCCCACACCTGTTTCTCCGTTTTTACTCCCTCCATCTCCTTTTCCCACCTCTCCCTCTCCTTTTTCTTCTTTTCCTCACACAACCCCTTGTATTCCCTCTTCCTTAACTTATACTCCGCTCCCACCCCTCCCCTCTTCCTCCAGCTCCTCAACTCCTCCCTCACTTTCCTTTTTTCCTCTCTACATTCCTCATCCCACCATCCCCTACTCCTCCCCATTCTCTTCCTCCCCATTCCCCCTAACACCTCCTTTATTTTTTCCTTCAACCCTTTCCAGTCTTCCTCTACCCCCTCTTCTCCCTCCTTCTCTCTCCCAAACTTTTCCCTAAATTCCTTCGCCGTCTCCTCCGACCACCTTACCTTTGCCTCCTTCCTTCTACCCTCCTCCTTGCTTCTCCCTCCCCTTTCCCCCTTTATCCATACAGTCAGCGGCACGTGGTCTGAGTCAACCCTGTCCCCTACCACCATCTTTTCCACCCCCTTTCTTGTCTCCTCATTTCCTAGCACATAGTCAATGACCGAATTTCCTCTCACCCCTATGTACGTCCATTCCCCTTCCTCGTCCCCCTTTATATTTCCATTCAGAATCCCCCACCCCCTCTCGCCTAAGTACTCACACAGCCTCCTCCCCTCAGCGTTTACCTTGTCATCCCTGGAATTCCTGCTTCCCATCACCCCCCTTTCCTCCTCTTCCTCCACCTCTCCCCCTTCCCTCCCTGTTCTTACATTGAAGTCCCCCCTATAATTACCCTTACTCCATTCTCCCTTCCCTCAATCCACTCCCCCAGGTCTACCAGCTTCCTTTCCAAGTCCCTATTCACATAAACCCCAATCACCCTCCACCATCCCCCCTCTATCTTCACTCTTATCGCCATCATTCCCTCCCTCCCTTCTACTTCTCCTCCGTCAGTCTCTAACCCCTTCCTTACCCCCATAACCATGCCCCCCATTGCCCTTCCCATCTTCCCCACTCTCCTGGCCCATTGCGCCTTCCATGCGTACCCCCTTGGCAATCTCTCCCTGACCTTGTCCCAACATTTCTCCTCCACCCACGTCTCCATCAAAAATACCAGATCCCACTCTTCCAATCCTTTCCAAAAGTCCATATCCTTGTTCCTCAGCCCAGCCACATTCCAGAAACCTATCTTGTAACCTGCGCTCTTTCTCTTTCCCCCTCCGCTCCCTCTTTCCCCCCTCCATTCCCCCCACTCCCGTTTCCCTGTTCCTCATACCAATCTTCCTCTATTTCGTTCCATCTCTTCATCCTTCCATTCACCCACATTTTCATATATCCTACCTGTACGCTCTTTCCTTTCTCTCTTTCCTTCTCCGCTTCCCTTTCTATTTTCCATCTAGCCCTCCTTTCTTCCTCGGTTAGATCATCATCTAACCACTCTTTCTTTCCTCTTAAGTTTCTCCTTCTCTCCATTACTTTCCTTTTTTGCTCCAAATTCACCATTTTAACCCTTACCATCCCACTCCCATCCTTTCCTACTTTCCCTATCTTCCCTATCACCTCTATACCCTCCTCTTTCACACCCACCAACTCCCACACCTTTCTTACTTCCTCTTTCATATCTTTACCCTCTACCTGAATCCTCTTTATTATTATGTTTTTCCTCCTCTCCTCTCTTTCTCTCCTATCCTGCATTACCTCTATCCTCCTTATTCTCCTTCTATTGTCCAGCACCGCTTCCCCCCTCATCCCTCCTTTTTCACCTTCCTTCCCCTTTTCCTCCGCCCCTCTGCCCCCTTCCCCTATCTTTTCTTCTATTTTTACAATCCTTCCTTCCATGCTTTCTAGCCACTTCTCTATCTTTTCCCTTCTTATCCCCTCTTGCCTCCTCTCCTCCTTCCAGCTCTCCCTTTCTTTCCTCCACTCCTCTATCATCCATTTCCTTTCCTTCCTCTCGTCCTCTAACTCCTCCCTCATCCTCTGGAATTCCCCTAATAATCCCCTCATCATTTCCTCCATCCCTCCCATTTCTACTCCCTCCCCACCTTTTGTATTCCCCGGCGACCTTTTTGTTTTGTCACTCTTTTTAAAAATTCCACCATCGCCTTCCACCCCCCCCTCATCCTCCTCTCTTCCCCTTTTCTTCCCCACGTTTTCCCCACTTTCCAGACTTTCCGCGCTTAACCACCGCTCTAAATTATCATCTCTTCTAATCTTCCCTACTCTTCCTTTTCCTGCTTCCCCCTCTACCCTTCCCACCGCCTTGGCTTCACCACCTTTCTCAGCCATTCCAACTTCACTTTTCCTTTTCTCTACCTTTCTCCTACTCAAACTTCCCGCCTTCTTACAATATCTTTCCCCCGCTAGATCGCGCTACCTTCCACTCCTTCCAGCGGTAATCTCGCGCGCTCTCTACCTTCACGCGAACCTAACCTCTAATCTCCTCTCCCTTTAACCTTCCCCCAATGCTCTCTGTCCTACTTCCTCGCCCTTAGCCCTTCCTCTACCACCTCCCCTTATCCTCACTCACCCCTCACCTCACACTCTCACCCTTCTCACTTCCTGCGCTCCTCACTTTCACTCAGAATTCTCTCTCACACCAAATCGCACGTCTTTCTCTCTTACGACCGGAAACGGAAGTCCCAAGGTATTTTCAATGATATACTGCATATTACGTTATATTATAAGGTATTTTCAATGATACACTGCATATTACGTTATATTATAAGGTATTTTCAATGATACACTGCATATTACGATATATTATAAGGTATTTTCAATGATACGCTGCATAGTACATTATATTATAAGGTATTTTCAATGATACACTGCATATTAAGTTATATTATAGGAAATTTTCAATGATACACTGCATATTACGTTATATTATAAGGTATTTTCAATGATAAACTACGATATATTAGAAGGTATTTTCAGTGATACACTGCATATTTCGTTATATTATAAGGTATTTTCAATGATACACTGTATATTACGTTATATTATAAGGTATTTTCAATGATAAACTACGATATATTAGAAGGTATTTTCAATGATACACTGTACATTACGATATATTATAAGGTATTTTCAATGATACGCTGCATAGTACATTATATTATAAGGTATTTTCAATGATACACTGTATATTACGTTATGTTATAAGGTATTTTCAATGATACACTGCATATTACGTTATATTATAATGTATTTTCAATGATACACTGTATATTACGTTATATTATAAGGTATTTTCAATGATAAACTACGATATATTAGAAGGTATTTTCAATGATACACTGCATATTACGTTATATTATAAGGTATTTTCTATGATACACTGTATATTACGTTATATTATTAGGTATATTCAATGATACACTGCATATTAAGTTATATTATAGGAAATTTTCAATGATACACTGCATATTACGCTATATTATAAGGTATTTTCAATGATACACTGCATATTACGTTATATTATAAGGTATTTTCAATGATACGCTGCATAGTACATTATATTATAAGGTATTTTCAATGATACACTGCATATTAAGTTATATTATAGGAAATTTTCAATGATACACTGCATATTACGTTATATTATAAGGTATTTTCAATGATAAACTACGATATATTAGAAGGTATTTTCAGTGATACACTGCATATTTCGTTATATTATAAGGTATTTTCAATGATACACTGTATATTACGTTATATTATAAGGTATTTTCAATGATAAACTACGATATATTAGAAGGTATTTTCAATGATACACTGTACATTACGATATATTATAAGGTATTTTCAATGATACGCTGCATAGTACATTATATTATAAGGTATTTTCAATGATACACTGTATATTACGTTATCTTATAAGGTATTTTCAATGATACACTGCATATTACGTTATATTATAATGTATTTTCAATGATACACTGTATATTACGTTATATTATAAGGTATTTTCAATGATAAACTACGATATATTAGAAGTTATTTTCAATGATACACTGCATATTACGTTATATTATAAGGTATTTTCTATGATACACTGTATATTACGTTATATTATTAGGTATATTCAATGATACACTGCATATTAAGTTATATTATAGGAAATTTTCAATGATACACTGCATATTACGCTATATTATAAGGTATTTTCAATGATACACTGCATATTACGTTATATTATAAGGTATTTTCAATGATAAACTACAATATATTATAAGGTATTTTCAATGATACACTGCATATTACGCTATATTATAAGGTATTTTCAATGATACACTACAAATTACGAAATATTATAAGATATTTTCAATGATACACTGCATATTACGATATATTATAAGGTATTTTCAATGATACACTGCATAGTACGTTATATTATAAGGTATTATCAATGATACACTGCATATTACGCTATATTATAAGGTATTTTCAATGATATACTGCATATTACGGTATATTATAAGGTATTTTCAATGATACACTGCATATTACGTTACATTATAAGGTATTTTCTATGATACACTGTATATTACGTTATAATATAAGGTATTTTCAATAATACACTGCATATTACGTTATATTATAAGGTATTTTCAATGATACACTGCATATTACGATATATTATAAGGTATTTTCAATGATACGCTGCATAGTACATTATATTATAAGGTATTTTCAATGATACACTGTATAGTACGTTATGTTATAAGGTATTTTCAATGATACACTGCATATTACGTTATATTATAATGTATTTTCAATGATACACTGTATATTACGTTATATTATAAGGTATTTTCAATGATAAACAACGATATATTAGAAGGTATTTTCAATGATACACTGCATATTACGTTCTATTATAAGGTATTTTCTATGATACACTGTATATTACGTTATATTATTAGGTATATTCAATGATACACTGCATATTAAGTTATATTATAGGAAATTTTCAATGATACACTGCATATTACGCTATATTATAAGGTATTTTCAATGATACACTGCATATTCCGTTATATTATAAGGTATTTTCTATGACACTCTGCATATTCCGTTATATTATAAGGTATTTTCTATGATACACTGCATATTACGTTATATTATAAGGTATTTTCAATGATACACTGCATATTACGTTATATTATAAGGTATTTTCAATGATACACTGCATATTACGATATATTATAAGGTATTTTCAATGATACGCTGCATAGTACATTATATTATAAGGTATTTTCAATGATACACTGCATATTAAGTTATATTATAGGAAATTTTCAATGATACACTGCAAATTACGCTATATTATAAGGTATTTTCAATGATACACTGCATATTACGTTATATTATAAGGTATTTTCTATGATACTCTGCATATTCCGTTATATTATAAGGTATTTTCTATGATACTCTGCATATTCCGTTATATTATAAGGTATTTTCAATGATAAACTACGATATATTAGAAGGTATTTTCAATAATACACTGCATATTACGTTATATTACAAGGTATTTTCAATGATACACTGCATATTACGTTATAATATAAGGTATTTTCAATGATACACTACAAATTACGAAATATTATAAGGTATTTTCAATGATATACTGCATATTACGTTATATTATAAGGTATTTTCAATGATACACTGCATATTACGTTATATTATAAGGTATTTTCTATGATACACTGTATATTACGTTATAATATAAGGTATTTTCAATGATACACTGCATATTACGTTATATTATAAGGTATTTTCAATGATACACTGCATATTACGATATATTATAAGGTATTTTCAATGATACGCTGTATATTACGTTATGTTATAAGGTATTTTCAATGATACACTGCATATTACGTTATATTATAATGTATTTTCAATGATACACTGCATATTACGTTATATTATAAGGTATTTTCAATGATAAACTACGATATATTAGAAGGTATTTTCAGTGATACACTGCATATTTCGTTATATTATAAGGTATTTTCAATGATACACTGTATATTACGTTATATTATAAGGTATTTTCAATGATAAACTACGATATATTAGAAGGTATTTTCAATGATACACTGCATATTACGATATATTATAAGGTATTTTCAATGATACGCTGCATAGTACATTATATTATAAGGTATTTTCAATGATACACTGCATATTACGTTATATTATAATGTATTTTCAATGATACACTGCATATTACGTTATATTACCAGGTATTTTCAATGATACACTGCATATTTCGATATATTATAAGGCATTTTCAATGATACACTGCATATTACGTTATATTATAAGGTATTTTCAATGATAAACTACGATATATTAGAAGGTATTTTCAGTGATACTCTGCATATTTCCTTATATTATAAGGTATTTTCAATGATACACTGTATATTACGTTATATTATAAGGTATTTTCAATGATAAACTACGATATATTAGAAGGTATTTTCAATGATACACTGCATATTACGTTATATTATAAGGTATTTTCAATGATACACTGCATATTACGTTATATTACCAGGTATTTTCAATGATACACTGCATATTACGTTATAATATAAGGTATTTTCAATGATACACTGCATAGTACGCTATATTATAAGGTATTTTCAATGATACACTACAAATTACGAAATATTATAAGGTATTTTCAATGATACACTGCATATTACGATATATTATAAGGTATTTTCAATGATACACTGCATATTACGATATATTATAAGGTATTTTCAATGATACGCTGCATAGGACGTTATATTATAAGGTATTTTCAATGTTACACTGTATAATACGTTATGTTATAAGGTATTTTCAATGATAAACTACTATATATTAGAAGGTGTTTTCAGTGATACACTGCATATTTCGTTATATTATAAGGTATTTTCAATGATACACTGTATATTACGTTATATTATAAGGTATTTTCAATGATAAACTACGATATATTAGAAGGTATTTTCAATGATACACTGCATATTACGATATATTATAAGGTATTTTCAATGATACGCTGCATAGTACATTATATTATAAGGTATTTTCAATGATACACTGCATATTACGTTATATTATAATGTATTTTCAATGATACACTGCATATTACGTTATATTATAAGGTATTTTCAATGATACACTGCATATTACGTTATATTATAAGGTATTTTCAATGATAAACTACGATATATTAGAAGGTATTTTCAATGATACACTGCATATTACGTTATATTATAAGGTATTTTCTATGATACACTGTATATTACGTTATATTATTAGGTATATTCAATGATACACTGCATATTAAGTTATATTATAGGAAATTTTCAATGATACACTGCATATTACGTTATATTATAAGGTATTTTCAATGATACACTGCATATTACGTTATATTATAAGGTATTTTCAATGATAAACTACAATATATTATAAGGTATTTTCAATGATACACTGCATATTACGCTATATTATAAGGTATTTTCAATGATACACTACAAATTACGAAATATTATAAGATATTTTCAATGATACACTGCATATTACGATATATTATAAGGTATTTTCAATGATACACTGCATAGTACGTTATATTATAAGGTATTATCAATGATACACTGCATAGTACGTTATATTATAAGGTATTATCAATGATACACTGCATATTACGCTATATTATAAGGTATTTTCAATGATACACTGCATATTACGTTATATTATAAGGTATTTTCAATGATAAACTACAATATATTATAAGGTATTTTCAATGATACACTGCATATTACGCTATATTATAAGGTATTTTCAATGATACACTACAAATTACGAAATATTATAAGATATTTTCAATGATACACTGCATATTACGATATATTATAAGGTATTTTCAATGATACACTGCATAGTACGTTATATTATAAGGTATTATCAATGATACACTGCATAGTACGTTATATTATAAGGTATTATCAATGATACACTGCATATTACGCTATATTATAAGGTATTTTCAATGATATACTGCATATTACGTTATATTATAAGGTATTTTCAATGATACACTGTATATTACGTTATGTTATAAGGTATTTTCAATGATACACTGCATATTACGTTATATTATAATGTATTTTCAATGATACACTGTATATTACGTTATATTATAAGGTATTTGCAATGATAAACAACGATATATTAGAAGGTATTTTCAATGATACACTGCATATTACGTTATATTATAAGGTATTTTCTATGATACACTGTATATTACGTTATATTATTAGGTATATTCAATGATACACTGCATATTAAGTTATATTATAGGAAATTTTCAATGATACACTGCATATTACGCTATATTATAAGGTATTTTCAATGATACACTGCATATTCCGTTATATTATAAGGTATTTTCTATGACACTCTGCATATTCCGTTATATTATAAGGTATTTTCTATGATACACTGCATATTACGTTATATTATAAGGTATTTTCAATGATACACTGCATATTACGTTATATTATAAGGTATTTTCAATGATACACTGCATATTACGATATATTATAAGGTATTTTCAATGATACGCTGCATAGTACATTATATTATAAGGTATTTTCAATGATACACTGCATATTAAGTTATATTATAGGAAATTTTCAATGATACACTGCATATTACGCTATATTATAAGGTATTTTCAATGATACACTGCATATTACGTTATATTATAAGGTATTTTCTATGATACTCTGCATATTCCGTTATATTATAAGGTATTTTCTATGATACTCTGCATATTCCGTTATATTATAAGGTATTTTCTATGATACGCTGTATATTACGTTATAATATAAGGTATTTTCAATGATACACTGCATATTACGTTATATTATAAGGTATTTTCAATGATACACTGCATATTACGTTATATTATAGGAAATTTTCAATGATACACTGCATATTACGCTATATTATAAGGTATTTTCAATGATACACTGCATATTACGTTATATTATAAGGTATTTTCAATGATAAACTACAATATATTATAAGGTATTTTCAATGATACACTGCATATTACGCTATATTATAAGGTATTTTCAATGATACACTGCATAGTACGTTATATTATAAGGTATTATCAATGATACACTGCATATTACGATATATTATAAGGTATTTTCAATGATACACTGCATATTACGTTATATTATAAGGTATTTTCAATGATACACTGTATATTACGTTATGTTATAAGGTATTTTCAATGATACACTGCATATTACGATATATTATAAGGTATTTTCAATGATACACTGTATATTACGTTATATTATAAGGTATTTTCAATGATAAACAACGATATATTAGAAGGTATTTTCAATGATACACTGCATATTACGTTATATTATAAGGTATTTTCTATGATACACTGTATATTACGTTGTAGTATAAGTTATTTTCAATGATACACTGCATATTAAGTTATATTATAGGAAATTTTCAATGATACACTGCATATTACGCTATATTATAAGGTATTTTCAATGATACACTGCATATTCCGTTATATTATAAGGTATTTTCTATGACACTCTGCATATTCCGTTATATTATAAGGTATTTTCTATGATACACTGCATATTACGTTATATTATAAGGTATTTTCAATGATACACTGCATATTACGTTATATTATAAGGTATTTTCAATGATACACTGCATATTACGATATATTATAAGGTATTTTCAATGATACACTGCATATTACGTTATATTATAAGGTATTTTCAATGATACACTGCATATTACGTTATATTATAGGAAATTTTCAATGATACACTGCATATTACGCTATATTATAAGGTATTTTCAATGATACACTGCATATTACGTTATATTATAAGGTATTTTCAATGATAAACTACAATATATTATAAGGTATTTTCAATGATACACTGCATATTACGCTATATTATAAGGTATTTTCAATGATACACTGCATAGTACGTTATATTATAAGGTATTATCAATGATACACTGCATATTACGATATATTATAAGGTATTTTCAATGATATACTGCATATTACGTTATATTATAAGGTATTTTCAATGATACACTGTATATTACGTTATGTTATAAGGTATTTTCAATGATACACTGCATATTACGTTATATTATAATGTATTTTCAATGATACACTGTATATTACGTTATATTATAAGGTATTTTCAATGATAAACAACGATATATTAGAAGGTATTTTCAATGATACACTGCATATTACGTTATATTATAAGGTATTTTCTATGATACACTGTATATTACGTTATATTATTAGGTATATTCAATGATACACTGCATATTAAGTTATATTATAGGAAATTTTCAATGATACACTGCATATTACGCTATATTATAAGGTATTTTCAATGATACACTGCATATTACGTTATATTATAAGGTATTTTCTATGACACTCTGCATATTCCGTTATATTATAAGGTATTTTCTATGATACACTGCATATTACGTTATATTATAAGGTATTTTCAATGATACACTGCATATTACGTTATATTATAAGGTATTTTCAATGATACACTGCATATTACGATATATTATAAGGTATTTTCAATGATACGCTGCATAGTACATTATATTATAAGGTATTTTCAATGATACACTGCATATTAAGTTATATTATAGGAAATTTTCAATGATACACTGCATATTACGCTATATTATAAGGTATTTTCAATGATACACTGCATATTACGTTATATTATAAGGTATTTTCAATGATAAACTACAATATATTATAAGGTATTTTCAATGATACACTGCATATTACGCTATATTATAAGGTATTTTCAATGATACACTGCATAGTACGTTATATTATAAGGTATTATCAATGATACACTGCATATTACGATATATTATAAGGTATTTTCAATGATATACTGCATATTACGTTATATTATAAGGTATTTTCAATGATACACTGTATATTACGTTATGTTATAAGGTATTTTCAATGATACACTGCATATTACGTTATATTATAATGTATTTTCAATGATACACTGTATATTACGTTATATTATAAGGTATTTTCAATGATAAACAACGATATATTAGAAGGTATTTTCAATGATACACTGCATATTACGTTATATTATAAGGTATTTTCTATGATACACTGTATATTACGTTATATTATTAGGTATATTCAATGATACACTGCATATTAAGTTATATTATAGGAAATTTTCAATGATACACTGCATATTACGCTATATTATAAGGTATTTTCAATGATACACTGCATATTCCGTTATATTATAAGGTATTTTCTATGACACTCTGCATATTCCGTTATATTATAAGGTATTTTCTATGATACACTGCATATTACGTTATATTATAAGGTATTTTCAATGATACACTGCATATTACGTTATATTATAAGGTATTTTCAATGATACACTGCATATTACGATATATTATAAGGTATTTTCAATGATACACTGCATATTACGTTATATTATAAGGTATTTTCAATGATACACTGCATATTACGTTATATTATAGGAAATTTTCAATGATACACTGCATATTACGCTATATTATAAGGTATTTTCAATGATACACTGCATATTACGTTATATTATAATGTATTTTCAATGATACACTGTATATTACGTTATATTATAAGGTATTTTCAATGATAAACAACGATATATTAGAAGGTATTTTCAATGATACACTGCATATTACGTTATATTATAAGGTATTTTCTATGATACACTGTATATTACGTTATATTATTAGGTATATTCAATGATACACTGCATATTAAGTTATATTATAGGAAATTTTCAATGATACACTGCATATTACGCTATATTATAAGGTATTTTCAATGATACACTGCATATTCCGTTATATTATAAGGTATTTTCTATGACACTCTGCATATTCCGTTATATTATAAGGTATTTTCTATGATACACTGCATATTACGTTATATTATAAGGTATTTTCAATGATACACTGCATATTACGTTATATTATAAGGTATTTTCAATGATACACTGCATATTACGATATATTATAAGGTATTTTCAATGATACGCTGCATAGTACATTATATTATAAGGTATTTTCAATGATACACTGCATATTACGTTATATTATAGGAAATTTTCAATGATACACTGCATATTACGCTATATTATAAGGTATTTTCAATGATACACTGCATATTACGTTATATTATAAGGTATTTTCTATGATACTCTGCATATTCCGTTATATTATAAGGTATTTTCTATGATACTCTGCATATTCCGTTATATTATAAGGTATTTTCTATGATACGCTGTATATTACGTTATAATATAAGGTATTTTCAATGATACACTGCATATTACGTTATATTATAAGGTATTTTCAATGATACACTGCATATTACGTTATATTATAAGGTACTTTCAATGATAAACTACGATATATTAGAAGGTATTTTCAGTGATACACTGCATATTTCGTTATATTATAAGGTATTTTCAATGATACACTGTATATTACGTTATATTATAAGGTATTTTCAATGATAAACTACGATATATTAGAAGGTATTTTCAATGATACACTGTACATTACGATATATTATAAGGTATTTTCAATGATACGCTGCATAGTACATTATATTATAAGGTATTTTCAATGATACACTGTATATTACGTTATGTTATAAGGTATTTTCAATGATACACTGCATATTACGTTATATTATAATGTATTTTCAATGATACACTGTATATTACGTTATATTATAAGGTATTTTCAATGATAAACTACGATATATTAGAAGGTATTTTCAATGATACACTGCATATTACGTTATATTATAAGGTATTTTCTATGATACACTGTATATTACGTTATATTATTAGGTATATTCAATGATACACTGCATATTAAGTTATATTATAGGAAATTTTCAATGATACACTGCATATTACGCTATATTATAAGGTATTTTCAATGATACACTGCATATTACGTTATATTATAAGGTATTTTCAATGATAAACTACAATATATTATAAGGTATTTTCAATGATACACTGCATATTACGCTATATTATAAGGTATTTTCAATGATACACTACAAATTACGAAATATTATAAGATATTTTCAATGATACACTGCATATTACGATATATTATAAGGTATTTTCAATGATACACTGCATAGTACGTTATATTATAAGGTATTATCAATGATACACTGCATATTACGCTATATTATAAGGTATTTTCAATGATATACTGCATATTACGTTATATTATAAGGTATTTTCAATGATACACTGCATATTACGTTATATTATAAGGTATTTTCTATGATACACTGTATATTACGTTATAATATAAGGTATTTTCAATAATACACTGCATATTACGTTATATTATAAGGTATTTTCAATGATACACTGCATATTACGATATATTATAAGGTATTTTCAATGATACGCTGCATAGTACATTATATTATAAGGTATTTTCAATGATACACTGTATATTACGTTATGTTATAAGGTATTTTCAATGATACACTGCATATTACGTTATATTATAATGTATTTTCAATGATACACTGTATATTACGTTATATTATAAGGTATTTTCAATGATAAACAACGATATATTAGAAGGTATTTTCAATGATACACTGCATATTACGTTATATTATAAGGTATTTTCTATGATACACTGTATATTACGTTATATTATTAGGTATATTCAATGATACACTGCATATTAAGTTATATTATAGGAAATTTTCAATGATACACTGCATATTACGCTATATTATAAGGTATTTTCAATGATACACTGCATATTCCGTTATATTATAAGGTATTTTCTATGACACTCTGCATATTCCGTTATATTATAAGGTATTTTCTATGATACACTGCATATTACGTTATATTATAAGGTATTTTCAATGATACACTGCATATTACGTTATATTATAAGGTATTTTCAATGATACACTGCATATTACGCTATATTATAAGGTATTTTCAATGATATACTGCATATTACGTTATATTATAAGGTATTTTCAATGATACACTGCATATTACGTTATATTATAAGGTATTTTCTATGATACACTGTATATTACGTTATAATATAAGGTATTTTCAATAATACACTGCATATTACGTTATATTATAAGGTATTTTCAATGATACACTGCATATTACGATATATTATAAGGTATTTTCAATGATACGCTGCATAGTACATTATATTATAAGGTATTTTCAATGATACACTGTATATTACGTTATGTTATAAGGTATTTTCAATGATACACTGCATATTACGTTATATTATAATGTATTTTCAATGATACACTGTATATTACGTTATATTATAAGGTATTTTCAATGATAAACAACGATATATTAGAAGGTATTTTCAATGATACACTGCATATTACGTTATATTATAAGGTATTTTCTATGATACACTGTATATTACGTTATATTATTAGGTATATTCAATGATACACTGCATATTAAGTTATATTATAGGAAATTTTCAATGATACACTGCATATTACGCTATATTATAAGGTATTTTCAATGATACACTGCATATTCCGTTATATTATAAGGTATTTTCTATGACACTCTGCATATTCCGTTATATTATAAGGTATTTTCTATGATACACTGCATATTACGTTATATTATAAGGTATTTTCAATGATACACTGCATATTACGTTATATTATAAGGTATTTTCAATGATACACTGCATATTACGTTATATTATAAGGTATTTTCAATGATACACTGCATATTACGTTATATTATAAGGTATTTTCAATGATACACTGCATATTAAGTTATATTATAGGAAATTTTCAATGATACACTGCATATTACGCTATATTATAAGGTATTTTCAATGATACACTGCATATTACGTTATATTATAAGGTATTTTCTATGATACACTGCATATTCCGTTATATTATAAGGTATTTTCTATGATACTCTGCATATTCCGTTATATTATAAGGTATTTTCTATGATACGCTGTATATTACGTTATAATATAAGGTATTTTCAATGATACACTGCATATTACGTTATATTATAAGGTATTTTCAATGATACACTGCATATTACGATATATTATAAGGTATTTTCAATGATACGCTGCATAGTACATTATATTATAAGGTATTTTCAA
Source organism: Lasioglossum lativentre (assembly GCA_916610255.1). Lineage (NCBI taxonomy): Eukaryota > Metazoa > Arthropoda > Insecta > Hymenoptera > Halictidae > Lasioglossum > Lasioglossum lativentre. The sequence goes on along the minus strand of CAKAJI010000196.1, from coordinate 150,978 downwards.
TGATACACTGTATATTACGTTATATTATAAGGTATTTTCAATGATAAACTACGATATATTAGTGTTCGAGTAAAAACAGATCAGCTGTTCGGTATCGCTGTGCGAAGACACGAATACATTCGCACGGTGTACCGTGCTGAGCGAGTGTGTATTGACAACTGCCGAAAAGTACCGATAATGAGGACTCGATCGTTGTCGTTGCTTGTCTCTCTCTCTCCCCGCACACTTCGGGCGGACCGAGTAGTTCGGGGTGCGCGGCGAGGGGAACGAACCGCGACAATATACACAACGATCGGTCGGGTCCTCGTTCTCTCTGTTCTAAGAATCGTCGCGACGATAATCGGAATCATAAAACCAGCACGTGCTCGATCCTTTTGTTCTTACCGAAAGATTAAAAGTCTAGTCGTATTGCGAAATTGTATCGCGAGTGACGGTGGTCAAACCAACAAATTAAAACGCTCTCCCAAACACACGCTTATTTCTTAAAAGCCTTTATTCGTTGGCTATTTCGGTGGATCGTAAATTCAAGTTTCCGCGTAACGGAAACCAGTGAAGATCCAAAACATTGGTGCCGAAACCCGGGATCTAGAGTGCGCCGATTGCTCTACTCCACCGTTGAGTTTGATCCACCGCAGAATTCCAAAGAATTCTGTGCATCACCGTGAGTTCCGTCGTTGCTTCGTTCCTCTTGTTTCCTCGAGTGATCCGTGAGTGCATCGAGCATCTTCTGAGGCCACGTCGAGGACAATCAGGAAGCACCTGGAAGAGAGCAAAAGTGAATTCTCCGAATAGAATTCGTGAGTCCGTTCGCAAAAACCTCGAATTCGGCCGAGTACCGAACCGTTACGAATTCGAAAAACCCGTGACCTTCGGTCGAAGCGTTACCGCTTGTTCGAATCGATCGAGCAAAGTCGTTTGCCGTGAGACGCGCAAGGTCCCTCTTTTTTTTCGCGTTCGAACACAAGTTGTTGTTCCGCTCGTTTTAAAATTTAACCGTCGACGAGATGTCGCAAACGTTCGTCGAATGGGCGCGAGCTCAGGAAGATCTAGCTAGTCGCATTAAAAGGTTTATCGCGAACACTGATAAAATGGGGGCCGCGAAGCTCACAGTGATCGCGCTACAAAAAAGGGCCACGTTGCTGGACAACTACTGGCGTGATTTTGCCGAAAATCATCGCGCGATGTCATCGAAGGCAGAATTCGACGTCAGTGACTACAAAAAAAAGGGACTATTCGATGAAGTCGAAGAAACTTATCTGGAGAGTTCGACTGACTTAGCGGAAAGACTGGAGAATTTGAAGCCAGTCACCGTAGACGATTCGGCTGAAGACGACTTTCACGGATGCAACGGAGGAACAAGGTTACCGACCCTTCACATAGAAAAGTTTTCGGGCGATCTACTTCAGTGGGAGGAGTTTCGTGATTCGTTCCGTGCCACGATTCACAACGCGAAACGGTTGCGAGACGTTCAACGCCTGCAATACTTGAAGGCGAACCTCACCGGTGAGGCCGCGAAGGTCATCGCGCGCACGTCTCTGACCGGTGCCAATTATGCAACGGCGTGGGCGGCGCTCGAACGTCGCTACGGAGGAATCCGCGTTCTGGCCAAAGCGCACATCGGAAGAATTTTGGATTGCCCAGCCATAAAACGAGCGACGAAGGAAGAGTTAACCCGGGTACTCGACGAATTCTGTCAAGCTCGAGATGCCTTGGCCGCGTTGAGGAAATCGGTCGAGACGTGGGACGATTGGTTCGTCACTCTTCTCGTGAGAAAGCTGGATTCGACCACTAGCTTGGAATGGGAAAAAATGTTCCCGGATCCGACGATCATGCCTTCATTCGAAGAAATTCGAGACTTCCTCGAGTCACGAATACATGCTCTGGCCTCGAACCCAGAGCCGGAGCCTCCATCGACGACTCCCAAACGAGAGGAGCAGCGAAGGTCAGAGAAGAGGACAGCCATGACGGTCCAAATGACGAAGGAATCATTCGCGAAAGGCAAAACTATTCTCAAGTGCCCGTCGTGCTCAGGAGACCATCAACTGGGACGCTGCAGCCAGTTTAAAAACCTTAGCGCTCAGAAAAGAAAGAACTTCGTGTACCAGTCGAAACTGTGCGTCTCGTGTCTCTCCGGAAAACATTTGCTCGCGGAGTGCCCGTCTTCGTATCGGTGTATGGTGTGCGACGGCCATCATCATACCGCGCTTCACGAGGCGTTCTCAAAAAATGCAAACATCGCGGGACCGAGCACGAGCTCGGTGAATACGTTCCGATCGAATCGCGTTGTTTTGCTGGCCACCGCGCGCGTCCTGTTAAAATCCCCGAACGGGCGCAGTGTTTATGCGCGCGCGTTACTCGACCCCGGGTCCGAGACGTCCTTCGTTACTGATGACATCGTGCAAGTGTTACGTCTTCCGCGCCGGAACGTAGAGGTACACTTAACGGGATATCAGGAAATAAACGTGGGTACGGTACGTCACGAAGTATCCGTTTTACTCGCCTCCGGTCGCGATTCCAGCTTCCAACTCTCGTTGAAAGCGTTGGTGACGCAAAAAATTACCGCTCCGACTCCGGCGGTAGAAATCAACGACGAGAAATGGACTCACCTGCAAGGACTCCCGTTGGCCGACGAGGACTTCCGCTCTCCAAATAGGGTGGAGTTGCTCCTAGGGGCAGATGCGTGTGGACACCTTCTCCTCGAGAATCGAATCGGACCAATGGGCACTCCTCCGATTGTCCGAACACCCTTCGGCTGGGCGCCGATGGGTGCAACTATTTCCACGACGTCTGATGGCAGTGGAAACCGTCGGGTGCGATCCTTACTAGTCCAGCCTGCACGAGACCCTCGCGATGATTGGCAGAGGTTCTGGGAACTAGAGGAAGTATCGTCGAAACCGATAAGCTCGCCTCAGGATGATGCGTGCCAACGATACTTCCAGGATACGCACAGCCGAGACCATGAAGGGCGCTATGTTGTGCGCTTGCCGTTCGTTACCACCCCGAGCGCCGATGTCGGTGTTCCGCGACCTGTCGCCGTTCGCATGCTCGTATCATCTGAAGGACGACGAGCGAAGGACGAGATGCTACGCCGGAAATATATCGAATTTCTGGAGGAATACGAACGGCTCGGGCATATGGAGTTAGTCTCGCGGCACTCGACTGGCGGGGGGGAGAATTACCTTCCGCATCACGCCGTGTGGCGGGAAAATGGAGCTTCGAAGAAAATTAGAGTAGTTTTTAATGGCTCTTATGTTTCAGGCAAAGGCAAAGATAGCAATTTCAATAATTACCTGGCTGCAGGACCGAAGCTCCAATCTGACCTCTGGGCCGTCATAACGAAGTGGCGGTTCCATCGACACGCCTTCTCCACGGACATCGTAAAAATGTTTCGCCAGATTAAGGTGCACCCAGAGGACCGAGACTGGCAGAGGATCGTCTGGAGGACGGATCCGAGCGAGGAAGTCCGAGATTTCCGTTTGACGACCGTGACCTACGGCACGACGTCTGCTCCGTACCTCGCCACGAGAGTGCTGCTCCAGCTTGCCGACGACGAAGAGGCTCGATATCCGCGAGGTGCAGCGATGCTCCGAACGAACTCCTATGTCGACGATATCCTCGCAGGAGGAGACGATACAGACGATGCAGAAGAGGCTCGACGTCAGCTCACGGACATCTTGACGGCGGGCGGATTCCCGTTAGATAAGTGGGCGGCAAATTATTTGCCATCGAGCTCCGGTTTCGTTGAATTGTTGCAGCATCATCAGGAGACAGGAGCACTGGGCCTCAAATGGAGTACAGCAAGCGATACGCTGTCGCTGGCGGCTCCGAAACTCATGACCGCGGCAACAGGTCAACGATGGACTAAACGGCTGGTTTTGTCCGAGACTGCTAGGCTTTTCGACCCGCTAGGCTGGTTATCTCCGATCACCGTGGCTGCCAAAATCATGCTGCAGGACCTCTGGTTGTCTGGAGCGTCGTGGGATGAGCCACTGTCTGCGCAGCTCGCCGATCGATGGAATCAGCTTAGATGCGAGATGGAGAGGACCGATCAAATCTCCGTTCCGCGATGGATTGGCTACCGTGCGGCGAGCAGCGACCATGTAGAACTGCACGGATTCAGCGACGCATCCCAAAGAGCCTACTCTGCAGCCATCTTTATAAGGGTGCCAGTTACCGGTGCAAAGGCCGAGACGCACTTATTGATGGCGAAAACCAAGGTCGCTCCAACGAAACCTCAGAGCATTCCCAGACTGGAGCTGTGTGGCGCTCTTCTGCTGGCCCGATTGCTGAGAGCCGTGAGAGACGCGATGCAGCCTCGCAGTGTGACGATGCACGCGTGGACAGATGCATCTGTCGTTCTAGCCTGGGTAAGATCGCATGCTTCCAGGTGGAAACCGTTCGTGGCGCATAGGGTGGCCGAGATCCAGCGCCTGCTGCCGGAGGTTGAATGGCGACACACGAGGACGCACGAAAATCCTGCAGATCTTGCCACGCGTGGGATCACGGCGCAGGTATTGGTCGACGACGATCTCTGGTGGACGGGTCCCCCGTGGTTGTCAAGGCCTCAGGAGGACTGGCCTGGCTCACATGAGGTCGACGACAGTGAGGCCCCGGAGCGCAGAGTGACGGTGACGACGACAACAGTCAGTAAAACGAAGCCCTGCGAGCGTCCTAGCCTGAAAGCAGCTTTCGAGTCGCCCTGGGATCCGCTTCGATTCTCGTCAATATTGAGGTTGGTCAGGGTGACAGCGTATGTGCGACGTTTCGTCAACAACGCTCGCTCCATCGATACACCACGACATGGGTTCTTGACCGCTACCGAGATTGATGAGGCATGGGTGAGCGTCCACCGAATGAGCCAAGCGGATGACTTTGGCGACGAACTTGCGGAGCTGGAGACGGGTAAGAGCATCAAATCGACTTCGCCTCTTGTTCCTCTTCGGCCGATTGTAGATCGTCAAGGTGTCCTACGAGTGGGAGGACGACTGGACCACGCAGCGGTGGCATTCGATCAAAGGCACTCTGTGATCGTTGACCGACAGTCTCCATTGGCAACCTTGCTGATAAGGTCGGCTCACCTTCGGACGCTCCATGGCGGAGTGACCTTGACGCGGGCGACGCTCAGGCTCACCCACTGGATCCCGCGGGACAAGCCTTTGGTGAAGCGGACCATCAGAGGTTGCGTCACATGCACTCGTCTCCAAGGACGCACTGGTAAACAGCAGATGGGAATGCTGCCTGCCCTACGAGTGCAACCAGCAAGGGCATTTTCGGTCAGCGGAGTCGATTACGCTGGTCCAATTCCGATGCTCATGACGAGAGCGAGGGGTCAACGTACCACTAAAGGATACATTGTTGTCTTTGTGTGTTTATGCACCAAGGCAGTTCATTTAGATGTAGTTTCTGATTTGTCCTCAGCTTCCTTCATCGCCGCCTTCAAGCGCTTCGTAGCTCGGCGAGGAAACTGCACAAAAATGTTAAGCGACAACGCCACGACGTTCAGAGGTGCCGATCAGCTTCTGAAGCGCATGTTCAACGCCGCATCGGCGTTCTACCAGGAAACAGCGGAGTTGCTTGCCGCCGACGGGACGGAATGGAGCTTCATACCGCCGTATTCTCCACATTTCGGTGGTCTGTGGGAAGCGGCAGTAAAATCCACAAAGAGGCATCTGCGACGCACGATAGGGGAGCAGAAGCTCACCTTCGAGGAGCTTTCCACCTTGCTGTGTCAAGTGGAAGCTTGCTTGAATTCTCGACCCCTTGCCGCCTTGTCCGATGATCCAAATGATCCTTCCTTCCTCACACCGAATCACCTAGTCAACGCTAATTCGTTGTGTGCAGTTCCAGAACCGGGTGAAGAAATCACGTACGATGCTGGAAAAAGGAGATGGAACCTTATATCCAGACTCCTGGAAGGCTTTTGGAAGCGTTGGCGCACCGAGTACCTGAGCCAGTTGCAGACACTTCCGAAATGGCAAAAGGCACGGGAGAATCTTGCTGTCGGAGCCATCGTACTACTGAAGGACGACCTCGCACCGCCTACGAAATGGCCGCTCGGACGAGTCGTCGAAGTGCAGCGAGGATCCGACGGACGAGTACGTGTAGCGGCCGTGAAGACTGCCACTCGTACCACCACGCGGGCCGTCCAACGCCTCGTACCGCTCATTTCGGCAGAAGAATCCTCAGGCGAAGAAATCTGACTCTCTTCACGGCGGGCGGTGCACCGATGCGCTGAACGTCGTCGAGACTCGTGTTGACGCGCACTAGACCGATGTATATATTGTATATAGTTGTATATAGCGCACTTTGTTTTGTTTTCATTGTTCACTTTTAGCACGTAACGGATAGAATTGCATTTTGTTGATATTGTTCACTGCAACCATGTAAAATCACCGAACGATTTTGATCACTCACATTGAACACACACGTCGCAAAGTCGCGAAAATCGTTGCATTATTTCGTTGCCGACCCGACAACGAGGCGGGCGGTATGTTCGAGTAAAAACAGATCAGCTGTTCGGTATCGCTGTGCGAAGACACGAATACATTCGCACGGTGTACCGTGCTGAGCGAGTGTGTATTGACAACTGCCGAAAAGTACCGATAATGAGGACTCGATCGTTGTCGTTGCTTGTCTCTCTCTCTCTCCCCGCACACTTCGGGCGGACCGAGTAGTTCGGGGTGCGCGGCGAGGGGAACGAACCGCGACAATATACACAACGATCGGTCGGGTCCTCGTTCTCTCTGTTCTAAGAATCGTCGCGACGATAATCGGAATCATAAAACCAGCACGTGCTCGATCCTTTTGTTCTTACCGAAAGATTAAAAGTCTAGTCGTATTGCGAAATTGTATCGCGAGTGACGGTGGTCAAACCAACAAATTAAAACGCTCTCCCAAACACACGCTTATTTCTTAAAAGCCTTTATTCGTTGGCTATTTCGGTGGATCGTAAATTCAAGTTTCCGCGTAACGGAAACCAGTGAAGATCCAAAACAATTAGAAGGTATTTTCAATAATACACTGCATATTACGTTATATTACAAGGTATTTTCAATGATACACTGCATATTACGTTATAATATAAGGTATTTTCAATGATACACTACAAATTACGAAATATTATAAGGTATTTTCTATGATACACTGTATATTACGTTATAATATAAGGTATTTTCAATGATACACTGCATATTACGTTATATTATAAGGTATTTTCAATGATACACTGCATATTACGATATATTATACGGTATTTTCAATGATACGCTGTATATTACGTTATGTTATAAGGTATTTTCAATGATACACTGCATATTACGTTATATTATAATGTATTTTCAATGATACACTGCATATTACGTTATATTATAAGGTATTTTCAATGATAAACTACGATATATTAGAAGGTATTTTCAGTGATACACTGCATATTTCGTTATATTATAAGGTATTTTCAATGATACACTGTATATTACGTTATATTATAAGGTATTTTCAATGATAAACTACGATATATTAGAAGGTATTTTCAATGATACACTGCATATTACGATATATTATAAGGTATTTTCAATGATACGCTGCATAGTACATTATATTATAAGGTATTTTCAATGATACACTGCATATTACGTTATATTATAATGTATTTTCAATGATACACTGCATATTACGTTATATTATAAGGTATTTTCAATGATACACTGCATATTACGTTATATTATAAGGTATTTTCAATGATAAACTACGATATATTAGAAGGTATTTTCAGTGATACACTGCATATTTCGTTATATTATAAGGTATTTTCAATGATACACTGTATATTACGTTATATTATAAGGTATTTTCAATGATAAACTACGATATATTAGAAGTTATTTTCAATGATACACTGCACATTACGATATATTATAAGGTATTTTCAATGATACGCTGCATAGTACATTATATTATAAGGTATTTTCAATGATACACTGTATATTACGTTATGTTATAAGGTATTTTCAATGATACACTGCATATTACGTTATATTATAAGGTATTTTCAATGATACACTGTATATTACGTTATATTATAAGGTATTTTCAATGATAAACTACGATATATTAGAAGGTATTTTCAGTGATACACTGCATATTTCGTTATATTATAAGGTATTTTCTATGATACACTGTATATTACGTTATATTATAAGGTATTTTCAATGATAAACTACGATATATTAGAAGGTATTTTCAATGATACACTGCATATTACGATATATTATAAGGTATTTTCAATGATACGCTGCATAGTACATTATATTATAAGGTATTTTCAATGATACACTGCATATTACGTTATATTATAAGGTATTTTCAATGATACACTGCATATTACGATATATTATAAGGTATTTTCAATGATACGCTGTATATTACGTTATGTTATAAGGTATTTTCAATGATACACTGCATATTACGTTATATTATAATGTATTTTCAATGATACACTGCATATTACGTTATATTATAATGTATTTTCAATGATAAACTACGATATATTAGAAGGTATTTTCAGTGATACACTGCATATTTCGTTATATTATAAGGTATTTTCAATGATACACTGTATATTACGTTATATTATAAGGTATTTTCAATGATAAACTACGATATATTAGAAGGTATTTTCAATGATACACTGCATATTACGATATATTATAAGGTATTTTCAATGATACGCTGCATAGTACATTATATTATAAGGTATTTTCAATGATACACTGCATATTACGTTATATTATAATGTATTTTCAATGATACACTGCATATTACGTTATATTATAAGGTATTTTCAATGATACACTGCATATTACGTTATATTATAAGGTATTTTCAATGATAAACTACGATATATTAGAAGGTATTTTCAGTGATACACTGCATATTTCGTTATATTATAAGGTATTTTCAATGATACACTGTATATTACGTTATATTATAAGGTATTTTCAATGATAAACTACGATATATTAGAAGTTATTTTCAATGATACACTGCACATTACGATATATTATAAGGTATTTTCAATGATACGCTGCATAGTACATTATATTATAAGGTATTTTCAATGATACACTGTATATTACGTTATGTTATAAGGTATTTTCAATGATACACTGCATATTACGTTATATTATAATGTATTTTCAATGATACACTGTATATTACGTTATATTATAAGGTATTTTCAATGATAAACTACGATATATTAGAAGGTATTTTCAGTGATACACTGCATATTTCGTTATAGTATAAGGTATTTTCAATGATACACTGTATATTACGTTATATTATAAGGTATTTTCAATGATAAACTACGATATATTAGAAGGTATTTTCAATGATACACTGCATATTACGATATATTATAAGGTATTTTCAATGATACGCTGCATAGTACATTATATTATAAGGTATTTTCAATGATACACTGTATATTACGTTATGTTATAAGGTATTTTCAATGATACACTGTATATTACGTTATATTATAAGGTATTTTCAATGATAAACAACGATATATTAGAAGGTATTTTCAATGATACACTGCATATTACGTTATATTATAAGGTATTTTCAATGATACACTGCATATTCCGTTATATTATAAGGTATTTTCTATGATACTCTGCATATTCCGTTATATTATAAGGTATTTTCTATGATACACTGCATATTACGTTATATTATAAGGTATTTTCAATGATAAACTACGATATATTAGAAGGTATTTTCAGTGATACACTGCATATTTCGTTATATTATAAGGTATTTTCAATGATACACTGTATATTACGTTATATTATAAGGTATTTTCAATGATAAACTACGATATATTAGAAGTTATTTTCAATGATACACTGCACATTACGATATATTATAAGGTATTTTCAATGATACGCTGCATAGTACATTATATTATAAGGTATTTTCAATGATACACTGTATATTACGTTATGTTATAAGGTATTTTCAATGATACACTGCATATTACGTTATATTATAATGTATTTTCAATGATACACTGTATATTACGTTATATTATAAGGTATTTTCAATGATAAACTACGATATATTAGAAGGTATTTTCAGTGATACACTGCATATTTCGTTATATTATAAGGTATTTTCAATGATACACTGTATATTACGTTATATTATAAGGTATTTTCAATGATAAACTACGATATATTAGAAGGTATTTTCAATGATACACTGCATATTACGATATATTATAAGGTATTTTCAATGATACGCTGCATAGTACATTATATTATAAGGTATTTTCAATGATACACTGCATATTACGTTATATTATAAGGTATTTTCAATGATACACTGCATATTACGATATATTATAAGGTATTTTCAATGATACACTGCATATTACGTTATGTTATAAGGTATTTTCAATGATACACTGCATATTACGTTATATTATAATGTATTTTCAATGATACACTGCATATTACGTTATATTATAAGGTATTTTCAATGATAAACTACGATATATTAGAAGGTATTTTCAGTGATACACTGCATATTTCGTTATATTATAAGGTATTTTCAATGATACACTGTATATTACGTTATATTATAAGGTATTTTCAATGATAAACTACGATATATTAGAAGGTATTTTCAATGATACACTGCATATTACGATATATTATAAGGTATTTTCAATGATACGCTGCATAGTACATTATATTATAAGGTATTTTCAATGATACACTGCATATTACGTTATATTATAAGGTATTTTCAATGATACACTGCATATTACGTTATATTATAAGGTATTTTCAATGATACACTGCATATTACGTTATATTATAAGGTATTTTCAATGATAAACTACGATATATTAGAAGGTATTTTCAGTGATACACTGCATATTTCGTTATATTATAAGGTATTTTCAATGATACACTGTATATTACGTTATATTATAAGGTATTTTCAATGATAAACTACGATATATTAGAAGTTATTTTCAATGATACACTGCACATTACGATAGAAGGTATTTTCAGTGATACACTGCATATTTCGTTATATTATAAGGTATTTTCAATGATACACTGTATATTACGTTATGTTATAAGGTATTTTCAATGATACACTGCATATTACGTTATATTATAATGTATTTTCAATGATACACTGTATATTACGTTATATTATAAGGTATTTTCAATGATAAACTACGATATATTAGAAGGTATTTTCAGTGATACACTGCATATTTCGTTATATTATAAGGTATTTTCAATGATACACTGCATATTACGTTATATTATAAGGTATTTTCAATGATAAACTACGATATATTAGAAGGTATTTTCAATGATACACTGCATATTACGATATATTATAAGGTATTTTCAATGATACGCTGCATAGTACATTATATTATAAGGTATTTTCAATGATACACTGTATATTACGTTATGTTATAAGGTATTTTCAATGATACACTGTATATTACGTTATATTATAAGGTATTTTCAATGATAAACAACGATATATTAGAAGGTATTTTCAATGATACACTGCATATTACGCTATATTATAAGGTATTTTCAATGATACACTGCATATTCCGTTATATTATAAGGTATTTTCTATGATACTCTGCATATTCCGTTATATTATAAGGTATTTTCTATGATACACTGCATATTACGTTATATTATAAGGTATTTTCAATGATACACTGCATATTACGTTATATTATAAGGTATTTTCAATGATACACTGCATATTACGATATATTATAAGGTATTTTCAATGATACGCTGCATAGTACATTATATTATAAGGTATTTTCTATGATACACTGTATATTACGTTATAATATAAGGTATTTTCAATGATACACTGCATATTACGTTATATTATAAGGTATTTTCAATGATACGCTGTATATTACGTTATGTTATAAGGTATTTTCAATGATACACTGCATATTACGTTATATTATAATGTATTTTCAATGATACACTGCATATTACGTTATATTATAAGGTATTTTCAATGATAAACTACGATATATTAGAAGGTATTTTCAGTGATACACTGCATATTTCGTTATATTATAAGGTATTTTCAATGATACACTGTATATTACGTTATATTATAAGGTATTTTCAATGATAAACTACGATATATTAGAAGGTATTTTCAATGATACACTGCATATAACGATATATTATAAGGTATTTTCAATGATACGCTGCATAGTACATTATATTATAAGGTATTTTCAATGATACACTGCATATTACGTTATATTATAATGTATTTTCAATGATACACTGCAGATTACGTTATATTATAAGGTATTTTCAATGATACACTGCATATTACGTTATATTATAAGGTATTTTCAATGATAAACTGCGATATATTAGAAGGTATTTTCAATGATACACTGCATATTACGTTATATTATAAGGTATTTTCTATGATACACTGTATATTACGTTATATTATTAGGTATATTCAATGATACACTGCATATTACGTTATATTATAATGTATTTTCAATTATACACTGTATATTACGTTATATTATAAGGTATTTTCAATGATAAACTACGATATATTAGAAGGTATTTTCAATGATACACTGCATATTACGTTATATTATAAGGTATTTTCAATGATAAACTACGATATATTAGAAGGTATTTTCAATGATACACTGCATATAACGATATATTATAAGGTATTTTCAATGATACGCTGCATAGTACATTATATTATAAGGTATTTTCAATGATACACTGCATATTACGTTATATTATAATGTATTTTCAATGATACACTGCATATTACGTTATATTATAAGGTATTTTCAATGATACACTGCATATTACGCTATATTATAAGGTATTTTCAATGATAAACTACGATATATTAGAAGGTGTTTTCAGTGATACACTGCATATTTCGTTATATTATAAGGTATTTTCAATGATACACTGTATATTACGTTATATTATAAGGTATTTTCAATGATAAACTACGATATATTAGAAGGTATTTTCAATGATACACTGCATATTACGTTATATTATAAGGTATTTTCTATGATACACTGTATATTACGTTATATTATTAGGTATATTCAATGATACACTGCATATTAAGTTATATTATAGGAAATTTTCAATGATACACTGCATATTACGCTATATTATAAGGTATTTTCAATGATACACTGCATATTACGTTATATTATAAGGTATTTTCAATGATAAACTACAATATATTATAAGGTATTTTCAATGATACACTGCATATTACGCTATATTATAAGGTATTTTCAATGATACACTACAAATTACGATATATTAGAAGGTATTTTCAATGATACACTGCACATTACGATATATTATAAGGTATTTTCAATGATACGCTGCATAGTACATTTTATTATAAGGTATTTTCAATGATACACTGTATATTACGTTATGTTATAAGGTATTTTCAATGATACACTGCATATTACGTTATATTATAATGTATTTTCAATGATACACTGTATATTACGTTATATTATAAGGTATTTTCAATGATAAACTACGATATATTAGAAGGTATTTTCAATGATACACTGCATATTACGTTATATTATAAGGTATTTTCTATGATACACTGTATATTACGTTATATTATTAGGTATATTCAATGATACACTGCATATTAAGTTATATTATAGGAAATTTTCAATGATACACTGCATATTACGCTATATTATAAGGTATTTTCAATGATACACTGCATATTACGTTATATTATAAGGTATTTTCAATGATAAACTACAATATATTATAAGGTATTTTCAATGATACACTGCATATTACGCTATATTATAAGGTATTTTCAATGATACACTACAAATTACGATATATTAGAAGGTATTTTCAATGATACACTGCACATTACGATATATTATAAGGTATTTTCAATGATACGCTGCATAGTACATTTTATTATAAGGTATTTTCAATGATACACTGTATATTACGTTATGTTATAAGGTATTTTCAATGATACACTGCATATTACGTTATATTATAATGTATTTTCAATGATACACTGTATATTACGTTATATTATAAGGTATTTTCAATGATAAACTACGATATATTAGAAGGTATTTTCAATGATACACTGCATATTACGTTATATTATAAGGTATTTTCAATGATAAACTACGATATATTAGAAGGTATTTTCAATGATACACTGCATATAACGATATATTATAAGGTATTTTCAATGATACGCTGCATAGTACATTATATTATAAGGTATTTTCAATGATACACTGCATATTACGTTATATTATAAGGTATTTTCAATGATACACTGCATATTACGTTATATTATAAGGTATTTTCAATGATACACTGCATATTACGCTATATTATAAGGTATTTTCAATGATAAACTACGATATATTAGAAGGTGTTTTCAGTGATACACTGCATATTTCGTTATATTATAAGGTATTTTCAATGATACACTGTATATTACGTTATATTATAAGGTATTTTCAATGATAAACTACGATATATTAGAAGGTATTTTCAATGATACACTGCATATTACGTTATATTATAAGGTATTTTCTATGATACACTGTATATTACGTTATATTATTAGGTATATTCAATGATACACTGCATATTAAGTTATATTATAGGAAATTTTCAATGATACACTGCATATTACGCTATATTATAAGGTATTTTCAATGATACACTGCATATTACGTTATATTATAAGGTATTTTCAATGATAAACTACAATATATTATAAGGTATTTTCAATGATACACTGCATATTACGCTATATTATAAGGTATTTTCAATGATACACTACAAATTACGATATATTAGAAGGTATTTTCAATGATACACTGCACATTACGATATATTATAAGGTATTTTCAATGATACGCTGCATAGTACATTTTATTATAAGGTATTTTCAATGATACACTGTATATTACGTTATGTTATAAGGTATTTTCAATGATACACTGCATATTACGTTATATTATAATGTATTTTCAATGATACACTGCATATTACGTTATATTATAAGGTATTTTCAATGATAAACTACGATATATTAGAAGGTATTTTCAATGATACACTGCATATTACGTTATATTATAAGGTATTTTCTATGATACACTGTATATTACGTTATATTATTAGGTATATTCAATGATACACTGCATATTAAGTTATATTATAGGAAATTTTCAATGATACACTGCATATTACGCTATATTATAAGGTATTTTCAATGATACACTGCATATTACGTTATATTATAAGGTATTTTCAATGATAAACTACAATATATTATAAGGTATTTTCAATGATACACTGCATATTACGCTATATTATAAGGTATTTTCAATGATACACTACAAATTACGATATATTAGAAGGTATTTTCAATGATACACTGCACATTACGATATATTATAAGGTATTTTCAATGATACGCTGCATAGTACATTTTATTATAAGGTATTTTCAATGATACACTGTATATTACGTTATATTATAAGGTATTTTCAATGATACACTGCATATTACGTTATATTATAATGTATTTTCAATGATACACTGTATATTACGTTATATTATAAGGTATTTTCAATGATAAACTACGATATATTAGAAGGTATTTTCAATGATACACTGCATATTACGTTATATTATAAGGTATTTTCTATGATACACTGTATATTACGTTATATTATTAGGTATATTCAATGATACACTGCATATTAAGTTATATTATAGGAAATTTTCAATGATACACTGCATATTACGCTATATTATAAGGTATTTTCAATGATACACTGCATATTACGTTATATTATAAGGTATTTTCAATGATAAACTACAATATATTATAAGGTATTTTCAATGATACACTGCATATTACGCTATATTATAAGGTATTTTCAATGATACACTACAAATTACGAAATATTATAAGATATTTTCAATGATACACTGCATATTACGATATATTATAAGGTATTTTCAATGATACACTGCATAGTACGTTATATTATAAGGTATTATCAATGATACACTGCATATTACGTTATATTATAATGTATTTTCAATGATACACTGCATATTACGTTATATTATAAGGTATTTTCAATGATACACTGCATATTACGTTATATTATAAGGTATTTTCAATGATAAACTACGATATATTAGAAGGTATTTTCAGTGATACACTGCATATTTCGTTATATTATAAGGTATTTTCAATGATACACTGTATATTACGTTATATTATAAGGTATTTTCAATGATAAACTACGATATATTAGAAGGTATTTTCAATGATACACTGCACATTACGATATATTATAAGGTATTTTCAATGATACGCTGCATAGTACATTATATTATAAGGTATTTTCAATGATACACTGTATATTACGCTATATTATAAGGTATTTTCTATGATACACTGTATATTACGTTATAATATAAGGTATTTTCAATGATACACTGCATATTACGATATATTATAAGGTATTTTCAATGATACGCTGCATAGTACATTATATTATAAGGTATTTTCAATGATACACTGCACATTACGATATATTATAAGGTATTTTCAATGATACGCTGCATAGTACATTATATTATAAGGTATTTTCAATGATACACTGTATATTACGTTATGTTATAAGGTATTTTCAATGATACACTGCATATTACGTTATATTATAATGTATTTTCAATGATACACTGTATATTACGTTATATTATAAGGTATTTTCAATGATAAACTACGATATATTAGAAGGTATTTTCAGTGATACACTGCATATTTCGTTATATTATAAGGTATTTTCAATGATACACTGTATATTACGTTATATTATAAGGTATTTTCAATGATAAACTACGATATATTAGAAGGTATTTTCAATGATACACTGCATATTACGATATATTATAAGGTATTTTCAATGATACGCTGCATAGTACATTATATTATAAGGTATTTTCAATGATACACTGTATATTACGTTATGTTATAAGGTATTTTCAATGATACACTGTATATTACGTTATATTATAAGGTATTTTCAATGATAAACAACGATATATTAGAAGGTATTTTCAATGATACACTGCATATTACGCTATATTATAAGGTATTTTCAATGATACACTGCATATTCCGTTATATTATAAGGTATTTTCTATGATACTCTGCATATTCCGTTATATTATAAGGTATTTTCTATGATACACTGCATATTACGTTATATTATAAGGTATTTTCAATGATACACTGCATATTACGTTATATTATAAGGTATTTTCAATGATACACTGCATATTACGATATATTATAAGGTATTTTCAATGATACGCTGCATAGTACATTATATTATAAGGTATTTTCTATGATACACTGTATATTACGTTATAATATAAGGTATTTTCAATGATACACTGCATATTACGTTATATTATAAGGTATTTTCAATGATTCACTGCATATTACGATATATTATAAGGTATTTTCAATGATACACTGCATATTACGATATATTATAAGGTATTTTCAATGATACGCTGCATAGTACATTATATTATAAGGTATTTTCAATGATACACTGCATATTACGATATATTATAAGGTATTTTCAATGATACGCTGTATATTACGTTATGTTATAAGGTATTTTCAATGATACACTGCATATTACGTTATATTATAATGTATTTTCAATGATACACTGCATATTACGTTATATTATAAGGTATTTTCAATGATAAACTACGATATATTAGAAGGTATTTTCAGTGATACACTGCATATTTCGTTATATTATAAGGTATTTTCAATGATACACTGTATATTACGTTATATTATAAGGTATTTTCAATGATAAACTACGATATATTAGAAGGTATTTTCAATGATACACTGCATATAACGATATATTATAAGGTATTTTCAATGATACGCTGCATAGTACATTATATTATAAGGTATTTTCAATGATACACTGCATATTACGTTATATTATAATGTATTTTCAATGATACACTGCATATTACGTTATATTATAAGGTATTTTCAATGATACACTGCATATTACGTTATATTATAAGGTATTTTCAATGATAAACTACGATATATTAGAAGGTATTTTCAATGATACACTGCATATTACGTTATATTATAAGGTATTTTCTATGATACACTGTATATTACGTTATATTATTAGGTATATTCAATGATACACTGCATATTACGTTATATTATAATGTATTTTCAATGATACACTGTATATTACGTTATATTATAAGGTATTTTCAATGATAAACTACGATATATTAGAAGGTATTTTCAATGATACACTGCATATTACGTTATATTATAAGGTATTTTCAATGATAAACTACGATATATTAGAAGGTATTTTCAATGATACACTGCATATAACGATATATTATAAGGTATTTTCAATGATACGCTGCATAGTACATTATATTATAAGGTATTTTCAATGATACACTGCATATTACGTTATATTATAATGTATTTTCAATGATACACTGCATATTACGTTATATTATAAGGTATTTTCAATGATACACTGCATATTACGCTATATTATAAGGTATTTTCAATGGTAAACTACGATATATTAGAAGGTATTTTCAGTGATACACTGCATATTTCGTTATATTATAAGGTATTTTCAATGATACACTGTATATTACGTTATATTATAAGGTATTTTCAATGATAAACTACGATATATTAGAAGGTATTTTCAATGATACACTGCACATTACGATATATTATAAGGTATTTTCAATGATACGCTGCATAGTACATTTTATTATAAGGTATTTTCAATGATACACTGTATATTACGTTATGTTATAAGGTATTTTCAATGATACACTGCATATTACGTTATATTATAATGTATTTTCAATGATACACTGTATATTACGTTATATTATAAGGTATTTTCAATGATAAACTACGATATATTAGAAGGTATTTTCAATGATACACTGCACATTACGATATATTATAAGGTATTTTCAATGATACGCTGCATAGTACATTATATTATAAGGTATTTTCAATGATACACTGTATATTACGCTATATTATAAGGTATTTTCTATGATACACTGTATATTACGTTATAATATAAGGTATTTTCAATGATACACTGCATATTACGTTATATTATAAGGTATTTTCAATGATTCACTGCATATTACGATATATTATAAGGTATTTTCAATGATACACTGCATATTTCGTTATATTATAAGGTATTTTCAATGATACACTGTATATTACGTTATATTATAAGGTATTTTCAATGATAAACTACGATATATTAGAAGGTATTTTCAATGATACACTGCATATAACGATATATTATAAGGTATTTTCAATGATACGCTGCATAGTACATTATATTATAAGGTATTTTCAATGATACACTGCATATTACGTTATATTATAATGTATTTTCAATGATACACTGCATATTACGTTATATTATAAGGTATTTTCAATGATACACTGCATATTACGTTATATTATAAGGTATTTTCAATGATAAACTACGATATATTATAAGGTATTTTCAATGATACGCTGCATAGTACATTATATTATAAGGTATTTTCAATGATACACTGTATATTACGTTATGTTATAAGGTATTTTCAATGATACACTGCATATTACGTTATATTATAATGTATTTTCAATGATACACTGTATATTACGTTATATTATAAGGTATTTTCAATGATAAACTACGATATATTAGAAGGTATTTTCAATGATACACTGCATATTACGTTATATTATAAGGTATTTTCTATGATACACTGTATATTACGTTATATTATTAGGTATATTCAATGATACACTGCATATTAAGTTATATTATAGGAAATTTTCAATGATACACTGCATATTACGCTATATTATAAGGTATTTTCAATGATACACTGCATATTACGTTATATTATAAGGTATTTTCAATGATAAACTACAATATATTATAAGGTATTTTCAATGATACACTGCATATTACGCTATATTATAAGGTATTTTCAATGATACACTACAAATTACGATATATTAGAAGGTATTTTCAATGATACACTGCACATTACGATATATTATAAGGTATTTTCAATGATACGCTGCATAGTACATTTTATTATAAGGTATTTTCAATGATACACTGTATATTACGTTATGTTATAAGGTATTTTCAATGATACACTGCATATTACGTTATATTATAATGTATTTTCAATGATACACTGTATATTACGTTATATTATAAGGTATTTTCAATGATAAACTACGATATATTAGAAGGTATTTTCAATGATACACTGCATATTACGTTATATTATAAGGTATTTTCTATGATACACTGTATATTACGTTATATTATTAGGTATATTCAATGATACACTGCATATTAAGTTATATTATAGG
This sequence comes from Lasioglossum lativentre, assembly GCA_916610255.1. Taxonomy (NCBI): domain Eukaryota; kingdom Metazoa; phylum Arthropoda; class Insecta; order Hymenoptera; family Halictidae; genus Lasioglossum; species Lasioglossum lativentre. The sequence goes on along the minus strand of CAKAJI010000196.1, from coordinate 130,344 downwards.
AAATTTTCAATGATACACTGCATATTACGCTATATTATAAGGTATTTTCAATGATACACTGCATATTACGTTATATTATAAGGTATTTTCAATGATAAACTACAATATATTATAAGGTATTTTCAATGATACACTGCATATTACGCTATATTATAAGGTATTTTCAATGATACACTACAAATTACGAAATATTATAAGATATTTTCAATGATACACTGCATATTACGATATATTATAAGGTATTTTCAATGATACACTGCATAGTACGTTATATTATAAGGTATTATCAATGATACACTGCATATTACGTTATATTATAATGTATTTTCAATGATACACTGCATATTACGTTATATTATAAGGTATTTTCAATGATACACTGCATATTACGTTATATTATAGGGTATTTTCAATGATAAACTACGATATATTAGAAGGTATTTTCAGTGATACACTGCATATTTCGTTATATTATAAGGTATTTTCAATGATACACTGTATATTACGTTATATTATAAGGTATTTTCAATGATAAACTACGATATATTAGAAGGTATTTTCAATGATTCACTGCATATTACGATATATTATAAGGTATTTTCAATGATACACTGCATATTACGATATATTATAAGGTATTTTCAATGATACGCTGCATAGTACATTATATTATAAGGTATTTTCAATGATACACTGCATATTACGATATATTATAAGGTATTTTCAATGATACACTGCATATTACGTTATATTATAAGGTATTTTCAATGATACACTGCATATTACGCTATATTATAAGGTATTTTCAATGATAAACTACGATATATTAGAAGGTATTTTCAGTGATACACTGCATATTTCGTTATATTATAAGGTATTTTCAATGATACACTGTATATTACGTTATATTATAAGGTATTTTCAATGATAAACTACGATATATTAGAAGGTATTTTCAATGATACACTGCATATTACGATATATTATAAGGTATTTTCAATGATACACTGCATATTACGATATATTATAAGGTATTTTCAATGATACGCTGCATAGTACATTATATTATAAGGTATTTTCAATGATACACTGCATATTACGATATATTATAAGGTATTTTCAATGATACGCTGTATATTACGTTATGTTATAAGGTATTTTCAATGATACACTGCATATTACGTTATATTATAATGTATTTTCAATGATACACTGCATATTACGTTATATTATAAGGTATTTTCAATGATAAACTACGATATATTAGAAGGTATTTTCAGTGATACACTGCATATTTCGTTATATTATAAGGTATTTTCAATGATACACTGTATATTACGTTATATTATTAGGTATATTCAATGATACACTGCATATTACGTTATATTATAATGTATTTTCAATGATACACTGTATATTACGTTATATTATAAGGTATTTTCAATGATAAACTACGATATATTAGAAGGTATTTTCAATGATACACTGCATATTACGTTATATTATAAGGTATTTTCAATGATAAACTACGATATATTAGAAGGTATTTTCAATGATACACTGCATATTACGTTATATTATAATGTATTTTCAATGATACACTGCATATTACGTTATATTATAAGGTATTTTCAATGATAAACTACGATATATTAGAAGGTATTTTCAGTGATACACTGCATATTTCGTTATATTATAAGGTATTTTCAATGATACACTGTATATTACGTTATATTATTAGGTATATTCAATGATACACTGCATATTACGTTATATTATAATGTATTTTCAATGATACACTGCATATTACGTTATATTATAAGGTATTTTCAATGATACACTGCATATTACGCTATATTATAAGGTATTTTCATTGATAAACTACGATATATTAGAAGGTATTTTCAGTGATACACTGCATATTTCGTTATATTATAAGGTATTTTCAATGATACACTGTATATTACGTTATATTATAAGGTATTTTCAGTGATAAACTACGATATATTAGAAGGTATTTTCAATGATACACTGCACATTACGATATATTATAAGGTATTTTCAATGATACGCTACATAGTACATTATATTATAAGGTATTTTCAATGATACACTGTATATTACGTTATGTTATAAGGTATTTTCAATGATACACTGCATATTACGTTATATTATAATGTATTTTCAATGATACACTGTATATTACGTTATATTATTAGGTATATTCAATGATACACTGCATATTAAGTTATATTATAGGAAATTTTCAATGATACACTGCATATTACGCTATATTATAAGGTATTTTCAATGATACACTGCATATTACGTTATATTATAAGGTATTTTCAATGATAAACTACGATATATTATAATGTATTTTCAATGATACACTGCATATTACGTTATATTATAAGGTATTTTCAATGATACACTGCATATTACGTTATATTATAAGGTATTTTCAATGATAAACTACGATATATTAGAAGGTATTTTCAATGATACACTGCATATTACGTTATATTATAAGGTATTTTCAATGATAAACTACGATATATTAGAAGGTATTTTCAATGATTCACTGCATATTACGATATATTATAAGGTATTTTCAATGATACACTGCATATTACGATATATTATAAGGTATTTTCAATGATACGCTGCATAGTACATTATATTATAAGGTATTTTCAATGATACACTGCATATTACGATATATTATAAGGTATTTTCAATGATACGCTGTATATTACGTTATGTTATAAGGTATTTTCAATGATACACTGCATATTACGCTATATTATAAGGTATTTTCAATGATAAACTACGATATATTAGAAGGTATTTTCAGTGATACACTGCATATTTCGTTATATTATAAGGTATTTTCAATGATACACTGTATATTACGTTATATTATAAGGTATTTTCAATGATAAACTACGATATATTAGAAGGTATTTTCAATGATTCACTGCATATTACGATATATTATAAGGTATTTTCAATGATACACTGCATATTACGATATATTATAAGGTATTTTCAATGATACGCTGCATAGTACATTATATTATAAGGTATTTTCAATGATACACTGCATATTACGATATATTATAAGGTATTTTCAATGATACGCTGTATATTACGTTATGTTATAAGGTATTTTCAATGATACACTGCATATTACGTTATATTATAATGTATTTTCAATGATACACTGCATATTACGTTATATTATAAGGTATTTTCAATGATAAACTACGATATATTAGAAGGTATTTTCAGTGATACACTGCATATTTCGTTATATTATAAGGTATTTTCAATGATACACTGTATATTACGTTATATTATTAGGTATATTCAATGATACACTGCATATTACGTTATATTATAATGTATTTTCAATGATACACTGTATATTACGTTATATTATAAGGTATTTTCAATGATAAACTACGATATATTAGAAGGTATTTTCAATGATACACTGCATATTACGTTATATTATAAGGTATTTTCAATGATAAACTACGATATATTAGAAGGTATTTTCAATGATACACTGCATATTACGTTATATTATAATGTATTTTCAATGATACACTGCATATTACGTTATATTATAAGGTATTTTCAATGATAAACTACGATATATTAGAAGGTATTTTCAGTGATACACTGCATATTACGTTATATTATAAGGTATTTTCAATGATACACTGTATATTACGTTATATTATTAGGTATATTCAATGATACACTGCATATTACGTTATATTATAATGTATTTTCAATGATACACTGCATATTACGTTATATTATAAGGTATTTTCAATGATACACTGCATATTACGCTATATTATAAGGTATTTTCATTGATAAACTACGATATATTAGAAGGTATTTTCAGTGATACACTGCATATTACGTTATATTATAAGGTATTTTCAATGATACACTGTATATTACGTTATATTATAAGGTATTTTCAGTGATAAACTACGATATATTATAAGGTATTTTCAATGATACACTGCACATTACCATATATTATAAGGTATTTTCAATGATACGCTACATAGTACATTATATTATAAGGTATTTTCAATGATACACTGTATATTACGTTATGTTATAAGGTATTTTCAATGATACACTGCATATTACGTTATATTATAATGTATTTTCAATGATACACTGTATATTACGTTATATTATTAGGTATATTCAATGATACACTGCATATTAAGTTATATTATAGGAAATTTTCAATGATACACTGCATATTACGCTATATTATAAGGTATTTTCAATGATACACTGCATATTACGTTATATTATAAGGTATTTTCAATGATAAACTACGATATATTATAATGTATTTTCAATGATACACTGCATATTACGTTATATTATAAGGTATTTTCAATGATACACTGCATATTACGTTATATTATAAGGTATTTTCAATGATAAACTACGATATATTAGAAGGTATTTTCAATGATACACTGCATATTACGTTATATTATAAGGTATTTTCTATGATACACTGTATATTACGTTATATTATTAGGTATATTCAATGATACACTGCATATTAAGTTATATTATAGGAAATTTTCAATGATACACTGCATATTACGCTATATTATAAGGTATTTTCAATGATACACTGCATATTACGTTATATTATAAGGTATTTTCAATGATAAACTACAATATATTATAAGGTATTTTCAATGATACACTGCATATTACGCTATATTATAAGGTATTTTCAATGATACACTACAAATTACGATATATTAGAAGGTATTTTCAATGATACACTGCACATTACGATATATTATAAGGTATTTTCAATGATACGCTGCATAGTACATTTTATTATAAGGTATTTTCAATGATACACTGTATATTACGTTATGTTATAAGGTATTTTCAATGATACACTGCATATTACGTTATATTATAAGGTATTTTCAATGATAAACTACAATATATTATAAGGTATTTTCAATGATACACTGCATATTACGCTATATTATAAGGTATTTTCAATGATACACTACAAATTACGATATATTAGAAGGTATTTTCAATGATACACTGCACATTACGATATATTATAAGGTATTTTCAATGATGCACTGCATATTACGTTATATTATAAGGTATTTTCTATGATACACTGTATATTACGTTATATTATTAGGTATATTCAATGATACACTGCATATTAAGTTATATTATAGGAAATTTTCAATGATACGCTGCATAGTACATTTTATTATAAGGTATTTTCAATGATACACTGTATATTACGTTATGTTATAAGGTATTTTCAATGATACACTGCATATTACGTTATATTATAATGTATTTTCAATGATACACTGTATATTACGTTATATTATAAGGTATTTTCAATGATAAACTACGATATATTAGAAGGTATTTTCAATGATACACTGCATATTACGTTATATTATAAGGTATTTTCTATGATACACTGTTTATTACGTTATATTATTAGGTATATTCAATGATACACTGCATATTAAGTTATATTATTGGAAATTTTCAATGATACACTGCATATTACGCTATATTATAAGGTATTTTCAATGATACACTGCATATTACGTTATATTATAAGGTATTTTCAATGATAAACTACAATATATTATAAGGTATTTTCAATGATACACTGCATATTACGCTATATTATAAGGTATTTTCAATGATACACTACAAATTACGAAATATTATAAGATATTTTCAATGATACACTGCATATTACGATATATTATAAGGTATTTTCAATGATACACTGCATAGTACGTTATATTATAAGGTATTGTCAATGATACACTGCATATTACGTTATATTATACGGTATTTTCAATGATAAACTACGATATATTAGAAGGTATTTTCAGTGATACACTGCATATTTCGTTATATTATAAGGTATTTTCAATGATACACTGTATATTACGTTATATTATAAGGTATTTTCAATGATAAACTACGATATATTAGAAGGTATTTTCAATGATTCACTGCATATTACGATATATTATAAGGTATTTTCAATGATACACTGCATATTACGATATATTATAAGGTATTTTCAATGATACGCTGCATAGTACATTATATTATAAGGTATTTTCAATGATACACTGCATATTACGATATATTATAAGGTATTTTCAATGATACGCTGTATATTACGTTATGTTATAAGGTATTTTCAATGATACACTGCATATTACGCTATATTATAAGGTATTTTCAATGATAAACTACGATATATTAGAAGGTATTTTCAGTGATACACTGCATATTTCGTTATATTATAAGGTATTTTCAATGATACACTGTATATTACGTTATATTATAAGGTATTTTCAATGATAAACTACGATATATTAGAAGGTATTTTCAATGATTCACTGCATATTACGATATATTATAAGGTATTTTCAATGATACACTGCATATTACGATATATTATAAGGTATTTTCAATGATACGCTGCATAGTACATTATATTATAAGGTATTTTCAATGATACACTGCATATTACGATATATTATAAGGTATTTTCAATGATACGCTGTATATTACGTTATGTTATAATGTATTTTCAATGATACACTGCATATTACGTTATATTATAATGTATTTTCAATGATACACTGCATATTACGTTATATTATAAGGTATTTTCAATGATAAACTACGATATATTAGAAGGTATTTTCAGTGATACACTGCATATTTCGTTATATTATAAGGTATTTTCAATGATACACTGTATATTACGTTATATTATTAGGTATTTTCAATGATACACTGCATATTACGTTATATTATAATGTATTTTCAATGATACACTGTATATTACGTTATATTATAAGGTATTTTCAATGATAAACTACGATATATTAGAAGGTATTTTCAATGATACACTGCATATTACGTTATATTATAAGGTATTTTCAATGATAAACTACGATATATTAGAAGGTATTTTCAATGATACACTGCATATAACGATATATTATAAGGTATTTTCAATAATACGCTGCATAGTACATTATATTATAAGGTATTTTCAATGATACACTGCATATTACGTTATATTATAATGTATTTTCAATGATACACTGCATATTACGTTATATTATAAGGTATTTTCAATGATACACTGCATATTACGCTATATTATAAGGTATTTTCAATGATCAACTACGATATATTAGAAGGTATTTTCAGTGATACACTGCATATTTCGTTATATTATAAGGTATTTTCAATGATACACTGTATATTAAGTTATATTATAAGGTATTTTCAGTGATAAACTACGATATATTAGAAGGTATTTTCAATGATACACTGCACATTACGATATATTATAAGGTATTTTCAATGATACGCTACATAGTACATTATATTATAAGGTATTTTCAATGATACACTGTATATTACGTTATGTTATAAGGTATTTTCAATGATACACTGCATATTACGTTATATTATAATGTATTTTCAATGATACACTGTATATTACGTTATATTATAAGGTATTTTCAATGATAAACTACGATATATTAGAAGGTATTTTCAATGATACACTGCATATTACGTTATATTATAAGGTATTTTCTATGATACACTGTATATTACGTTATATTATTAGGTATATTCAATGATACACTGCATATTAAGTTATATTATAGGAAATTTTCAATGATACACTGCATATTACGCTATATTATAAGGTATTTTCAATGATACACTGCATATTACGTTATATTATAAGGTATTTTCAATGATAAACTACAATATATTATAAGGTATTTTCAATGATACACTGCATATTACGCTATATTATAAGGTATTTTCAATGATACACTACAAATTACGATATATTAGAAGGTATTTTCAATGATACACTGCACATTACGATATATTATAAGGTATTTTCAATGATACGCTGCATAGTACATTTTATTATAAGGTATTTTCAATGATACACTGTATATTACGTTATGTTATAAGGTATTTTCAATGATACACTGCATATTACGTTATATTATAAGGTATTTTCAATGATACACTACAATATATTATAAGGTATTTTCAATGATACACTGCATATTACGCTATATTATAAGGTATTTTCAATGATACACTACAAATTACGATATATTAGAAGGTATTTTCAATGATACACTGCACATTACGATATATTATAAGGTATTTTCAATGATACACTGCATATTACGTTATATTATAAGGTATTTTCTATGATACACTGTATATTACGTTATATTATTAGGTATATTCAATGATACACTGCATATTAAGTTATATTATAGGAAATTTTCAATGATACACTGCATATTACGCTATATTATAAGGTATTTTCAATGATACACTGCATATTACGTTATATTATAAGGTATTTTCAATGATAAACTACAATATATTATAAGGTATTTTCAATGATACACTGCATATTACGCTATATTATAAGGTATTTTCAATGATACACTACAAATTACGATATATTAGAAGGTATTTTCAATGATACACTGCACATTACGATATATTATAAGGTATTTTCAATGATACGCTGCATAGTACATTTTATTATAAGGTATTTTCAATGATACACTGTATATTACGTTATGTTATAAGGTATTTTCAATGATACACTGCATATTACGTTATATTATAAGGTATTTTCAATGATAAACTACAATATATTATAAGGTATTTTCAATGATACACTGCATATTACGCTATATTATAAGGTATTTTCAATGATACACTACAAATTACGATATATTAGAAGGTATTTTCAATGATACACTGCACATTACGATATATTATAAGGTATTTTCAATGATACACTGCATATTACGTTATATTATAAGGTATTTTCTATGATACACTGTATATTACGTTATATTATTAGGTATATTCAATGATACACTGCATATTAAGTTATATTATAGGAAATTTTCAATGATACACTGCATATTACGCTATATTATAAGGTATTTTCAATGATACACTGCATATTACGTTATATTATAATGTATTTTCAATGATAAACTACAATATATTATAAGGTATTTTCAATGATACACTGCATATTACGCTATATTATAAGGTATTTTCAATGATACACTACAAATTACGATATATTAGAAGGTATTTTCAATGATACACTGCACATTACGATATATTATAAGGTATTTTCAATGATACGCTGCATAGTACATTTTATTATAAGGTATTTTCAATGATACACTGTATATTACGTTATGTTATAAGGTATTTTCAATGATACACTGCATATTACGTTATATTATAATGTATTTTCAATGATACACTGCTTATTACGTTATATTATAAGGTATTTTCAATGATAAACTACGATATATTAGAAGGTATTTTCAATGATACACTGCATATTACGTTATATTATAAGGTATTTTCTATGATACACTGTATATTACGTTATATTATTAGGTATATTCAATGATACACTGCATATTAAGTTATATTATAGGAAATTTTCAATGATACACTGCATATTACGCTATATTATAAGGTATTTTCAATGATACACTGCATATTACGTTATATTATAAGGTATTTTCAATGATAAACTACAATATATTATAAGGTATTTTCAATGATACACTGCATATTACGCTATATTATAAGGTATTTTCAATGATACACTACAAATTACGAAATATTATAAGATATTTTCAATGATACACTGCATATTACGATATATTATAAGGTATTTTCAATGATACACTGCATAGTACGTTATATTATAAGGTATTATCAATGATACACTGCATATTACGTTATATTATAATGTATTTTCAATGATACACTGCATATTACGTTATATTATAAGGTATTTTCAATGATACACTGCATATTACGTTATATTATAAGGTATTTTCAATGATAAACTACGATATAATAGAAGGTATTTTCAGTGATACACTGCATATTTCGTTATATTATAAGGTATTTTCAATGATACACTGTATATTACGTTATATTATAAGGTATTTTCAATGATAAACTACGATATATTAGAAGGTATTTTCAATGATTCACTGCATATTACGATATATTATAAGGTATTTTCAATGATACACTGCATATTACGATATATTATAAGGTATTTTCAATGATACGCTGCATAGTACATTATATTATAAGGTATTTTCAATGATACACTGCATATTACGATATATTATAAGGTATTTTCAATGATACGCTGTATATTACGTTATGTTATAAGGTATTTTCAATGATACACTGCATATTACGCTATATTATAAGGTATTTTCAATGATAAACTACGATATATTAGAAGGTATTTTCAGTGATACACTGCATATTTCGTTATATTATAAGGTATTTTCAATGATACACTGTATATTACGTTATATTATAAGGTATTTTCAATGATAAACTACGATATATTAGAAGGTATTTTCAATGATTCACTGCATATTACGATATATTATAAGGTATTTTCAATGATACACTGCATAGTACGTTATATTATAAGGTATTTTCAATGATACGCTGCATAGTACATTATATTATAAGGTATTTTCAATGATACACTGCATATTACGATATATTATAAGGTATTTTCAATGATACGCTGTATATTACGTTATGTTATAAGGTATTTTCAATGATACACTGCATATTACGTTATATTATAATGTATTTTCAATGATACACTGCATATTACGTTATATTATAAGGTATTTTCAATGATAAACTACGATATATTAGAAGGTATTTTCAATGATACACTGCATATTTCGTTATATTATAAGGTATTTTCAATGATACACTGTATATTACGTTATATTATTAGGTATATTCAATGATACACTGCATATTACGTTATATTATAATGTATTTTCAATGATACACTGTATATTACGTTATATTATAAGGTATTTTCAATGATAAACTACGATATATTAGAAGGTATTTTCAATGATACACTGCATATTACGTTATATTATAAGGTATTTTCAATGATAAACTACGATATATTAGAAGGTATTTTCAATGATACACTGCATATAACGATATATTATAAGGTATTTTCAATAATACGCTGCATAGTACATTATATTATAAGGTATTTTCAATGATACACTGCATATTACGTTATATTATAATGTATTTTCAATGATACACTGCATATTACGTTATATTGTAAGGTATTTTCAATGATACACTGCATATTACGCTATATTATAAGGTATTTTCAATGATAAACTACGATATATTAGAAGGTATTTTCAATGATACACTGCACATTACGATATATTATAAGGTATTTTCAATGATACGCTACATAGTACATTATATTATAAGGTATTTTCAATGATACACTGTATATTACGTTATGTTATAAGGTATTTTCAATGATACACTGCATATTACGTTATATTATAATGTATTTTCAATGATACACTGTATATTACGTTATATTATAAGGTATTTTCAATGATAAACTACGATATATTAGAAGGTATTTTCAATGATACACTGCATATTACGTTATATTATAAGGTATTTTCTATGATACACTGTATATTACGTTATATTATTAGGTATATTCAATGATACACTGCATATTAAGTTATATTATAGGAAATTTTCAATGATACACTGCATATTACGCTATATTATAAGGTATTTTCAATGATACACTGCATATTACGTTATATTATAAGGTATTTTCAATGATAAACTACAATATATTATAAGGTATTTTCAATGATACACTGCATATTACGCTATATTATAAGGTATTTTCAATGATACACTACAAATTACGAAATATTATAAGATATTTTCAATGATACACTGCATATTACGATATATTATAAGGTATTTTCAATGATACACTGTATATTACGTTATGTTATAAGGTATTTTCAATGATACACTGCATATTACGTTATATTATAATGTATTTTCAATGATACACTGTATATTACGTTATATTATAAGGTATTTTCAATGATAAACTACGATATATTAGAAGGTATTTTCAATGATACACTGCATATTACGTTATATTATAAGGTATTTTCTATGATACACTGTTTATTACGTTATATTATTAGGTATATTCAATGATACACTGCATATTAAGTTATATTATAGGAAATTTTCAATGATACACTGCATATTACGCTATATTATAAGGTATTTTCAATGATACACTGCATATTACGTTATATTATAAGGTATTTTCAATGATAAACTACAATATATTATAAGGTATTTTCAATGATACACTGCATATTACGCTATATTATAAGGTATTTTCAATGATACACTACAAATTACGAAATATTATAAGATATTTTCAATGATACACTGCATATTACGATATATTATAAGGTATTTTCAATGATACACTGCATAGTACGTTATATTATAAGGTATTATCAATGATACACTGCATATTACGTTATATTATAAGGTATTTTCAATGATAAACTACGATATATTAGAAGGTATTTTCAGTGATACACTGCATATTTCGTTATATTATAAGGTATTTTCAATGATACACTGTATATTACGTTATATTATAAGGTATTTTCAATGATAAACTACGATATATTAGAAGGTATTTTCAATGATTCACTGCATATTACGATATATTATAAGGTATTTTCAATGATACACTGCATATTACGATATATTATAAGGTATTTTCAATGATACGCTGCATAGTACATTATATTATAAGGTATTTTCAATGATACACTGCATATTACGATATATTATAAGGTATTTTCAATGATACGCTGTATATTACGTTATGTTATAAGGTATTTTCAATGATACACTGCATATTACGCTATATTATAAGGTATTTTCAATGATAAACTACGATATATTAGAAGGTATTTTCAGTGATACACTGCATATTTCGTTATATTATAAGGTATTTTCAATGATACACTGTATATTACGTTATATTATAAGGTATTTTCAATGATAAACTACGATATATTAGAAGGTATTTTCAATGATTCACTGCATATTACGATATATTATAAGGTATTTTCAATGATACACTGCATATTACGATATATTATAAGGTATTTTCAATGATACACTGTATATTACGTTATATTATAAGGTATTTTCAATGATAAACTACGATATATTAGAAGGTATTTTCAATGATACACTGCATATTGCGTTATATTATAAGGTATTTTCTATGATACACTGTATATTACGTTATATTATTAGGTATATTCAATGATACACTGCATATTAAGTTATATTATAGGAAATTTTCAATGATACACTGCATATTACGCTATATTATAAGGTATTTTCAATGATACACTGCATATTACGTTATATTATAAGGTATTTTCAATGATAAACTACAATATATTATAAGGTATTTTCAATGATACACTGCATATTACGCTATATTATAAGGTATTTTCAATGATACACTACAAATTACGATATATTAGAAGGTATTTTCAATGATAAACTGCACATTACGATATATTATAAGGTATTTTCAATGATACGCTGCATCGTACATTATATTATAAGGTATTTTCAATGATACACTGTATATTACGTTATGTTATAAGGTATTTCCAATGATACACTGCATATTACGTTATATTATAATGTATTTTCAATGATACACTGTATATTACGTTATATTATAAGGTATTTTCAATGATACACTGCATATTACGTTATATTATAAGGTATTTTCTATGATACACTGTATATTACGTTATATTATTAGGTATATTCAATGATACACTGCATATTAAGTTATATTATAGGAAATTTTCAATGATACACTGCATATTACGCTATATTATAAGGTATTTTCAATGATACACTGCATATTACGTTATATTATAAGGTATTTTCAATGATAAACTACAATATATTATAAGGTATTTTCAATGATACACTGCATATTACGCTATATTATAAGGTATTTTCAATGATACACTACAAATTACGAAATATTATAAGATATTTTCAATGATACACTGCATATTACGATATATTATAAGGTATTTTCAATGATACACTGCATAGTACGTTATATTATAAGGTATTATCAATGATACACTGCATATTACGTTATATTATAATGTATTTTCAATGATACACTGCATATTACGTTATATTATAAGGTATTTTCAATGATACACTGCATATTACGTTATATTATAAGGTATTTTCAATGATAAACTACGATATATTAGAAGGTATTTTCAGTGATACACTGCATATTTCGTTATATTATAAGGTATTTTCAATGATACACTGTATATTACGTTATATTATAAGGTATTTTCAATGATAAACTACGATATATTAGAAGGTATTTTCAATGATACACTGCATATTGCGTTATATTATAAGGTATTTTCTATGATACACTGTATATTACGTTATATTATTAGGTATATTCAATGATACACTGCATATTAAGTTATATTATAGGAAATTTTCAATGATACACTGCATATTACGCTATATTATAAGGTATTTTCAATGATACACTGCATATTACGTTATATTATAAGGTATTTTCAATGATAAACTACAATATATTATAAGGTATTTTCAATGATACACTGCATATTACGTTATATTATAAGGTATTTTCAATGATACGCTGCATATTACGCTATATTATAAGGTATTTTCAATGATACACTGCATATTACGTTATATTATAAGGTATTTTCAATGATAAACTACAATATATTATAAGGTATTTTCAATGATACACTGCATATTACGCTATATTATAAGGTATTTTCAATGATACACTACAAATTACGATATATTAGAAGGTATTTTCAATGATACACTGCACATTACGATATATTATAAGGTATTTTCAATGATACGCTGCATCGTACATTATATTATAAGGTATTTTCAATGATACACTGTATATTTCGTTATGTTATAAGGTATTTTCAATGATACACTGCATATTACGTTATATTATAATGTATTTTCAATGATACACTGTATATTACGTTATATTATAAGGTATTTTCAATGATAAACTACGATATATTAGAAGGTATTTTCAATGATACACTGCATATTACGTTATATTATAACGTATTTTCTATGATACACTGTATATTACGTTATATTATTAGGTATATTCAATGATACACTGCATATTGAGTTATATTATAGGAAATTTTCAATGATACACTGCATATTACGCTATATTATAAGGTATTTTCAATGATACACTGCATAGTACGCTATATTATAAGGTATTTTCAATGATACACTACAAATTACGAAATATTGTAAGGTATTTTCAATGATACACTACAAATTACGAAATATTATAAGGTATTTTCAATGATACACTGCATATTACGATATATTATAAGGTATTTTCAATGATACACTGCATATTACGTTATATTATAAGGTATTTTCAATGATACACTGCATATTCCGTTATATTATAAGGTATTTTCATTGAAACACTCCATATTACGTTACATTATAAGGCATTTTCAATGATAAACTACGATATATTAAAAGATATTTTCAATAATACACTGCATATTACGTTATATTACAAGGTATTTTCAATGATACACTGCATATTACGTTATAATATAAGGTATTTTCAATGATACACTACAAATTACGAAATATTATAAGGTATTTTCAATGATATACTGCATATTACGTTATATTATAAGGTATTTTCAATGATACACTGCATATTACGTTATATTATAAGGTTTTTTCTATGATACACTGTATATTACGTTATAATATAAGGTATTTTCAATGATACACTGCATATTACGTTATATTATAAGGTATTTTCAATGATACACTGCATATTACGATATATTATAAGGTATTTTCAATGATACGCTGTATATTACGTTATGTTATAAGGTATTTTCAATGATACACTGCATATTACGTTATATTATAATGTATTTTCAATGATACACTGTATATTACGTTATATTATAAGGTATTTTCAATGATAAACTACGATATATTAGAAGGTATTTTCAATGATACACTGCATATTACGTTATATTATAACGTATTTTCTATGATACACTGTATATTACGTTATATTATTAGGTATATTCAATGATACACTGCATATTGAGTTATATTATAGGAAATTTTCAATGATACACTGCATATTACGCTATATTATAAGGTATTTTCAATGATACACTGCATAGTACGCTATATTATAAGGTATTTTCAATGATACACTACAAATTACGAAATATTATAAGGTATTTTCAATGATACACTACAAATTACGAAATATTATAAGGTATTTTCAATGATACACTGCATATTACGATATATTATAAGGTATTTTCAATGATACACTGCATATTACGTTATATTATAAGGTATTTTCAATGATACACTGCATATTCCGTTATATTATAAGGTATTTTCATTGAAACACTCCATATTACGTTACATTATAAGGCATTTTCAATGATAAACTACGATATATTAAAAGATATTTTCAATAATACACTGCATATTACGTTATATTACAAGGTATTTTCAATGATACACTGCATATTACGTTATAATATAAGGTATTTTCAATGATACACTACAAATTACGAAATATTATAAGGTATTTTCAATGATATACTGCATATTACGTTATATTATAAGGTATTTTCAATGATACACTGCATATTACGTTATATTATAAGGTTTTTTCTATGATACACTGTATATTACGTTATAATATAAGGTATTTTCAATGATACACTGCATATTACGTTATATTATAAGGTATTTTCAATGATACACTGCATATTACGATATATTATAAGGTATTTTCAATGATACGCTGTATATTACGTTATGTTATAAGGTATTTTCAATGATACACTGCATATTACGTTATATTATAATGTATTTTCAATGATACACTGCATATTACGTTATATTATAAGGTATTTTCAATGATAAACTACGATATATTAGAAGGTATTTTCAGTGATACACTGCATATTTCGTTATATTATAAGGTATTTTCGATGATACACTGTATATTACGTTATATTATAAGGTATTTTCAATGATAAACTACGATATATTAGAAGGTATTTTCAATGATACACTGCATATTAAGTTATATTATAAGGTATTTTCTATGATACACTGTATATTACGTTATATTATTAGGTGTATTCAATGATACACTGCATATTAAGTTATATTATAGGAAATTTTCAATGATACACTGCATATTACGCTATATTATAAGGTATTTTCAATGATACACTGCATATTACGTTATATTATAAGGTATTTTCAATGATACACTGCATATTCCGTTATATTATAAGGTATTTTCATTGAAACACTCCATATTACGTTACATTATAAGGCATTTTCAATGATAAACTACGATATATTAAAAGGTATTTTCAATAATACACTGCATATTACGTTATATTACAAGGTATTTTCAATGATACACTGCATATTACGTTATAATATAAGGTATTTTCAATGATACACTACAAATTACGAAATATTATAAGGTATTTTCAATGATATACTGCATATTACGTTATATTATAAGGTATTTTCAATGATACACTGCATATTACGTTATATTATAAGGTATTTTCTATGATACACTGTATATTACGTTATAATATAAGGTATTTTCAATGATACACTGCATATTACGTTATATTATAAGGTATTTTCAATGATAAACTACGATATATTAGAAGGTATTTTCAATGATACACTGCATATTACGTTATATTATAAGGTATTTTCTATGATACACTGTATATTACGTTATATTATTAGGTATATTCAATGATACACTGCATATTGAGTTATATTATAGGAAATTTTCAATGATACACTGCATATTACGCTATATTAGAAGGTATTTTCAATGATACACTGCATATTACGTTATATTATAAGGTATTTTCAATGATACACTGCATATTACGATATATTATAAGGTATTTTGAATGATACACTGCATATTACGTTATATTATAAGGTATTTTCAATGATACACTGCATATTCCGTTATATTATAAGGTATTTTCATTGAAACACTCCATATTACGTTACATTATAAGGCATTTTCAATGATAAACTACGATATATTAAAAGGTATTTTCAATAATACACTGCATATTACGTTATATTACAAGGTATTTTCAATGATACACTGCATATTACGTTATAATATAAGGTATTTTCAATGATACACTACAAATTACGAAATATTATAAGGTATTTTCAATGATATACTGCATATTACGTTATATTATAAGGTATTTTCAATGATACACTGCATATTACGTTATATTATAAGGTATTTTCTATGATACACTGTATATTACGTTATAATATAAGGTATTTTCAATGATACACTGCATATTACGTTATATTATAAGGTATTTTCAATGATACACTGCATATTACTATATATTATAAGGTATTTTCAATGATACGCTGTATATTACGTTATGTTATAAGGTATTTTCAATGATACACTGCATATTACGTTATATTATAATGTATTTTCAATGATACACTGCATATTACGTTATATTATAAGGTATTTTCAATGATAAACTACGATATATTAGAAGGTATTTTCAGTGATACACTGCATATTTCGTTATATTATAAGGTATTTTCAATGATACACTGCATATTACGTTATATTATAAGGTATTTTCAATGATAAACTACGATATATTAGAAGGTATTTTCAATGATACACTGCATATTAAGTTATATTATAAGGTATTTTCTATGATACACTGTATATTACGTTATATTATTAGGTATATTCAATGATACACTGCATATTAAGTTATATTATAGGAAATTTTCAATGATACACTGCATATTACGCTATATTATAAGGTATTTTCAATGATACACTACAAATTACGAAATATTATAAGATATTTTCCATGATACACAGCATATTACGATATATTATAAGGTATTTTCAATGATACACTGCATAGTACGTTATATTATAAGGTATTTTCAATGATACACTGTATATTACGTTATATTATAAGGTATTTTCAATGATAAACTACGACATATTATAAGGTATTTTCAATGATACACTGCACATTACGATATATTATAAGGTATTTTCAATGATACGCTGCATAGTACATTATATTATAAGGTATTTTCAATGATACACTGTATATTACGTTATGTTATAAGGTATTTTCAATGATACACTGCATATTACGTTATATTATAATGTATTTTCAATGATACACTGTATATTACGTTATATTATAAGGTATTTTCAATGATAAACTACGATATATTAGAAGGTATTTTCAATGATACACTGCATATTGCGTTATATTATAAGGTATTTTCTATGATACACTGTATATTACGTTATATTATTAGGTATATTCAATGATACACTGCATATTAAGTTATATAATAGGAAATTTTCAATGATACACTGCATATTACGCTATATTATAAGGTATTTTCAATGATACACTGCATATTACGTTATATTATAAGGTATTTTCAATGATAAACTACAATATATTATAAGGTATTTTCAATGATACACTGCATATTACGCTATATTATAAGGTATTTTCAATGATACACTACAAATTACGAAATATTATAAGATATTTTCAATGATACACTGCATATTACGATATATTATAAGGTATTTTCAATGATACACTGCATATTACGTTATATTATAAGGTATTATCAATGATACACTGCATATTACGTTATATTATAAGGTATTTTCAATGATAAACTACGATATATTAGAAGGTATTTTCAGTGATACACTGCATATTTCGTTATATTATAAGGTATTTTCAATGATACACTGTATATTACGTTATATTATAAGGTATTTTCAATGATAAACTACGATATATTAGAAGGTATTTTCAATGATTCACTGCATATTACGATATATTATAAGGTATTTTCAATGATACACTGCATATTACGATATATTATAAGGTATTTTCAATGATACGCTGCATAGTACATTATATTATAAGGTATTTTCAATGATACACTGCATATTACGATATATTATAAGGTATTTTCAATGATACGCTGTATATTACGTTATATTATAAGGTATTTTCAATGATAAACTACGATATATTAGAAGGTATTTTCAATGATTCACTGCATATTACGATATATTATAAGGTATTTTCAATGATACACTGCATATTACGATATATTATAAGGTATTTTCAATGATACACTGTATATTACGTTATATTATAAGGTATTTTCAATGATAAACTACGATATATTAGAAGGTATTTTCAATGATACACTGCATATTGCGTTATATTATAAGGTATTTTCTATGATACACTGTATATTACGTTATATTATTAGGTATATTCAATGATACACTGCATATTAAGTTATATTATAGGAAATTTTCAATGATACACTGCATATTACGCTATATTATAAGGTATTTTCAATGATACACTGCATATTACGTTATATTATAAGGTATTTTCAATGATAAACTACAATATATTATAAGGTATTTTCAATGATACACTGCATATTACGCTATATTATAAGGTATTTTCAATGATACACTACAAATTACGATATATTAGAAGGTATTTTCAATGATAAACTGCACATTACGATATATTATAAGGTATTTTCAATGATACGCTGCATCGTACATTATATTATAAGGTATTTTCAATGATACACTGTATATTACGTTATGTTATAAAGTATTTCCAATGATACACTGCATATTACGTTATATTATAATGTATTTTCAATGATACACTGTATATTACGTTATATTATAAGGTATTTTCAATGATACACTGCATATTACGTTATATTATAAGGTATTTTCTATGATACACTGTATATTACGTTATATTATTAGGTATATTCAATGATACACTGCATATTAAGTTATATTATAGGAAATTTTCAATGATACACTGCATATTACGCTATATTATAAGGTATTTTCAATGATACACTGCATATTACGTTATATTATAAGGTATTTTCAATGATAAACTACAATATATTATAAGGTATTTTCAATGATACACTGCATATTACGCTATATTATAAGGTATTTTCAATGATACACTACAAATTACGAAATATTATAAGATATTTTCAATGATACACTGCATATTACGATATATTATAAGGTATTTTCAATGATACACTGCATAGTACGTTATATTATAAGGTATTATCAATGATACACTGCATATTACGTTATATTATAATGTATTTTCAATGATACACTGCATATTACGTTATATTATAAGGTATTTTCAATGATACACTGCATATTACGTTATATTATAAGGTATTTTCAATGATAAACTACGATATATTAGAAGGTATTTTCAGTGATACACTGCATATTTCGTTATATTATAAGGTATTTTCAATGATACACTGTATATTACGTTATATTATAAGGTATTTTCAATGATAAACTACGATATATTAGAAGGTATTTTCAATGATACACTGCATATTGCGTTATATTATAAGGTATTTTCTATGATACACTGTATATTACGTTATATTATTAGGTATATTCAATGATACACTGCATATTAAGTTATATTATAGGAAATTTTCAATGATACACTGCATATTACGCTATATTATAAGGTATTTTCAATGATACACTGCATATTACGTTATATTATAAGGTATTTTCAATGATAAACTACAATATATTATAAGGTATTTTCAATGATACACTGCATATTACGTTATATTATAAGGTATTTTCAATGATACACTGCATATTACGTTATATTATAAGGTATTTTCAATGATAAACTACGATATATTAGAAGGTATTTTCAGTGATACACTGCATATTTCGTTATATTATAAGGTATTTTCAATGATACACTGTATATTACGTTATATTATAAGGTATTTTCAATGATAAACTACGATATATTAGAAGGTATTTTCAATGATACACTGCACATTACGATATATTATAAGGTATTTTCAATGATACGCTGCATATTACGCTATATTATAAGGTATTTTCAATGATACACTGCATATTACGTTATATTATAAGGTATTTTCAATGATAAACTACAATATATTATAAGGTATTTTCAATGATACACTGCATATTACGCTATATTATAAGGTATTTTCAATGATACACTACAAATTACGATATATTAGAAGGTATTTTCAATGATACACTGCACATTACGATATATTATAAGGTATTTTCAATGATACGCTGCATCGTACATTATATTATAAGGTATTTTCAATGATACACTGTATATTTCGTTATGTTATAAGGTATTTTCAATGATACACTGCATATTACGTTATATTATAATGTATTTTCAATGATACACTGTATATTACGTTATATTATAAGGTATTTTCAATGATAAACTACGATATATTAGAAGGTATTTTCAATGATACACTGCATATTACGTTATATTATAACGTATTTTCTATGATACACTGTATATTACGTTATATTATTAGGTATATTCAATGATACACTGCATATTGAGTTATATTATAGGAAATTTTCAATGATACACTGCATATTACGCTATATTATAAGGTATTTTCAATGATACACTGCATAGTACGCTATATTATAAGGTATTTTCAATGATACACTACAAATTACGAAATATTATAAGGTATTTTCAATGATACACTACAAATTACGAAATATTATAAGGTATTTTCAATGATACACTGCATATTACGATATATTATAAGGTATTTTCAATGATACACTGCATATTACGTTATATTATAAGGCATTTTCAATGATACACTGCATATTACGTTATATTATAAGGTATTTTCATTGAAACACTCCATATTACGTTACATTATAAGGCATTTTCAATGATAAACTACGATATATTAAAAGATATTTTCAATAATACACTGCATATTACGTTATATTACAAGGTATTTTCAATGATACACTGCATATTACGTTATAATATAAGGTATTTTCAATGATACACTACAAATTACGAAATATTATAAGGTATTTTCAATGATATACTGCATATTACGTTATATTATAAGGTATTTTCAATGATACACTGCATATTACGTTATATTATAAGGTTTTTTCTATGATACACTGTATATTACGTTATAATATAAGGTATTTTCAATGATACACTGCATATTACGTTATATTATAAGGTATTTTCAATGATACACTGCATATTACGATATATTATAAGGTATTTTCAATGATACGCTGTATATTACGTTATGTTATAAGGTATTTTCAATGATACACTGCATATTACGTTATATTATAATGTATTTTCAATGATACACTGTATATTACGTTATATTATAAGGTATTTTCAATGATAAACTACGATATATTAGAAGGTATTTTCAATGATACACTGCATATTACGTTATATTATAACGTATTTTCTATGATACACTGTATATTACGTTATATTATTAGGTATATTCAATGATACACTGCATATTGAGTTATATTATAGGAAATTTTCAATGATACACTGCATATTACGCTATATTATAAGGTATTTTCAATGATACACTGCATATTACGCTATATTATAAGGTATTTTCAATGATACACTACAAATTACGAAATATTATAAGGTATTTTCAATGATACACTACAAATTACGAAATATTATAAGGTATTTTCAATGATACACTGCATATTACGATATATTATAAGGTATTTTCAATGATACACTGCATATTACGTTATATTATAAGGTATTTTCAATGATACACTGCATATTCCGTTATATTATAAGGTATTTTCATTGAAACACTCCATATTACGTTACATTATAAGGCATTTTCAATGATAAACTACGATATATTAAAAGATATTTTCAATAATACACTGCATATTACGTTATATTACAAGGTATTTTCAATGATACACTGCATATTACGTTATAATATAAGGTATTTTCAATGATACACTACAAATTACGAAATATTATAAGGTATTTTCAATGATATACTGCATATTACGTTATATTATAAGGTATTTTCAATGATACACTGCATATTACGTTATATTATAAGGTTTTTTCTATGATACACTGTATATTACGTTATATTATAAGGTATTTTCAATGATACACTGCATATTACGTTATATTATAAGGTATTTTCAATGATACACTGCATATTACGATATATTATAAGGTATTTTCAATGATACGCTGTATATTACGTTATGTTATAAGGTATTTTCAATGATACACTGCATATTACGTTATATTATAATGTATTTTCAATGATACACTGCATATTACGTTATATTATAAGGTATTTTCAATGATAAACTACGATATATTAGAAGGTATTTTCAGTGATACACTGCATATTTCGTTATATTATAAGGTATTTTCGATGATACACTGTATATTACGTTATATTATAAGGTATTTTCAATGATAAACTACGATATATTAGAAGGTATTTTCAATGATACACTGCATATTAAGTTATATTATAAGGTATTTTCTATGATACACTGTATATTACGTTATATTATTAGGTGTATTCAATGATACACTGCATATTAAGTTATATTATAGGAAATTTTCAATGATACACTGCATATTACGCTATATTATAAGGTATTTTCAATGATACACTGCATATTACGTTATATTATAAGGTATTTTCAATGATACACTGCATATTCCGTTATATTATAAGGTATTTTCATTGAAACACTCCATATTACGTTACATTATAAGGCATTTTCAATGATAAACTACGATATATTAAAAGGTATTTTCAATAATACACTGCATATTACGTTATATTACAAGGTATTTTCAATGATACACTGCATATTACGTTATAATATAAGGTATTTTCAATGATACACTACAAATTACGAAATATTATAAGGTATTTTCAATGATATACTGCATATTACGTTATATTATAAGGTATTTTCAATGATACACTGCATATTACGTTATATTATAAGGTATTTTCTATGATACACTGTATATTACGTTATAATATAAGGTATTTTCAATGATACACTGCATATTACGTTATATTATAAGGTATTTTCAATGATAAACTACGATATATTAGAAGGTATTTTCAATGATACACTGCATATTACGTTATATTATAAGGTATTTTCTATGATACACTGTATATTACGTTATATTATTAGGTATATTCAATGATACACTGCATATTGAGTTATATTATAGGAAATTTTCAATGATACACTGCATATTACGCTATATTATAAGGTATTTTCAATGATACACTGCATAGTACGCTATATTATAAGGTATTTTCAATGATACACTACAAATTACGAAATATTATAAGGTATTTTCAATGATACACTACAAATTACAAAATATTATAAGGTATTTTCAATGATACACTGCATATTACGATATATTATAAGGTATTTTGAATGATACACTGCATATTACGTTATATTATAAGGTATTTTCAATGATACACTGCATATTCCGTTATATTATAAGGTATTTTCATTGAAACACTCCATATTACGTTACATTATAAGGCATTTTCAATGATAAACTACGATATATTAAAAGGTATTTTCAATAATACACTGCATATTACGTTATATTACAAGGTATTTTCAATGATACACTGCATATTACGTTATAATATAAGGTATTTTCAATGATACACTACAAATTACGAAATATTATAAGGTATTTTCAATGATATACTGCATATTACGTTATATTATAAGGTATTTTCAATGATACACTGCATATTACGTTATATTATAAGGTATTTTCTATGATACACTGTATATTACGTTGTAGTATAAGGTATTTTCAATGATACACTGCATATTACGTTATATTATAAGGTATTTTCAATGATACACTGCATATTACTATATATTATAAGGTATTTTCAATGATACGCTGTATATTACGTTATATTATAAGGTATTTTCAATGATACACTGCATATTACGTTATATTATAATGTATTTTCAATGATACACTGCATATTACGTTATATTATAAGGTATTTTCAATGATAAACTACGATATATTAGAAGGTATTTTCAGTGATACACTGCATATTTCGTTATATTATAAGGTATTTTCAATGATACACTGTATATTACGTTATATTATAAGGTATTTTCAATGATAAACTACGATATATTAGAAGGTATTTTCAATGATACACTGCATATTAAGTTATATTATAAGGTATTTTCTATGATACACTGTATATTACGTTATATTATAAGGTATATTCAATGATACACTGCATATTAAGTTATATTATAGGAAATTTTCAATGATACACTGCATATTACGCTATATTATAAGGTATTTTCAATGATACACTACAAATTACGAAATATTATAAGATATTTTCCATGATACACAGCATATTACGATATATTATAAGGTATTTTCAATGATACACTGCATAGTACGTTATATTATAAGGTATTTTCAATGATACACTGTATATTACGTTATATTATAAGGTATTTTCAATGATAAACTACGACATATTATAAGGTATTTTCAATGATACACTGCACATTACGATATATTATAAGGTATTTTCAATGATACGCTGCATAGTACATTATATTATAAGGTATTTTCAATGATACACTGTATATTACGTTATGTTATAAGGTATTTTCAATGATACACTGCATATTACGTTATATTATAATGTATTTTCAATGATACACTGTATATTACGTTATATTATAAGGTATTTTCAATGATAAACTACGATATATTAGAAGGTATTTTCAATGATACACTGCATATTGCGTTATATTATAAGGTATTTTCTATGATACACTGTATATTACGTTATATTATTAGGTATATTCAATGATACACTGCATATTAAGTTATATAATAGGAAATTTTCAATGATACACTGCATATTACGCTATATTATAAGGTATTTTCAATGATACACTGCATATTACGTTATATTATAAGGTATTTTCAATGATAAACTACAATATATTATAAGGTATTTTCAATGATACACTGCATATTACGCTATATTATAAGGTATTTTCAATGATAAACTACGATATATTAGAAGGTATTTTCAATGATACACTGCATATTACGTTATATTATAAGGTATTTTCTATGATACACTGTATATTACGTTATATTATTAGGTATATTCAATGATACACTGCATATTGAGTTATATTATAGGAAATTTTCAATGATACACTGCATATTACGCTATATTATAAGGTATTTTCAATGATACACTGCATAGTACGCTATATTATAAGGTATTTTCAATGATACACTACAAATTACGAAATATTATAAGGTATTTTCAATGATACACTACAAATTACGAAATATTATAATGTATTTTCAATGATACACTGCATATTACGTTATATTATAAGGTATTTTCAATGATAAACTACGATATATTAGAAGGTATTTTCAGTGATACACTGCATATTTCGTTATATTATAAGGTATTTTCAATGATATACTGCATATTACGTTATATTATAAGGTATTTTCAATGATACACTGCATATTACGTTATATTATAAGGTATTTTCTATGATACACTGTATATTACGTTATTCTATAATGTATTTTCAATGATACACTGCAAATTACGTTATATTATAAGGTATTTTCAATGATAGACTGCATATTACATTATTTTATAAGGTATTTTCAATGATACACTGCATATTACGATATATTATAAGATATTTTCAATGATATACTGCATATTACGTTATATTATAAGGTATTTTAAATGATACACTGCATATTACATTACATTATAAGGTATTTTCAATTATACACTGCATATTACATTACATTATAAGGTATTTTCAATGATACACTGCATATTACGTTATATTATAAGGTATTTTATATGATACACTGCATATTACATTACATTATAAGGTATTTTCAATGATAGACGGCATATTACATTATTTTATAAGGTATTTTCAATGATACACTGCATATTACATTATATTATAAGGTATACTCAATGATACAATGCATATTACGTTATACTATAAGGGGCTTTCAATGATACACAGTATATTACAAAATATTATAAAGTATTTTCAATGATAGACTGCATATTACGTTATATTATAATGTATTTTCAATGGTAGACTGCATATTACGTTATATTATAAGGTATTTGCAATGATACACTGCATATTACGATATTATATAAGGTATTTAAATGATACACTGCATATTACGTTATATTATAAGGTATTTTCAATGATACACTGCATATTACATTATATTATAAGGTATACTCAATGATACAATGCATATTACGTTATACTATAATGTATTTTCAATGATACCCTGCAAATTACTCTATATAATAAGGTATTTTCAATGATACACTGCATATTACGTTATATTATAAGGTATTTTCAATGATAGACTGCATATTACATTATTTTATAAGGTATTTTCAATGATACACTGCATATTACGATATATTATAAGATATTTTCAATGATATACTGCATATTACGTTATATTATAAGGTATTTTAAATGATACACTGCATATTACATTATTTTATAATGTATTTTCAATGATACACTGCACATTACTGTATATAATAAGGTATTTTCAATGATACACTGCAAATTACGTTATATTATAAGGTATCTTATATTATATTATTTTATAAGGTATTTTCAATGATACACTGCATATTACATTATATTATAAGGTATACTCAATGATACAATGCATATTACGTTATACTATAATGTATTTTCAATGATACACTGCAAATTACTCTATATAATAAGTTATTTTCAATGATACACTGCATATTACGTTATATTATAAGGTATTTTCAATGATAGACTGCATATTACATTATTTTATAAGGTATTTTCAATGATACACTGCATATTACGATATATTATAAGGTATTTTCAGTGATATACTGCATATTACATTATATTACAAGGTATTTTAAATAATACACTGCATATTACATTACATTATAAGGTATTTTCAATGATACACTGCATATTACATTACATTATAAGGTATTTTCAATGATACACTGCATATTACATTATTTTATAATGTATTTTCAATGATACACTGCACATTACTGTATATAATAAGGTATTTTCAATGATACACTGCAAATTACGTTATATTAAAAGGTATCTTATATTATATTATTTTATAAGGTATTTTCAATGATACACTGCATATTACATTATATTATAAGGTATACTCAATGATACAATGCATATTACGTTATACTATAAGGGGCTTTCAATGATACACAGTATATTACAAAATACTATAAAGTATTTTCAATGATAGACTGCATATTACGTTATATTATAATGTATTTTCAATGGTAGACTGCATATTACGTTATATTATAAGGTATTTTCAATGATACACTGCATATTACGATATTATATAAGGTATTTAAATGATACACTGCATATTTATGTTATATTATAAGGTATTTTCAATGATACACTGCATATTACGATATTATATAAGCTATTTAAATGATACACTGCATATTACATTACATTATAATGTATTTTCAATGATACACTGCATATTACATTACATTATAAGGTATTTTCAATGATACACTGCATATTACCATATTATATAAGGTATTTTCAATGATACACTGCATATTACGTTATATAATAAGGTATTTTATATGATACACTGCATATTACATAACATTATAAGGTATTTTCAATGATACACTGCATATTACATTACATTATAAGGTATTTTCAATGATACACTGCATATTACGTTATATTATAAGGTATTTTCAATGATACACTGCATATTACATTATATTATAAGGTATACTCAATGATACAATGCATATTACGTTATACTATAAGGGGCTTTCAATGATACACAGTATATTACAAAATATTATAAAGTATTTTCAATGATAGACTGCATATTACGTTATATTATAATGTATTTTCAATGGGAGACTGCATATTACGTTATATTATGAGGTATTTTCAATGATACACTGCATATTACGATATTATATAAGGTATTTAAATGATACACTGCATATTTATGTTATATTATAAGGTATTTTCAATGATACACTGGATATTACGATATTATATAAGGTATTTAAATGATACACTGCATATTACGTTATATTATAAGGTATTTTCAATGATACACTGCATATTACATTATATTATAAGGTATACTCAATGATACAATGCATATTACGTTATTCTATAATGTATTTTCAATGATACACTGCAAATTACGTTATATTATAAGGTATTTTATATGATACACTGCATATTACATTACATTATAAGGTATTTTCAATGATACACTGCATATTACATTACATTATAAGGTATTTTCAATGATACACTGCATATTACATTACATTATAAGGTATTTTCAATGATACACTGCATATTACGTTATATTATAATGTATTTTCAATGGGAGACTGCATATTACGTTATATTATAAGGTATTTTCAATGATACACTGCATATTACGATATTATATAAGGTATTTAAATGATACACTGCATATTTATGTTATATTATAAGGTATTTTCAATGATACACTGGATATTACGATATTATATAAGGTATTTAAATGATACATTGCATATTACGTTATATTATAAGGTATTTTCAATGATACACTGCATATTACATTATATTATAAGGTATACTCAATGATACAATGCATATTACGTTATTCTATAATGTATTTTCAATGATACACTGCAAATTACGTTATATTATAAGGTATTTTATATGATACACTGCATATTACATTACATTATAAGGTATTTTCAATGATACACTGCATATTACATTACATTACAAGGTATTTTCAATGATACACTGCATATTACATTACATTATAAGGTATTTTCAATGATACACTGCATATTACGTTATATTATAAGGTATTTTATATGATACACTGCATATTACGTTATATTATAAGGTATTTTATATGATACACTGCATATTACGTTATATTATAAGGTATTTTCAATGATAGACGGCATATTACATTATTTTATAAGGTATTTTCAATGATACACTGCATATTACATTATATTATAAGGTATACTCAATGATACAATGCATATTACGTTATACTATAAGGGGCTTTCAATGATACACAGTATATTACAAAATATTATAAAGTATTTTCAATGATAGACTGCATATTACGTTATATTATAATGTATTTTCAATGGTAGACTGCATATTACGTTATATTATAAGGTATTTTCAATGATACACTGCATATTACGATATTATATAAGGTATTTAAATGATACACTGCATATTAAATTACATTATAAGGTATTTTCAATGATACACTGCATATTACATTACATTATAAGGTATTTTCAATGATACACTGCATATTACCATATTATATAAGGTATTTTCAATGATACACTACATATTACGTTATATAATAAGGTATTTTATATGATACACTGCATATTACATAACATTATAAGGTATTTTCAATGATACACTGCATATTACATTACATTATAAGGTATTTTCAATGATACACTGCATATTACGTTATATTATAAGGTATTTTCAATGATACACAGTATATTACAAAATATTATAAAGTATTTTCAATGATAGACTGCATATTACGTTATATTATAATGTATTTTCAATGGGAGACTGCATATTTATGTTATATTATAAGGTATTTTCAATGATACACTGGATATTACGATATTATATAAGGTATTTAAATGATACACTGCATATTACGTTATATTATAAGGTATTTTCAATGATACACTGCATATTACATTATATTATAAGGTATACTCAATGATACAATGCATATTACGTTATTCTATAATGTATTTTCAATGATACACTGCAAATTACGTTATATTATAAGGTATTTTATATGATACACTGCATATTACATTACATTATAAGGTATTTTCAATGATACACTGCATATTACATTACATTATAAGGTATTTTCAATGATACACTGCATATTACATTACATTATAAGGTATTTTCAATGATACACTGCATATTACGTTATATTATAATGTATTTTCAATGGGAGACTGCATATTACGTTATATTATAAGGTATTTTCAATGATACACTGCATATTACGATATTATATAAGGTATTTAAATGATACACTGCATATTTATGTTATATTATAAGGTATTTTCAATGATACACTGGATATTACGATATTATATAAGGTATTTAAATGATACATTGCATATTACGTTATATTATAAGGTATTTTCAATGATACACTGCATATTACATTATATTATAAGGTATACTCAATGATACAATGCATATTACGTTATTCTATAATGTATTTTCAATGATACACTGCAAATTACGTTATATTATAAGGTATTTTATATGATACACTGCATATTACATTACATTATAAGGTATTTTCAATGATACACTGCATATTACATTACATTACAAGGTATTTTCAATGATACACTGCATATTACATTACATTATAAGGTATTTTCAATGATACACTGCATATTACGTTATATTATAAGGTATTTTATATGATACACTGCATATTACGTTATATTATAAGGTATTTTATATGATACACTGCATATTACGTTATATTATAAGGTATTTTCAATGATAGACGGCATATTACATTATTTTATAAGGTATTTTCAATGATACACTGCATATTACATTATATTATAAGGTATACTCAATGATACAATGCATATTACGTTATACTATAAGGGGCTTTCAATGATACACAGTATATTACAAAATATTATAAAGTATTTTCAATGATAGACTGCATATTACGTTATATTATAATGTATTTTCAATGGTAGACTGCATATTACGTTATATTATAAGGTATTTTCAATGATACACTGCATATTACGATATTATATAAGGTATTTAAATGATACACTGCATATTAAATTACATTATAAGGTATTTTCAATGATACACTGCATATTACATTACATTATAAGGTATTTTCAATGATACACTGCATATTACCATATTATATAAGGTATTTTCAATGATACACTACATATTACGTTATATAATAAGGTATTTTATATGATACACTGCATATTACATAACATTATAAGGTATTTTCAATGATACACTGCATATTACATTACATTATAAGGTATTTTCAATGATACACTGCATATTACGTTATATTATAAGGTATTTTCAATGATACACAGTATATTACAAAATATTATAAAGTATTTTCAATGATAGACTGCATATTACGTTATATTATAATGTATTTTCAATGGGAGACTGCATATTACGTTATATTATAAGGTATTTTCAATGATACACTGCATATTACGATATTATATAAGGTATTTAAATGATACACTGCATATTTATGTTATATTATAAGGTATTTTCAATGATACACTGGATATTACGATATTATATAAGGTATTTAAATGATACATTGCATATTACGTTATATTATAAGGTATTTTCAATGATACACTGCATATTACATTATATTATAAGGTATACTCAATGATACAATGCATATTACGTTATTCTATAATGTATTTTCAATGATACACTGCAAATTACGTTATATTATAAGGTATTTTATATGATACACTGCATATTACATTACATTATAAGGTATTTTCAATGATACACTGCATATTACATTACATTACAAGGTATTTTCAATGATACACTGCATATTACATTACATTATAAGGTATTTTCAATGATACACTGCATATTACGTTATATTATAAGGTATTTTATATGATACACTGCATATTACGTTATATTATAAGGTATTTTATATGATACACTGCATATTACATTACATTATAAGGTATTTTCAATGATAGACGGCATATTACATTATTTTATAAGGTATTTTCAATGATACACTGCATATTACATTATATTATAAGGTATACTCAATGATACAATGCATATTACGTTATACTATAAGGGGCTTTCAATGATACACAGTATATTACAAAATATTATAAAGTATTTTCAATGATAGACTGCATATTACGTTATATTATAATGTATTTTCAATGGTAGACTGCATATTACGTTATATTATAAGGTATTTTCAATGATACACTGCATATTACGATATTATATAAGCTATTTAAATGATACACTGCATATTACATTACATTATAAGGTATTTTCAATGATACACTGCATATTACATTACATTATAAGGTATTTTCAATGATACACTGCATATTACGTTATATTATAAGGTATTTTATATGATACACTGCATATTACATTACATTATAAGGTATTTTCAATGATAGACGGCATATTACATTATTTTATAAGGTATTTTCAATGATACACTGCATATTACATTATATTATAAGGTATACTCAATGATACAATGCATATTACGTTATACTATAAGGGGCTTTCAATGATACACAGTATATTACAAAATATTATAAAGTATTTTCAATGATAGACTGCATATTACGTTATATTATAATGTATTTTCAATGGTAGACTGCATATTACGTTATATTATAAGGTATTTTCAATGATACACTGCATATTACGATATTATATAAGGTATTTAAATGATACACTGCATATTACATTACATTATAAGGTATTTTCAATGATACACTGCATATTACATTACATTATAAGGTATTTTCAATGATACACTGCATATTACCATATTATATAAGGTATTTTCAATGATACACTGCATATTACGTTATATAATAAGGTATTTTATATGATACACTGCATATTACATAACATTATAAGGTATTTTCAATGATACACTGCATATTACATTACATTATAAGGTATTTTCAATGATACACTGCATATTACGTTATATTATAAGGTATTTTCAATGATACACAGTATATTACAAAATATTATAAAGTATTTTCAATGATAGACTGCATATTACGTTATATTATAATGTATTTTCAATGGTAGACTGCATATTACGTTATATTATAAGGTATTTTCAATGATACACTGCATATTACGATATTATATAAGGTATTTAAATGATACACTGCATATTTATGTTATATTATAAGGTATTTTCAATGATACACTGGATATTACGATATTATATAAGGTATTTAAATGATACATTGCATATTACGTTATATTATAAGGTATTTTCAATGATACACTGCATATTACATTATTTTATAAGGTATACTCAATGATACAATGCATATTACGTTATTCTATAATGTATTTTCAATGATACACTGCAAATTACGTTATATTATAAGGTATTTTATATGATACACTGCATATTACATTACATTATAAGGTATTTTCAATGATACACTGCATATTACATTACATTACAAGGTATTTTCAATGATACACTGCATATTACATTACATTATAAGGTATTTTCAATGATACACTGCATATTACGTTATATTATAAGGTATTTTATATGATACACTGCATATTACGTTATATTATAAGGTATTTTATATGATACACTGCATATTACATTACATTATAAGGTATTTTCAATGATAGACGGCATATTACATTATTTTATAAGGTATTTTCAATGATACACTGCATATTACATTATATTATAAGGTATACTCAATGATACAATGCATATTACGTTATACTATAAGGGGCTTTCAATGATACACAGTATATTACAAAATATTATAAAGTATTTTCAATGATAGACTGCATATTACGTTATATTATAATGTATTTTCAATGGTAGACTGCATATTACGTTATATTATAAGGTATTTTCAATGATACACTGCATATTACGATATTATATAAGCTATTTAAATGATACACTGCATATTACATTACAATATAAGGTATTTTCAATGATACACTGCATATTACATTACATTATAAGGTATTTTCAATGATACACTGCATATTACCATATTATATAAGGTATTTTCAATGATACACTGCATATTACGTTATATAATAAGGTATTTTATATGATACACTGCATATTACATAACATTATAAGGTATTTTCAATGATACACTGCATATTACATTACATTATAAGGTATTTTCAATGATACACTGCATATTACGTTATATTATAAGGTATTTTCAATGATACACTGCATATTACATTATATTATAAGGTATACTCAATGATACAATGCATATTACGTTATACTATAAGGGGCTTTCAATGATACACAGTATATTACAAAATATTATAAAGTATTTTCAATGATAGACTGCATATTACGTTATATTATAATGTATTTTCAATGGGAGACTGCATATTACGTTATATTATAAGGTATTTTCAATGATACACTGCATATTACGATATTATATAAGGTATTTAAATGATACACTGCATATTTATGTTATATTATAAGGTATTTTCAATGATACACTGGATATTACGATATTATATAAGGTATTTAAATGATACACTGCATATTACGTTATATTATAAGGTATTTTCAATGATACACTGCATATTACATTATATTATAAGGTATACTCAATGATACAATGCATATTACGTTATTCTATAATGTATTTTCAATGATACACTGCAAATTACGTTATATTATATGGTATTTTATATGATACACTGCATATTACATTACATTATAAGGTATTTTCAATGATACACTGCATATTACATTACATTATAAGGTATTTTCAATGATACACTGCATATTACATTACATTATAAGGTATTTTCAATGATACACTGCATATTACGTTATATTATAAGGTATTTTATATGATACACTGCATATTACATTACATTATAAGGTATTTTCAATGATAGACGGCATATTACATTATTTTATAAGGTATTTTCAATGATACACTGCATATTACATTATATTATAAGGTATACTCAATGATACAATGCATATTACGTTATACTATAAGGGGCTTTCAATGATAAACAGTATATTACAAAATATTATAAAGTATTTTCAATGATAGACTGCATATTACGTTATATTATAATGTATTTTCAATGGTAGACTGCATATTACGTTATATTATAAGGTATTTTCAATGATACACTGCATATTACGATATTATATAAGGTATTTAAATGATACACTGCATATTTATGTTATATTATAAGGTATTTTCAATGATACACTGCATATTACGATATTATATAAGGTATTTAAATGATACACTGCATATTACATTACATTATAAGGTATTTTCAATGATACACTGCATATTACATTACATTATAAGGTATTTTCAATGATACACTGCATATTACCATATTATATAAGGTATTTTCAATGATACACTGCATATTACGTTATATAATAAGGTATTTTATATGATACACTGCATATTACATAACATTATAAGGTATTTTCAATGATACACTGCATATTACATTACATTATATGGTATTTTCAATGATACACTGCATATTACGTTATATTATAAGGTATTTTCAATGATACACAGTATATTACAAAATATTATAAAGTATTTTCAATGATAGACTGCATATTACGTTATATTATAATGTATTTTCAATGGGAGACTGCATATTACGTTATATTATAAGGTATTTTCAATGATACACTGCATATTACGATATTATATAAGGTATTTAAATGATACACTGCATATTTATGTTATATTATAAGGTATTTTCAATGATACACTGGATATTACGATATTATATAAGGTATTTAAATGATACATTGCATATTACGTTATATTATAAGGTATTTTCAATGATACACTGCATATTACATTATATTATAAGGTATATTCAATGATACAATGCATATTACGTTATTCTATAATGTATTTTCAATGATACACTGCAAATTACGTTATATTATAAGGTATTTTATATGATACACTGCATATTACATTACATTATAAGGTATTTTCAATGATACACTGCATATTACATTACATTACAAGGTATTTTCAATGATACACTGCATATTACGATATATTATAAGGTATTTTCAATGATACGCTGTATATTACGTTATGTTATAAGGTATTTTCAATGATACACTGCATATTACGTTATATTATAATGTATTTTCAATGATACACTGCATATTACGTTATATTATAAGGTATTTTCAATGATAAACTACGATATATTAGAAGGTATTTTCAGTGATACACTGCATATTTCGTTATATTATAAGGTATTTTCAATGATACACTGTATATTACGTTATATTATAAGGTATTTTCAATGATAAACTACGATATATTAGAAGGTATTTTCAATGATACACTGCATATAACGATATATTATAAGGTATTTTCAATGATACGCTGCATAGTACATTATATTATAAGGTATTTTCAATGATACACTGCATATTACGTTATATTATAATGTATTTTCAATGATACACTGCATATTACGTTATATTATAAGGTATTTCCAATGATAGACTGCATACTACATTATTTTATAAGGTATTTTCAATGATACACTGTGTTAGAGACCAGATAGGGATTCAGGACTGGAGAGAGATTCCTAGTCTGTCTGAACGAGCACAACTTTATTTATCCGAACCGGGGATCGTCAAGAACAATAATATGTACAATGACAGTATGACAGAAAGCGATTTGTAAAACTAGATAATAAACTGAACTAAGGACGATAACTTAACAACGATTGTTCCGGAGATTTCCGACAAGAAAAGAAGTAACGTGATAACTGGTCACCTAGACGCTAGAGTATCACTCCAGATATGGTTGCTCTTGTTAGCCAAGTTGCTAGAGAACTAACGATCGATCCGTGATCGATCGATCAGCCGGCCGTTAGACGTCACCGTCGAACGCGTGATTGGAAGACTGCTGGTGCGCCCAGCCAATCGGGGCCGCGCTCCGCGGTCGATAATCGATCGATATTGATATCGATGGTGACGGCCAATGACGCAGCGGTCCGACGATCGATCACAGATCGCGTTGCGACCAGCCAATTGCTAGTGCTCTGTTAACGCTGCTGGCGCACTCAACCAATCCCAAACATTCCGCCCGCCTCGTCGACCAATGACGAAATTGAACCCACGTGCCAATCAGTGGGCCAGAATACGCGATGAATGGTAGAGGTGAATGGGCCAGCAACATTCTGCGTAGTATCTGAAACAAAGGAGAAGCGTCGTAGTGCGTGTTGGCGTGATAGTGAAGTGATGAAGCATATGTACAGTGAGATGAACATGGTGATACAAGGTGAGTGTAGATGATGCAATGAACTATTTTTGAAGCGAGAATAACAATTGTTCACGTGAATTAGACGCAGTTGTCTTGCGGAGGATCACTGGAGAGTCCAGTCTCGTGGGCCTTCCCAGTCTCCTTCTCCTCGTCGTCCGGCGCCAACAAGGGAATGAGTTTGTGCACTGGTCGCCGAAATGTCGAAGTGGAGGTGCGTACCGTTACCACTCGTGTCGAACCGTCTGGCCCCGGGTGTATGTGAACAACGCGCGCGAGGGGCCATTGCGTTGGTGGCAATTCTTCGCTTTTTATTAGGCAGAGAAAGCCTGCTTGGATTAAGTTTTTGTTTTTTCTCCACTTGCCTCGGGTTTGCAGCGTGTTCAGATACTCCCGGGACCACCGTTTCCAAAAGTGCTGTTGCATCTGTTGGACCAATTGCCACCTAGATAACCGGGAGACTGGCAGCTCCTCGAGGCTGGGCTCTGGAATTGCAAGAAGCGGTCCCCCAATCAAGAAGTGCCCCGGCGTCAGGGCTGCAGGATCCTCAGGGTCATCGGACAGAGGTTGTAGCGGCCTGGAATTGAGACACGCCTCGATACCTGTCAGGAGCGTGGTCAGCTCCTCGAAGGACAATTTCTGCTCGCCTATGATCCTGCGGAGGTGGTGTTTCACCGACTTGACCGCAGCTTCCCAGATCCCTCCAAAGTGTGGAGCAGCAGGTGGATTAAATTTCCAAGCAATACCTACCTTGGAGGCTGCAGCAAACGCACCGCCAGTGCCCCCTTTACCGATGGATTGTTGCAGTAGAGAGCGCAGCTCGTGGTTTGCGCCCACAAAGTTGCGGCCACAGTCGCTATACAATTCTGCGCACTTCCCTCTCCGAGATACAAATCTTCTTAGCGCAGCTAGGAAGGTTTCGGTTGAAGCATCTGATACAGCCTCCAAGTGGACAGCCTTGGTAGCGAGGCAGATAAATACAGCAATATATCCTTTCGAGTTGCGCTGACCACGGCCCCGACCGGATCGAAGATGTATCGGTCCCGCATAATCGATTCCAGCTCTAAAAAAGGGACGACATGGAGTTATTCGTACTGACGGGAGAATTCCCATTCTTGGTTGCGCAGTTTCCCCCTTCCAACGGATACACACTGTGCACCGATGGATACAAGCCTTTACTAGTGGTCGCCCCCTGAGGATCCAACACTCCTGCCGCAGAGTGGCAAGAGTGAGCTGTGTCCCCCCGTGAAGGCATCGTTTATGGGCAGCTTCGACCCATAACCTAGCCAGCGGGGACTCATCCGGCAGTATCGCTTGGTGCGTTCTGTCGTACGCTAGATTGGCAGCCTGTAGGCGACCCCCGACTCGCAGTACTCCATCCCTGTCGAGGAATGGACAGAGTTTCGCCAGCCTGCTTTTGCCTGCAATGGGTCGATCCTTCCGGAGATTCTGGATGTCCTCAGCGAAGGCAGCGGCCTGCTCCAGCCGCAGAAGGGTGAGTTTCACCTCGTTCGTCTCGGGGGTGGTAATGTAGTCCTCCACCCTTTTTTTTCCAGGTGCCCAGCGTCTGCACCACGCCAGGACTCTGAAAAGATGGGTTAGATCGGAGAAGCGCTCAATCAGCGCACATGCTGTGCTCTCCGTTTCCCTGGTCACGTGGTGAACGTCCATCTCTTCAGCTACGGACTGGTCGACCGCTTCCTCGATGGTTGGTGCAGGGAGATGTCCTGGTTCTGAGAGCCACTCGGGCCCTCGCCACCACAGGTTGAACGTCGGCAGCTCGGCTGGAGATAGACCCCGAGAAGCGCAGTCCGCCGGATTTTCCGCGCTCTTCACGTGGTGCCATTGCGCGTTCGGCAGCATCCTTTGGATTTCCGCGACCCTGTTCGCTACGTAGGTCGGCCAGCGCGACGGATGGCCCTGAATCCAACTGAGAGCCACCGATGAATCCGACCATAGGTGCAGCCCGACCTATTGCCAGTTGAGGACTCTCGTTACGTGCTCGACGAGCCTGGCCAGCAGGAAAGCTGCGCAGAGCTCTAATCTGGGCAGAGAAACCCGTTTCAATGGAGCCACCTTGGATTTGGCCACAATCAGTGAGACGGTTGCTGCCCCCGTTGCTTCTGTGGTGCGGGAATAGACTACGGCAGCGTAGGCCCGCTCCGATGCATCGGCAAAGCCATGGATTTCCAGCGGCTGCGTGGACGAGCTGGTTCCGAGCCACCGAGGTACTCGAATGGCCTGTAGAGCTGCGAGCTGCTGCTGGAACTGTTGCCAAAGAGCTTCTTCCCGTTCCGGCAGAGGTGTGTCCCAATCGACCTTAAGGAGCCACAATGTCTGCATGAGGACCTTGGCGACGATGGTGACTGGAGCCAGCCAGCCTAGAGGATCGAACAGTTGAGCTGTTCCGCTGAGCACTGCCCGCTTGGTGAAGCCAGAATTCCGGGGTGATGGAGCAGCTGTGATCTGAAAACAGTCAGTAGCAGGTAGCCATTTGATACCTAGTACGCAGTGCAGCGTCGGAGAGTCCCACTCGATGCTTCCTTTCTTCTCGTCGCTGGAGAGTCCGTCCAGAAGGCTCTTTGCGTTGGAGGCCCACTTGCGAAGAGGGAATCCGCCCGCCATGAGGACCTCTCGTAGTTCCTGCAGCTTACGTTCCGCCTCAGTCACCGTGTCGGCTCCAGTCAGAACGTCATCCATGTAGACGTTCTCCAGTATGATGCGGGACCCCAGGGGGTACCGCTGCTCCTCTACCTTGGTGAGCTGGTGCAGACATCTGATTGCCAGGTAAGGGGAACAAGCCAAACCGTAAGTGACGGTATTGAGATCGTAGTTAACGATCTGTTGATCTGCCCTAGGTCTCCACACAATCCTTTGCCATCTTCGGTCTTCAGGGTGGACCAGGATTTGGCGGTACATCTTCTCTATGTCGGCCGAGAAGACAATATTGTACCGTCGCCACTTCAGAAGCACGTCAGCCAGGTTTGGGAGCAGATTTGGACCCCGTAATAAGAAGTCGTTGATTGACTTCCCGTTGGTGGATGGCATGGACCCATTGAATACAACCCTCAGCTTGGTTGTGCTGCTGGCCTCTCGCAGGACTCCGTGATGCGGGAGGTAGTACTCCCCGCTCGAGCTAGGACCCTGCGTAGCTGCCATGTGCCCTAAGGACTCGTAGGTGCCCAAGAACTCGGTGTAAGCTCGCTGAAATTCGATAGAGCGGCGAAACCTGCCGTTTAAGGACTCCAGCGTTCGAATTGCGATGCGCCGGGAGTCTCCAAGCTCTGGTGCTCTGCTGAACGGCAAGCGCACCATGAATCGTCCATCAGGGCGCCGCCGGTGCGTTTCGACGAAGTG
Source organism: Lasioglossum lativentre (assembly GCA_916610255.1). Classification (NCBI taxonomy): domain Eukaryota; kingdom Metazoa; phylum Arthropoda; class Insecta; order Hymenoptera; family Halictidae; genus Lasioglossum; species Lasioglossum lativentre. Next base: position 87,429 of record CAKAJI010000196.1, on the reverse strand, counting down.
CTCTTCCGCCCTCTGTTCGTCGCCTGTATAGGGAATCGGTGTCTCGATTTCCTCCTGCTCCCAGAACCTGCTGAGAAACTCCATTAATTCGCGGTCAATGTTGCAGTGATGGACCGGCACTCCGGATCGTTCTGCGGCATCGTCGATGCTCTCCGAGTCGACTCCCCCGGTTAGAATCCAGCCGAGGGCGGTCTCCTGCGCGACAGGAGTATGCGGCGGCCCCCGCTTGACTCCCTCTCGGAGGATTAGATTGTATGAGTCGGCTCCCAGAAGGATCTCCACTGGATCGGCAAGATGGTATACCGGATCGGCGAGCTTCAACCCTAGAACATGAGGCCACTCCACCACGGCAGGTAGGTTTCGAGGCCTATAACGAGAGAGTTCAGGGATTATGTACACCGGAATCTTAAATTGAATTTCTTCCTTGACATTCGAAATGATGACCAGCGTGGTTTTTCCTCGGGTGAACTTCGCCTTGGAACCTCCGACCCCCAGAAGTGGAACCCGAGCCTGTTCTCGTTTGACCCCGAGCCGCTGAGCAAGAGCCTCCGAAATCAACGACACCTCACTGCCAGGATCGATAAGCGACCGAGCCTGGCAGACTTGTCCTCCTGGACCTGAAACTTGAACTCGCGCTGTGCTGAGAAGCACCGAGGCAGCCTTACTGACGTGCGAAGACACATGCTGGACGACGGCTCCCGTAGCAGTAGACTCCCTTGATTGCGGAGCAGCCTCGTGAAGGGTAGTATGGTGTTTTCCCTGGCACTTTTGGCACCTCTTGGCCGACTTGCACTCACTCGCCGCATGTTTCCCCAGGCAGTTGAAACAGAGGTTCATCGCTCTTGCCGTCTCTTTCCGCTCGAAGGGTGACTTCTCCTGATACCTGCTGCAGTATAATAGGAAGTGTTTCCCCTGACAAAGGCAGCATGCTTTTGTCGAGGAGATTGCCTTGGATACCTGATGTACCTTGAAGACCTTGGCAGCGGATTTCTTGCAATCGGGAGACTCTTCGAATGCAGGCGACTGTGGAGACTCCAGCGCCTCACACGTATGGATGCGACCCTCCATAAATGTTCGGAGTTGTTCTAGAGTGGGAAGTTCTTTAGAGAGTCTCACGGAATCTTCCCACTCCCGCTTCGACCGGCGATCGAACCGGCCCACTGTCAGCTCCACGATCCAGTCGACGGCGTTTGTTACTGGTCGATCCAGATTATCGAGAGCATCGATAGCGTCGAACGTCTCGTCGAACAGTCGCTTCATTTCCGTAGCGGATTCCTGTCGTACAGGAGCCAACGAAGAGAGTGCTCTAATTTGCGCTTGTACCAGAAGCCGGCGATTGTCAAATCGACTTTCAAGCTTATCCCAAGCCACTTGAAAGTTCTCGGACGTCGTCCTTACATTTTTCAACAAAGTCGCAGCGCTACCCTTCATACAAGTTTTTAAGTGGTGTAGGCGTTCTACAGAAGACAAGGACGAGTCGTTGACTATGAGCGATGTAAACAAGTCTCGAAAAGATGGCCAGTCCTTGTAGTTGCCCTCGAAGGTGGGGAGAGCCATTTTTGGCAACACTGCTCGTGACCTCTGCGGGTTCGGAGCGGCGTCCGTTACGTTCGAATTCGGAGTTCCCTTAACGGCCGAAACAGCCTCGTACTCAGCGATCATGTCGCGAATAGATCCGGACTGCTCCACATAATTCATTTGAATTTCGCTGTACTCGTCATCCGTAACGTACTGACTCTCGCTTATCCTTACGTCCTTTCTAGCGGCTGCTCTGACTTCTGCATCACCCTGGCGGTATTCCTCCCACAGCCGTTCGACGGTATCGCGAGCAGCATGCAGCATTCCCAACGAGATGTTGGCCTTTCCCCTCTTCTTTATGTTCGTAAGAACGCGAGAAAGACGTTGAGCGGTAAGCCGTTGACTTTCAATCAGGTCAGCCATTGTTTTTCCACTAGGTCACTGCACTAAGCAATTCGAATAATTAACGGTTCACTTCCAGAAGACTGCAGCACTGAATCCGGCTCGAAGGACCAAATGTTAGAGACCAGATAGGGATTCAGGACTGGAGAGAGATTCCTAGTCTGTCTGAACGAGCACAACTTTATTTATCCGAACCGGGGATCGTCAAGAACAATAATATGTACAATGACAGTATGACAGAAAGCGATTTGTAAAACTAGATAATAAACTGAACTAAGGACGATAACTTAACAACGATTGTTCCGGAGATTTCCGACAAGAAAAGAAGTAACGTGATAACTGGTCACCTAGACGCTAGAGTATCACTCCAGATATGGTTGCTCTTGTTAGCCAAGTTGCTAGAGAACTAACGATCGATCCGTGATCGATCGATCAGCCGGCCGTTAGACGTCACCGTCGAACGCGTGATTGGAAGACTGCTGGTGCGCCCAGCCAATCGGGGCCGCGCTCCGCGGTCGATAATCGATCGATATTGATATCGATGGTGACGGCCAATGACGCAGCGGTCCGACGATCGATCATAGATCGCGTTGCGACCAGCCAATTGCTAGTGCTCTGTTAACGCTGCTGGCGCACTCAACCAATCCCAAACACACTGCATATTACGATATATTATAATGTATTTTCAATGATACACTGCATATTACGTTATATTATAAGGTATTTTAAATGATACACTGCATATTACATTACATGATAAGGTATTTTCAATGATACACTGCATATTACATTACATTATAAGGTATTTTCAATGATACACTGCATATTACATTATTTTATAATGTATTTTCAATGATACACTGCATATTACGATATATTATAAGGTATTTTCAATGATACATTGCATAATACGTTATATTATAAGGTATTTTCAATGATACACTGCATATTACGTTATATAATAAGGTATATTCAATGCTACAATGCATATTACGTTATACTATAAGGTATTTTCAATGATACACTGCATATTACGTTATATAATAAGGTATTTTCAATTTTTACACTGCATATTACATTACATTATAAGGTATTTTCAATGATACACTGCATATTACATTACATTATAAGGTATTTTCAATGATAGACTGCATATTACAATGTTTTATAAGGTATTTTCACTGATACACTGCATATTACATTATTTTATAATGTATTTTCAATGATTCACTGCATATTACGTTATATAATAAGGTATTTTCAATGATACACTGCATATTACATTACATTATAAGGTATTTTCAATGATACACTGCATATTACGATATAATATAAGGTATTTTCAATGACACATTGCATATTACGTTATATTATAAGGTATTTTCAATGATAGACTGCATATTGCAAAATTTTTTAAGGTATTTTCAATGATACACTGCATATTACATTATTTTATAATGTATTTTCAATGATACACTGCATATTACATCATATTATAAAGTATTATCAATGATAGACTGCATATTACGTTATATTATATGGTATTTTCAATGATACACTGCATATTACATTATTTTATAAGGTATTTTCAATGATACACTGCATATTACGATATAATATAAGGTATTTTCAATGATACACTGCATATTACTGTATATAATACGGTATTTTGAATGATACACTGCATATTACGTTATATTATAAGGTATTTCCAATGATAGACTGCATACTACATTATTTTATAAGGTATTTTCAATGATACACTGCATATTACGATATATTATAAGGTATTTTCAATGATACACTGCATATTACGTTATATTATAAGGTATTTTAAATGATACACTGCATATTACATTACATTATAAGGTATTTTCAATGATACACTGCATATTACATTACATTATAAGGTATTTTCAATGATACACTGCATATTACATTATTTTATAATGTATTTTCAATGATACACTGCATATTACGATATATTATAAGGTATTTTCAATGATACATTGCATAATACGTTATATTATAAGGTATTTTCAATGATACACTGCATATTACGTTATATAATAAGGTATATTCAATGATACAATGCATATTACGTTATACTATAAGGTATTTTCAATGATACACTGCATATTACGTTATATAATAAGGTATTTTTAATTTTTACACTGCATATTACGTTTTATTATAAGGCATTTTCAATGATACACTGCATATTACATTACATTATAAGGTATTTTCAATGATACACTGCATATTACGTTATAAAATAAGGTATTTTCAATAATACACTGCATATTACATTATTTTATAATGTATTTTCAATGATACACTGCATATTACTGTATATAATAAGGTATTTTCAATGATACACTGCATATTACGTTATATTATAAGGTATTTTCAATTATATACTGCATATTGCGTTATATTATACGGTATTTTCAATGGTAGACTGCATATTACGTTATATTATAAGGTATTTTCAATGATACACAGCCTGTTACGTTGTATTATAATGTACTTTCTATGATACAGTGCATATTACATTATTTTATAATGTATTTTCAATGAAACACTGCATATTACGTTATATTACAAGGTATTTTCAATGATACACTGCATATTACATTATTTTATAAGGTATTTTCAATGGTAGACTGCATATTACGTTATATTATAAGGTATTTTCAATGATACACAGCAATATTACGTTGTATTATAACGTCATATAATAAGGTATTTTCAATGATACACTGCATATTATATTATTTTATAAGGTATTTTCAATGATACACTGCATCTTACATTATTTTATAAGGTATTTTCAATGATAGACTGCATATTACATTATTTTATAAGGTATATTCAATGATACAATGCATATTACGTTATACTATAAGGTATTTTGAATGATACACAGTATATTACCTTATATTATAAAGTATTTTCATTGATACACTGCATATTACGTTATATTACAAGGTATTTTCAATGATACTGTGACGTTCGTCACCACAGTCCGTCCTGCTCTTGCAAGCCCAGGCCGTTCCTGTGGTATATTTTCAAGGGGCCTGCCCCTCATTCATACGCCACTATTTCAAATCTCACAAGAATAAAGTTTCAAGGGACCGTTTCCCTATTGATACGGTCCGTTCCAGTCTAGTGAACCTACTACGTCGCAACCCCCACCAGAAGTCGAAATCATCGAGACAGCGGATCAAATCGATCATTAGTAGTCGACAGTTCGAACCGACAACACCATTCCTGCACCTGAATTATCTCACGAAATACGATAAGGACATAGTCTGAGAACAGAATTATTTCACGAAATACGATAAGGACATAGTCTCAGAACAGAATTATTTCACAAAATACGATAAAGGACTTAGACGCAGGAACGTCGATCCACCTCCAGTGATCCACTACCCCTTCCACTGGAACAACTTGACATGTGATTGGGACTACCCCCTTCCACCAACGTTGGACTATAAGGGAAGCAGCTGGACACCTACGAAGTCAGTTGAATTCAGGAGTCAGTCGAAAGCAGTCGAAGTCAGGAGTCAGTTGAATTCAGAAATCAGTCGGAATTAGTCGAAGTCAGTCGAAGTCAGGAGTCAGTCGAAGTCACGAGTCAGCTGAAGTCTGCAGTCAGAATTCTCCGGTGCACCATCCAGTGCAACGACTGTTCGCGTTCACGATGAAACCGAGAGCATTTTGAACTATTTGTAGTTCTGGAACTCAAACTGAGGGGATACACCACCTCCTTCCTAATCCCCTTATACGTCGATATTGCTGCGTGCGGACCAGCACAGAATAAATTCATTTGCGTGTGCGAACGTGCGTGTATCAAGAACCTTAGTCGTGAGAGGAGTCGCCAACCACCTTTTCACCCCTGTCCTATACCTACACGTTCGAGCACGGCGGACTGGATCTAGCCTCTCGAGCTCCCCCACTACCACATTTCTGGCGGACTGGGTCCAGCCGTTTGTGCGTCCTTCAATTTCCCTCGAACTAGGCGGACTGGGTCTAGCCGTTCGAGTTCCCTCACCTACCACAATCTTGGCGGACTAGGTCTTGCCGATTGTGAAGTCTCCAATTTTCCTCGAACTAGGCGGACTGGGTCCAGCCGTTCGACCTACCGTACCCACCCACAATCTTGGCGGACTTGGTCCAGCCGTTTGCGTGTGCGTACTCCAATTCACGGCCCAGGCGGACTAGGTCCAGCCGACCGGGGATCCCATCCCGACATTCTCTCTCTGACGACGGAACGACGTAACTCGCCCTACGTCGCAACGAACCGTAAACATCAAAATAAATTCGCACGCGTAAAAGCGTAACGTCTTCGCGGACCCCGAAGATTTTATTAACATTAACATTAACAATACACAGCATATTACGATATATTATAAGGTATTTTCAATGATACATTGCATATTACGTTATAAGCTATTTTCAATGATAGACTGCATATTACAATATATTATAAGGTATTTTCAATGATACACTGCATATTACGATATATTATAAGGCATTTTCAATGATACATTGCATATTACGTTATATTATAAGGTATTTTCAATGATACACTGCATTTTCCATTCTTTTATAAGGTATTTTCAATGATACACTGCATTTTCCATTCTTTTATAATGTATTTTCAATGATACACTGCATATTACGATATATTATAAGGTATTTTCAATGATACATTGCATAATACGTTATATTATAAGGTATTTTCAATGATACACTGCATATTACGTTATATAATAAGGTATATTCAATGATACAATGCATATTACGTTATACTATAAGGTATTTTCAATGATACACATCATATTACGTTATATTATAAGGTATATTCAATGACACACTGCATATTACATTATTTTATAATGTATTTTCAATGATACACCGCATATTACTGTATATAATAAGGTATTTTCAATGATACACTGCATATTACATTACATTATAAGGTATTTTCAATGATACACTGCAAATTACGTTATATTATAAGGAATTTTCAATGATAGACTGCATATTACAATATTTTATAATGTATTTTCAATGATACACTGCATATTACGTTATATAATAAGGTATTTTCAATTTTTACACTGCATATTACGTTTTATTATAAGGCATTTTCAATGATACACTGCATATTACATTACATTATAAGGTATTTTCAATGATACACTGCATATTACGTTATATAATAAGGTATTTTCAATGATACACTGCATATTACATTATATTATAATGTATTTTCAATGATACACTGCATATTACTGTACATAATAAGGTATTTTCAATGATACACTGCATATTACGTTATATTATAAGGTATTTTCAATGATAGACTGCATATTACATTATTTTATAAGGTATTTTCAATGATACACTGCATATTACGATATATTATAAGGTATTTTCAATGATACACTGCATATTACGTTATATTATATTGTATTTTCAATGGTAGACTGCATATTACGTTATATTATAAGGTATTTTCAATGATACACAGTATATTACGTTATATTATAAGGCATCTTATATTATATTATTTTATAAGGTATTTTCAATGGTATACTGCTTATTTCGTTATATTATAAAGTATTTTCAATGAAACACAGCATATTATGTTATATTCTAAGGTATTTTCAATGATACACTGCATATTACGATATATAATAAGGTATTTTCAATGATACACTGCATATTACATTATTTTATAAGGTATTTTCAATGATACACTGCATATTACGATATATTATAAGGTATTTTCAATGATACACTGCATATTACATTACATTATAAGGTATTTTCAATGATACACTGCATATTACATTACATTATAAGGTATTTTCAATGATAGACTGCATATTACAATGTTTTATAAGGTATTTTCACTGATACACTGCATATTACATTATTTTATAATGTATTTTCAATGATTCACTGCATATTACGTTATATAATAAGGTATTTTCAATGATACACTGCATATTACATTACATTATAAGGTATTTTCAATGATACACTGCATATTACGATATAATATAAGGTATTTTCAATGATACACTGCATATTACATTACATTATAATGTATTTTCAATGATACACTGCATATTACGATATATTATAAGGTATTTTCAATGATACATTGCATAATACGTTATATTATAAGGTATTTTCAATGATACACTGCATATTACGTTATATAATAAGGTATATTCAATGATACAATGCATATTACGTTATACTATAAGGTATTTTCAATGATACACATCATATTACGTTATATTATAAGGTATATTCAATGACACACTGCATATTACATTATTTTATAATGTATTTTCAATGATACACCGCATATTACTGTATATAATAAGGTATTTTCAATGATACACTGCATATTACATTACATTATAAGGTATTTTCAATGATACACTGCAAATTACGTTATATTATAAGGTATTTTCAATGATAGACTGCATATTACAATATTTTATAATGTATTTTCAATGATACACTGCATATTACGTTATATAATAAGGTATTTTCAATTTTTACACTGCATATTACGTTTTATTATAAGGCATTTTCAATGATACACTGCATATTACATTACATTATAAGGTATTTTCAATGATACACTGCATATTACGTTATAAAATAAGGTATTTTCAATAATACACTGCATATTACATTATTTTATAATGTATTTTCAATGATACACTGCATATTACTGTACATAATAAGGTATTTTCAATGATACACTGCATATTACGTTATATTATAAGGTATTTTCAATGATAGACTGCATATTACATTATTTTATAAGGTATTTTCAATGATACACTGCATATTACGATATATTATAAGGTATTTTCAATGATACACTGCATATTACGTTATATTATATTGTATTTTCAATGGTAGACTGCATATTACGTTATATTATAAGGTATTTTCAATGATACACAGTATATTACGTTATATTATAAGGTATCTTATATTATATTATTTTATAAGGTATTTTCAATGGTATACTGCTTATTTCGTTATATTATAAAGTATTTTCAATGAAACACAGCATATTATGTTATATTCTAAGGTATTTTCAATGATACACTGCATATTACGATATATAATAAGGTATTTTCAATGATACACTGCATATTACATTATTTTATAAGGTATTTTCAATGATACACTGCATATTACGATATATTATAAGGTATTTTCAATGATACACTGCATATTACATTACATTATAAGCTATTTTCAATGATACACTGCATATTACATTACATTATAAGGTATTTTCAATGATAGACTGCATATTACAATGTTTTATAAGGTATTTTCACTGATACACTGCATATTACATTATTTTATAATGTATTTTCAATGATTCACTGCATATTACGTTATATAATAAGGTATTTTCAATGATACACTGCATATTACATTACATTATAAGGTATTTTCAATGATACACTGCATATTACGATATAATATAAGGTATTTTCAATGATACATTGCATATTACGTTATGTTATAAGGTATTTTCAATGATAGACTGCATATTGCAAAATTTTTTAAGGTATTTTCAATGATACACTGCATATTACATTATTTTATAATGTATTGTCAATGATACACTGCATATTACGTTATATTATAAGGTATTATCAATGGTACACTGCATATTGCATTACATTATAAGGTATTTTCAATGATACACAGCATATTACGTTATATTATAAGGTATTTTCAATCATACACTGCATATTACATTATATTATAAGGTATTTTCAATGGTAGCCTGCATATTACGTTATATTATACGGTATTTTCAATGATACACTGCATATTACATCATATTATATGGTATTTTCAATGATACACTGCATATTACAATATATTATAAGGTATTTTCAATGATACACTGCATATTACGTTATACTATAAGGTATTTTCAATGATACACAGTATATTACCTTATATTATAAAGTATTTTCATTGATACATTGCATATTACGATATATAATAAGGTATTTTCAATGATACACTGCATATTACGTTATATTATAAGGTATTTTCAATGATACACTGCATATTACGTTATATTATAAGGTATTTTCAATGATACACTGCATTTTCCATTCTTTTATAAGGTATTTTCAATGATACACTGCATTTTCCATTCTTTTATAATGTATTTTCAATGATACACTGCATATTACGATATATTATAAGGTATTTTCAATGATACATTGCATAATACGTTATATTATAAGGTATTTTCAATGATACACTGCATATTACGTTATATAATAAGGTATATTCAATGATACAATGCATATTACGTTATACTATAAGGTATTTTCAATGATACACATCATATTACGTTATATTATAAGGTATATTCAATGACACACTGCATATTACATTATTTTATAATGTATTTTCAATGATACACCGCATATTACTGTATATAATAAGGTATTTTCAATGATACACTGCATATTACATTACATTATAAGGTATTTTCAATGATACACTGCAAATTACGTTATATTATAAGGAATTTTCAATGATAGACTGCATATTACAATATTTTATAATGTATTTTCAATGATACACTGCATATTACGTTATATAATAAGGTATTTTCAATTTTTACACTGCATATTACGTTTTATTATAAGGCATTTTCAATGATACACTGCATATTACATTACATTATAAGGTATTTTCAATGATACACTGCATATTACGTTATAAAATAAGGTATTTTCAATAATACACTGCATATTACATTATTTTATAATGTATTTTCAATGATACACTGCATATTACTGTACATAATAAGGTATTTTCAATGATACACTGCATATTACGTTATATTATAAGGTATTTTCAATGATAGACTGCATATTACATTGTTTTATAAGGTATATTCAATGATACACTGCATATTACGATATATTATAAGGTATTTTCAATGATACACTGCATATTACGTTATATTATATTGTATTTTCAATGGTAGACTGCATATTACGTTATATTATAAGGTATTTTCAATGATACACAGCATATTACGTTATATTATAAGGTATTTTCAATCATACACTGCATATTACATTATATTATAAGGTATTTTCAATGGTAGCCTGCATATTACGTTATATTATACGGTATTTTCAATGATACACTGCAAATTACATTATTTTATAATGTATTTTCAATGATACACTGCATATTACATCATATTATAAAGTATTATCAATGATACACTGCATATTACATCATATTATATGGTATTTTCAATGATACACTGCATTTTCCATTCTTTTATAATGTATTTTCAATGATACACTGCATATTACGATATATTATAAGGTATTTTCAATGATACATTGCATATTACGATATATTATAAGGTATTTTCAATGCTACACTGCCTATTACGTTATATTATAAGGTATTTTCAATGATAGACTGCATATTGCAATATTTTATAAGGTATTTTCAATGCTGCACTGCATATTACGTTATATTATAAGGTATTTTCAATGATAGACTGCATATTACAATATTTTATAATGTATTTTCAATGATACACTGCATATTACGTTATATAATAAGGTATTTTCAATTTTTACACTGCATATTACGTTTTATTATAAGGCATTTTCAATGATACACTGCATATTACATTACATTATAAGGTATTTTCAATGATACACTGCATATTACGTTATAAAATAAGGTATTTTCAATAATACACTGCATATTACATTATTTTATAATGTATTTTCAATGATACACTGCATATTACTGTACATAATAAGGTATTTTCAATGATACACTGCATATTACGTTATATTATAAGGTATTTTCAATGATAGACTGCATATTACATTATTTTATAAGGTATTTTCAATGATACACTGCATATTACGATATATTATAAGGTATTTTCAATGATACACTGCATATTACGTTATATTATAATGTATTTTCAATGGTAGACTGCATATTACGTTATATTATAAGGTATTTTCAATGATACACAGCATATTACGTTATATTATAAGGTATTTTCAATGATACACTGCATATTACATTATATTATAAGGTATTTTCAATGGTAGCCTGCATATTACGTTATATTATACGGTATTTTCAATGATACACTGCAAATTACATTATTTTATAATGTATTTTCAATGATACACTGCATATTACATCATATTATAAAGTATTATCAATGATACACTGCATATTACATCATATTATATGGTATTTTCAATGATACACTGCATATTACAATATATTATAAGGTATTTTCAATGATACACTGCATATTACGTTATACTATAAGGTATTTTCAATGATACACAGTATATTACCTTATATTATAAAGTATTTTCATTGATACATTGCATATTACGATATATAATAAGGTATTTTCAATGATACACTGCATATTACGTTATAAAATAAGGTATTTTCAATAATACACTGCATATTACATTATTTTATAATGTATTTTCAATGATACACTGCATATTACTGTACATAATAAGGTATTTTCAATGATACACTGCATATTACGTTATATTATAAGGTATTTTCAATGATAGACTGCATATTACATTGTTTTATAAGGTATTTTCAATGATACACTGCATATTACGATATATTATAAGGTATTTTCAATGATACACTGCATATTACGTTATATTATATTGTATTTTCAATGGTAGACTGCATATTACGTTATATTATAAGGTATTTTCAATGATACACAGCATATTACGTTATATTATAAGGTATTTTCAATCATACACTGCATATTACATTATATTATACGGTATTTTCAATGATACACTGCAAATTACATTATTTTATAATGTATTTTCAATGATACACTGCATATTACATCATATTATAAAGTATTATCAATGATACACTGCATATTACATCATATTATATGGTATTTTCAATGATACACTGCATATTACAATATATTATAAGGTATTTTCAATGATACACTGCATATTACGTTATACTATAAGGTATTTTCAATGATACACAGTATATTACCTTATATTATAAAGTATTTTCATTGATACATTGCATATTACGATATATAATAAGGTATTTTCAATGATACACTGCATATTACGTTATATTATAAGGTATTTTCAATGATACACTGCATATTACGTTATATTATAAGGTACTTTCAATGATACACTGCATTTTCCATTCTTTTATAAGGTATTTTCAATGATACACTGCATTTTCCATTCTTTTATAATGTATTTTCAATGATACACTGCATATTACGATATATTATAAGGTATTTTCAATGATACATTGCATAATACGTTATATTATAAGGTATTTTCAATGATACACTGCATATTACGTTATATAATAAGGTATATTCAATGATACAATGCATATTACGTTATACTATAAGGTATTTTCAATGATACACAGCAATATTACGTTATATTATAATGTATTTTCAATGATACACTGCATATTACGTTATATAATAAGGTATTTTCAATTTTTACACTGCATATTACGTTTTATTATAAGGCATTTTCAATGATACACTGCATATTACATTACATTATAAGGTATTTTCAATGATACACTGCATATTACGTTATAAAATAAGGTATTTTCAATAATACACTGCATATTACATTATTTTATAATGTATTTTCAATGATACACTGCATATTACTGTATATAATAAGGTATTTTCAATGATACACTGCATATTACGTTATATTATAAGGTATTTTCAATGATAGACTGCATATTACAATATTTTATAATGTATTTTCAATGATACACTGCATATTACGTTATATAATAAGGTATTTTCAATTTTTACACTGCATATTACGTTTTATTATAAGGCATTTTCAATGATACACTGCATATTACATTACATTATAAGGTATTTTCAATGATACACTGCATATTACGTTATAAAATAAGGTATTTTCAATAATACACTGCATATTACATTATTTTATAATGTATTTTCAATGATACACTGCATATTACTGTACATAATAAGGTATTTTCAATGATACACTGCATATTACGTTATATTATAAGGTATTTTCAATGATAGACTGCATATTACATTATTTTATAAGGTATTTTCAATGATACACTGCATATTACGATATATTATAAGGTATTTTCAATGATACACTGCATATTACGTTATATTATAATGTATTTTCAATGGTAGACTGCATATTACGTTATATTATAATGTATTTTCAATGATACACAGTATATTACGTTATATTATAAGGTATCTTATATTATATTATTTTATAAGGTATTTTCAATGGTATACTGCTTATTTCGTTATATTATAAAGTATTTTCAATGAAACACAGCATATTATGTTATATTATAAGGTATTTTCAATGATACACTGCATATTACGTTATATTATAAGGTATTTTCAATGATACACTGCATATTACATTATTTTATAAGGTATTTTCAATGGTAGACTGCATATTACGTTATATTATAAGGTATTTTCAATGATACACAGCATATTACGTTATATTATAAGGTATTTTCAATGATACACTGCATATTACATTATATTATAAGGTATTTTCAATGGTAGCCTGCATATTACGTTATATTATACGGTATTTTCAATGATACACTGCATATTACATTATTTTATAATGTATTTTCAATGATACACTGCATATTACATCATATTATAAAGTATTATCAATGATACACTGCATATTACATCATATTATAAGGTATTTTCAATGATACACTGCATATTACAGTATATTATAAGGTATTTTCAATGATACACTGCATATTACGTTATATTATAAGGTATTTTCAATGATACACAGTATATTACCTTATATTATAAAGTATTTTCATTGATACACTGCATATTACGTTATATAATAAGGTATTTTCAATTTTTACACTGCATATTACGTTTTATTATAAGGCATTTTCAATGATACACTGCATATTACATTACATTATAAGGTATTTTCAATGATACACTGCATATTACGTTATATAATAAGGTATTTTCAATAATACACTGCATATTACATTATTTTATAATGTATTTTCAATGATACACTGCATATTACTGTATATAATAAGGTATTTTCAATGATACACTGCATATTACGTTATATTATAAGGTATTTTCAATGATAGACTGCATATTACATTATTTTATAAGGTATTTTCAATGATACACTGCATATTACGATATATTATAAGGTATTTTCAATGATACACTGCATATTACGTTATATTATAATGTATTTTCAATGAAACACAGCATATTATGTTATATTATAAGGTATTTTCAATGATACACTGCATATTACGATATATAATAAGGTATTTTCAATGATACACTGCATATTACATTATTTTATAAGGTATTTTCAATGATACACTGCATATTACGATATATTATAAGGTATTTTCAATGATACACTGCATATTACGGTATATAATAAGGTATTTTCAATGATACACTGCATATTACGTTATATAATATGGTATTTTAAATGATACACTGCATATTACATTATATTATAAGGTATTTTCAATGATACACTGCATATTACATTACATTATAAGGTATTTTCAATGATAGACTGCATATTACAATGTTTTATAAGGTATTTTCACTGATACACTGCATATTACATTATTTTATAATGTATTTTCAATGATTCACTGCATATTACGTTATATAATAAGGTATTATCAATGATACACTGCATATTGCATTACATTATAAGGTATTTTCAATGATACACAGCATATTACGTTATATTATAAGGTATTTTCAATCATACACTGCATATTACATTATATTATAAGGTATTTTCAATGGTAGCCTGCATATTACGTTATATTATACGGTATTTTCAATGATACACTGCAAATTACATTATTATGTATTTTCAATGATACACTGCATATTACATCATATTATAAAGTATTTTCAATGATACACAGTATATTACCTTATATAATAAGGTATTTTCAATGATACACTGCATATTACATTACATTATAAGGTATTTTCAATGATACACTGCAAATTACGTTATATTTTAAGGAATTTTCAATGATAGACTGCATATTTCAATATTTTATAAGGTATTTTCAATGATACACTGCATATTACATTATTTTATAATGTATTTTCAATGATACACTGCATTTTCCATTCTTTTATAATGTATTTTCAATGATACACTGAATATTACGTTATATTATAAGGTATTTTCAGTGATACACTGCATTTTCCATTCTTTTATAATGTATTTTCAATGATACACTGCATATTACATTATTTTATAATGTATTGTCAATGATACACTGCATATTACGTTATATTATAAGGTATTATCAATGATACACTGCATATTGCATTATATTATAAGGTATTTTCAATGATACACAGCATATTACGTTATATTATAAGGTATTTTCAATCATACACTGCATATTACATTATATTATAAGGTATTTTCAATGGTAGCCTGCATATTACGTTATATTATACGGTATTTTCAATGATACACTGCAAATTACATTATTATGTATTTTCAATGATACACTGCATATTACATCATATTATAAAGTATTATCAATGATATACTGCATATTTATGTTATATTATAAGGTATTTTCAATGATAGACTGCATATTGCAATATTTTATAAGGTATTTTCAATGATACACTGCATATTACATTATTTTATTATGTTACAACACATAATGTTTATAATATTACAGTTTATTATAAGGTATATTCAATGATACAATGCATATTACGTTATACTATAAGGTATTTTCAATGGTATACTGCTTATTTCGTTATATTATAAAGTATTTTCAATGAAACACAGCATATTATGTTATATTATAAGGTATTTTCAATGATACACTGCATATTACGATATATAATAAGGTATTTTCAATGATACACTGCATATTACATTATTTTATAAGGTATTTTCAATGATACACTGCATATTACGATATATTATAAGGTATTTTCAATGATACACTGCATATTACGGTATATAATAAGGTATTTTCAATGATACACTGCATATTACGATATATTATAAGGTATTTTCAATGATACACTGCATATTACGTTATATTATAAGGTATTTTCAATGATACACAGTATATTACCTTATATTATAAAGTATTTTCATTGATACGTTGCATATTACGATATATAATAAGGTATTTTCAATGATACACTGCATATTACGTTATATTATAAGGTATTTTCAATGATACACTGCATATTACGATATATTATAAGGTATTTTCAATGCTACACTGCCTATTACGTTATATTATAAGGTATTTTCAATGATAGACTGCATATTGCAATATTTTATAAGGTATTTTCAATGATACACTGCATATTACATTATTTTATTATGTTACAACACATAATGTTTATAATATTACAGTTTATTATAAGGTATATTCAATGATACAATGCATATTACGTTATACTATAAGGTATTTTCAATGATACACAGCATATTACGTTATATTATAAGGTATTTTCAATGATACACTGCATATTGCGATATATTATAAGGTATTTTCAATGCTGCACTACATATTACGTTATATTATAAGGTATTTTCAATGATAGACTGCATATTACAATATTTTATAAGGTATTTTCAATGATACACTGCATATTACATTATTTTATAATGTATTTTCAATGATACACTACATATTACATTATATTATAAGGTATTTTCAATGATACACCGCATATTACTGTATATAATAAGGTATTTTCAATGATACACTGCATATTACATTATATTATAAGGTATTTTCAATTATACACTGCAAATTACCATATATTATAAGGTATTATCAATGATACACTGCATATTACGTTATATTATAAGGTATTTTCAATGATACACTGCATATTACATTACATTATAAGGTATTTTCAATGATACACTGCATATTACATTATTTTATAAGGTATTTTAAATGGTACACTGCATATTACGTTATATTATAAGGTATTTTCAATGATAGACTGCATATTGCAATATTTTATAAGGTATTTTCAATGATACACTGCATATTACATTATTTTATAACGTATTTTCAATGATACACAGTATATTACCTTATATTATAAAGTATTTTCATTGATACATTGCATATTACGATATATAATAAGGTATTTTCTATGATACACTACATATTACATTATATTATAAGGTATTTTCAATGATACACAGCATATTACGTTATATTATAAAGTATTTTCTATGATACACTGCATATTACATTACATTATACGGTATTTTCAATGCTGCACTGCATATTACGTTATATTATAAGGTATTTTCAATGATAGACTGCATATTTCAATATTTTATAAGGTATTTTCAATGATACACTGCATATTACATTATTTTATAATGTATTTTCAATGATACACTGCATTTTCCATTCTTTTATAATGTATTTTAAATGATACACTGAATATTACGTTATATTATAAGGTATTTTCAGTGATACACTGCATTTTCCATTCTTTTATAATGTATTTTCAATGATACACTGCATATTACATTATTTTATAATGTATTGTCAATGATACACTGCATATTACGTTATATTATAAGGTATTATCAATGATACACTGCATATTGCATTACATTATAAGGTATTTTCAATGATACACAGCATATTACATTATATTATAAGGTATTTTCAATGGTAGCCTGCATATTACGTTATATTATACGGTGCAAATTACATTATTATGTATTTTCAATGATACACTGCATATTACATCATATTATAAAGTATTATCAATGATATACTGCATATTACGTTATATTATATGGTATTTTCAATGAAACACTGCATATTACAATATATTATAAGGTATTTTCAATGATACACTGCATATTACGTTATACTATAAGGTATTTTCAATGATACACAGTATATTACCTTATATTATAAAGTATTTTCATTGATACATTGCATATTACGATATATAATAAGGTATTTTCTATGATACACTACATATTACATTATATTATAAGGTATTTTCAATGATACACAGCATATTACGTTATATTATAAGGTATTTTCAATGATAGACTGCATATTGCAATATTTTATAAGGTATTTTCAATGATACACTGCATATTACATTATTTTATTATGTTACAACACATAATGTTTATAATATTACAGTTTATTATAAGGTATATTCAATGATACAATGCATATTACGTTATACTACAAGGTATTTTCAATGATACACTGCATATTACATTACATTAAAGGGTATTTTCAATGATACACTGCATATTGCGATATATTATAAGGTATTTTCAATGCTGCACTACATATTACGTTATATTATAAGGTATTTTCAATGATAGACTGCATATTACAATATTTTATAAGGTATTTTCAATGATACACTGCATATTACATTATTTTATAATGTATTTTCAATGATACACTGCATTTTCCATTCTTTTATAATGTATTTTCAATGATACACTGCATATTACGTTATATTATAAGGTATTTTGAATGATACACTGCATTTTCCATTCTTTTATAATGTATTTTCAATGATACACTGCATATTACATTATTTTATAATGTATTTTCAATGATACACCGCATATTACTGTATATAATAAGGTATTTTCAATGATACACTGCATATTACATTACATTATAAGGTATTTTCAATTATACACTGCATATTGCGATATATTATAAGGTATTATCAATGATACACTGCATATTACGTTATATTATAAGGTATTTTCAATGATACACTGGATATTGCATTACATTATAAGGTATTTTCAATGATACACTGCGTATTACTTTATATTATAAAGTATTTTCTATGATACACTGCATATTGCATTATTTTATATGGTATTGTCAATGATAGACTGCATATTACTGTATATAATAAGGTATTTTCAATGATACACTACATATTACATTATATTATAAGGTATTTTCAATGATACACAGCATATTACATTTTATTATAAGGTATATTCAATGATAAAATGCATATTACATTATATTATAAGATATTATCAATGATAGACAGCATATTACGTTATATTATATGGTATTTTCATTGATACATTGCATATTACGATATATAATAAGGTATTTTCAATGGTAGACTGCATATTACGTTATATTATAAGGTATTTTCAATGATACACTGCATATTACATTATATTATAAGGTATTTTCAATGATACACTGCATATTACATTATTTTATAATGTATTTTCAATGATACACTGCATTTTCCATTCTTTTATAATGTATTTTCAATGATACACTGCATATTACGTTACATTATAAGGTATTTTCAATGATACACTGCATATTACATTATTTTATAATGTATTTTCAATGATCCACTGCATATTACGTTATATAATAAGGTATTTTCAATGATACACTGCATATTACATTATATTATAAGGTATTTTCAATGATACACAGCATATTACGTTATATTATAAAGTATTTTCTATGATACACTGCATATTACATTACATTATACGGTATTTTCAATGATACACTGCATATTACGTTATATTATAAGGTATTTTCAATGATACACTGCATATTACATTACATTATAAGGTATTTTCAATGATACACTGCATATTACATTATTTTATAAGGTATTTTCAATGATACACTGCATATTACGTTATATTATAAGGTATTTTCAATGATAGACTGCATATTGCAATATTTTATAAGGTATTTTCAATGATACACTGCATATTACATTATTTTATAACGTATTTTCAATGATACACAGTATATTACCTTATATTATAAAGTATTTTCATTGATACATTGCATATTACGATATATAATAAGGTATTTTCTATGATACACTACATATTACATTATATTATAAGGTATTTTCAATGATACACAGCATATTACGTTATATTATAAAGTATCTTCTATGATACACTGCATATTACATTACATTATACGGTATTTTCAATGATACACTGCATATTACGTTATATTATAAGGTATTTTCAATAATACACTGCATATTACGTTATATTGTAAAGTATTTTCTATGATTCTGTGACGTTCGTCACCACAGTCCGCCCTGCTCTTGCAAGCCCAGGCCGTTCCTGTGGTATATTTTCAAGGGGCCTGCCCCTCATTCATACGCCATTATTTCAAATCTCACAAGAATAAATTTTCAAGGGACCGTTTCCCTATTGATACGGTCCGTTCCAGTCTAGTGAACCTACTACGTCGCAACCCCCAACAGAAGTCGAAATCATCGAGACAGCGGATCAAATCGATCAGTAGTAGTCGACAGTTCGAACCGACAACACCATTCCTGCACCTGAATTATCTCACGAAATTCGATAAAGGACTTAGACGCAGGAACGTCGATCCACCTCCAGTGATCCACTACCCCTTCCACTGGAACAACTTGACATGTGATTGGGACTACCCCCTTCCACCAACGTTGGACTATAAGGCAAGCAGCTGGACACCTACGAAGTCAGTTGAATTCAGGAATCAGTCGAAAGCAGTCGAAGTCAGTCCAAGTCAGGAGTCAGTCGAAGTCACGAGTCAGCTGAAGTCTGAAGTCAGAATTCTTCGGTGCACCATCCAGTGCAACGACTGTTCGCGTTCACCTTCCTCAATCCAACCTTTTAACCATTTACCTACTTCCATCATTCTCGATGATGAAACCGAGAGCACTTTGAACTATTTGTAGTTCTGGCCTTCAAACTAAGAGGATACACCACCTCCTTCCTAATCCCCTTATACGTCGATATTGCTGCGTGCGGACCAGCAAAGAATAAATTCATTTGCGTGTGCGAACGTGCGTGTATCAAGAACCTTTGTCGTGAGAGGAGACGCCAACCACTTTTTCACCCCTGTCCTATACCTACACGTTCGAGCACGGCGGATTGGATCTAGCCTCTCGAGCTCCCCCACTACCACATTCCTGGCGGACTGGGTCCAGCCGTTTGTGCGTCCTTCAATTTCCCTCGAACTAGGCGGACTGGGTCTAGCCGTTCGAGTTCCCTCACCTACCACAATCTTGGCGGACTAGGTCCAGCCGATTGTGAAGTCTCCAATTTTCCTCGAACTAGGCGGACTGGGTCCAGCCGTTCGATCTACCGTACCCACCACAATCTTGGGGAACTTGGTCCAGCCGTTTGCGTGTGCGTACTCCAATTCACGGCCCAGGCGGACTAGGTCCAGCCGACCAGGGATTCCATCCCGACATTCTCTCTCCGACGACGGAACGACGTAACTCGCCCAACGTCGCAACGAACGGTGGACATCAAAAGAAATTCGCACGCGTAAAAACGTAAAGTCTTCGCGGACCCTGCGTGAGACGTAACACATATTAAGTTATATTATAAGGTATTTTGAATGATACACTGCATATTACATTATTTTATAATGTATTTTCAATGATACACTGAATATTACGTTATATTATAAGGTATTTTCAATGATACACAGCATATTATGTTAATTTATAAGTTATTTTCAATGATACACTGCATATTACATTATTTTATAAGGGATTTTCAATGATAAACTGCATATTACATTATTTTATAAGGTATTTTCAATGGTAGACTGCATATTACGTTATATTATAAGGTATTTTCAATGATACACTGCATATTACGTTACATTATAAGGTATTTTCAATGATACACATCATATTTCGTTATATTATAAGGTATTGTCAATGGTACACTGCATATTACGTTATATTATAAGTTATTTTCAATGATACACTGCATATTGCATTATTTTATATGGTATTGTCAATGATAGACTGCATATTACGTTATGTTATAAGGTATTTTCAATGATACACTGCATATTACGTTATATTATAAGGTATTTACAATGATACACAGCATATTACGTTATATTATAAAGTATTTTCTATGATACACTGCATATTACATTATTTTATAATGTATTTTCAATGATACACTGCATATTACGTTATATTATAAGGTATTTTCAATGATACACTGCATATTACCTTATAGTATAAGGTATTTTCAATGATACACTGCATATTACATTATATTATAATGTATTTTCAATGATACACTGCATATTACATTATATGATAAGGTATTTTCAATGATACACTGCATATTACATTATATGATAATGTATTTTCAATGATACACAGCATATTACGTTATATTATAAAGTATTTTCAATGAAACACACCATATTATGTTATATTATATGGTATTTTCAATGATACACTGCATATTACGTTATATGATATGGTATTTTCAATGATACACAACATATTATGTTATATTATAAGGTATTTTCAATGATACACTGCATATTACGTTATATTATAAGGTATTTACAATGATACACAGCATATTACGTTATATTATAAAGTATTTTCTATGATACACTGCATATTACATTATTTTATAATGTATTTTCAATGATACACTGCATATTACGTTATAATATAAGGTATTTTCAATGATACACTGCATATTACCTTATAGTATAAGGTATTTTCAATGATACACTGCATATTACATTATATTATAATGTATTTTCAATGATACACTGCATATTACATTATATGATAAGGTATTTTCAATGATACACTGCATATTACATTATATGATAATGTATTTTCAATGATACACAGCATATTACGTTATATTATAAAGTATTTTCAATGAAACACACCATATTATGTTATATTATATGGTATTTTCAATGATACACTGCATATTACGTTATATTATAAGGTATTTACAATGATACACAGCATATTACGTTATATTATAAAGTATTTTCTATGATACACTGCATATTACATTATTTTATAATGTATTTTCAATGATACACTGCATATTACGTTATAATATAAGGTATTTTCAATGATACACTGCATATTACCTTATAGTATAAGGTATTTTCAATGATACACTGCATATTACGTTATATTATAAGGTATTTTCAATAATACACAGCATATTACCTTATACTATAAGGTATTTTCTATGATATACTGCATATCACATTACTTTATAATGTATTTTCAATGATACATTGCGTATTACGTTGTATTATAAGGTATTTTTAATGATACACTGCATATTACATTATTTTATAATGTATTTTCAATGATACACTGCATATTACGTAATATTATAAGGTATTTTCAATGATACACTGCATATTACATAGTATAAGGTATTTTCAATGATACACTGCATATTACGTTATATTATATAAGGTATTTTCAATGATACACTGCATATTACGTTATATTATAAGGTATTTTCAATGATACACTGCATATTACATTATATTATAAGTTATTTTCAATGATACACAGCATATTACGTTATATTATAAAGTATTTTCAATGAAACACAGCATATTATGTTATATTATATGGTATTTTCAATGATAGACTGCATATTACGTTATATGATATGGTATTTTCAATGATACACAACATATTATGTTATATTATAAGGTATTTTCAATGATACACTGCATATTACGTTATATTATAAGGTATTTTCAATAATACACAGCATATTACCTTATACTATAAGGTATTTTCTATGATATACTGCATATTACATTACTTTATAATGTATTTTCACTGGTACATTGCGTATTACGTTGTATTATAAGGTATTTTTAATGATACACTGCATATTACATTATTTTATAATGTATTTTCAATGATACACTGCATATTACGTAATATTATAAGGTATTTTCAATGATACACTGCATATTACGTTATAGTATAAGGTATTTTCAATCATACACTGCATATTACGATATTATATAAGGTATTTTCAATGATACACTGCATATTACGTTATAGTATAAGGTATTTTCAATGATACACTGCATATTACGTTATATTATATAAGGTATTTTCAATGATACACTGCATATTACGTTATATTATAAGGTATTTTCAATGATACACTGCATATTACATTATATTATAAGTTATTTTCAATGATACACAGCATATTACGTTATATTATAAAGTATTTTCAATGAAACACAGCATATTATGTTATATCAGTGACGGGCACGGGTGGGGCCCCTCAAACGCCTGCTTGTCCCACCAACCTCTCTTCCATGCAACGCGCGCCTTCATCGCGAACGCGCACTGCTCGCTCTCGCGGCCGCGAGGACGCGAGACGTGCGCACTGCTCGCTACGGGCGAAACGCGTTCTTTCTCCATGGTAACGGTGGATGCTGGTGGGAGGCAGTGGGCGCTGTGGTAGGGACGCTCTTGCCTCAATTGAGGCAAAAATGCCCATCACTGTGTTATATTATATGGTATTTTCAATGATACACTGCATATTACGTTATATGATAAGGTATTTTCAATGATACACAACATATTATGTTATATTATAAGGTATTTTCAATGTTACACTGCATATTACGTTATATTATAAGGTATTTTCAATGATACACTGCATATTACGTTATAGTATAAGGTATTTTCATTGATAGACTGCATATTACATTACTTTATAATGTATTTTCAATGATACACTGCATATTACATTATTTTGTAATGTATTTTTAATGATACACTGCATATTACATCATATTATAAGGTATTTTCAATGACACACTGCATATTACGTTATATTATAAGGTATTTTCAATAATACACAGCATATTACCTTATACTATAAAGTATTTTCTATGATATACTGCATATTACATTATTCTATAATGTATTTTCAATGATACATTGCGTATTACGTTATATTATAAGGTATTTTCAATGATACACTGCATATTACATTATTTTATAATGTATTTTCAATGATACACTGCATATTACGTTATATTATAAGGTATTTTCAATAATACACAGCATATTACCTTATACTATAAAGTATTTTCTATGATACACTGCATATTACATTATTTTATAATGTATTTTCAATGATACATTGCATATTACGTTATATTATTAGGTATTTTCAATAATACACTGCATATCACGTTATATTATAAGGTATTTTCAATGATGCACTACAAATGACGATTTATTATAAGGTATTTTCAATGATACACTGCATATTACGTTATGTTATAAGGCATTTTAAATGATAAACTACATATTACATTATTTTACAATGTATTTTTAATGATACACTGCATATTACATCATATTATAAGGTATTTTCAATGACACACTGCATATTACGTTATATTATAAGGTATTTTCAATAATACACAGCATATTACCTTATACTATAAAGTATTTTCTATGATATACTGCATATTACATTATTTTATAATGTATTTTCAATGATACATTGCGTATTACGTTGTATTATAAGGTATATTTAATGATACACTGCATATTACATTATTTTATAATGTATTTTCAATGATACACTGCATATTACGTTATATTATAAGGTATTTTCAATGATACACTGCATATTACCTTATAGTATAAGGTATTTTCAATGATACACTGCATATTACATTATTTTATAAGGTATTTTCAATGATACACAGCATATTACGTTATATTATAAAGTATTTTCTATGATACACTGCATATTACATTATTGTATAATGTATTTTCAATGATACACTGCATATTACGATATATTATATACAGCATATTATGTTATATTATAAGGTATTTTCAATGATACACAGCATATTACGTTATATTATAAGGTATTTTCAATGGTAGACTGTATATTACGTTGTACTATATGGTGTTTTCAATGATGCACTGTATATTACGTTATATTATATGGTATTTTCAATGATACACTTCATATTACGTTATATTATAAGGTAATTTCAATGATTCACTGCATATTACCATATATTATAAGGTATTTTCAATGATACACTGTACATTACGTTATATTATAAGGTATTTTCAATGATACACTGCATATTACCTTACATTATAAGGTATTGTCAATGATAGACTTCATATTACGTCATATTATAAGGTATTTTCAATGATACACAACATATTATGTTATATTATAAGGTATTTTCAATGTTACACTGCATATTACGTTATATTATAAGGTATTTTCAATGATACACTGCATATTACGTTATAGTATAAGGTATTTTCATTGATAGACTGCATATTACATTACTTTATAAGGTATTTTCAATGATACACTGCATATTACATTATTTTGTAATGTATTTTTAATGATACACTGCATATTAGATCATATTATAAGGTATTTTCAATGACACACTGCATATTACGTTATATTATAAGGTATTTTCAATAATACACAGCATATTACATTATACTATAAAGTATTTTCTATGATATACTGCATATTACATTATTTTATAATGTATTTTCAATGATACATTGCGTATTACGTTATATTATAAAGTATTTTCTATGATACACTGCATATTACATTATTTTATAATGTATTTTCAATAATACACAGTATATACGTTATATTATAAAGTCTTTTCAATGATACACTGCATATTACGTTATATTATTAAGTATTTCAATGAAATACAGCATATTACGTTATAGTATAAGGTATTTTCAATGATACACTACAAATTACGTTACATTATAAGGTATTTTCAATGAAACACTACGTATTATGATATATTATAAGGTATTTTTAATAATACACTGCATATTACGATATATTATAACGTATTTTCATGATACACTGCGTATTATGTTATATTATAAGGTATGTTCAATGATACACTGCATAGTACGTAACATTATAAGGTATTTCCAATGACACACTGAATATTACGTTATATTATAAGGTATTTTCAATGATAAACTACATATTACGATATATTATAAGGTTTTTTCAATGAAACACTGCATATTACGTTATATTATAAGGTATTTTCAATAATACACTGCATATTACGTTATGTAATAAGGTATTTTCAATGATACACTACAAATTACGATTTATTATAAGGTATTTTCAATGATACACTGCATATTACGTTATGTTATAAGGCATTTTCAATGATAAACTACATATTACGATATATTATATCGTATTGTCAATGATACACTACAAATTACGATATACTATAAGGTTATTTATAATGAAACACTACAAATTACGTTACATTATAAGGTATTTTCAATGATACACTACTTATTATGATATATTATAAGGTATTTTTAATAATACACTGCATAATACGATATATTATAACGTATTTTCAATGATACACTGCGTATTATGTTATATTATTAGGTATTTTCAATAATACACTGCATATCACGTTATATTATAAGGTATTTTCAATGATACACTACAAATGACGATTTATTATAAGGTATTTTCAATGATACACTGCATATTACGTTATGTTATAAGGCATTTTAAATGATAAACTACATATTACATTATTTTACAATGTATTTTTAATGATACACTGCATATTACATCATATTATAAGGTATTTTCAATGACACACTGCATATTACGTGATATTATAAGGTATTTTCAATAATACACAGCATATTACCTTATACTATAAAGTATTTTCTATGATATACTGCATATTACATTATTTTATAATGTATTTTCAATGATACATTGCGTATTACGTTGTATTATAAGGTATTTTTCATGATACACTGCATATTACATTATTTTATAATGTATTTTCAATGATACACAGCATATTACGTTATATTATAAGGTATTTTCAATGATACACTGCATATTACCTTATAGTATAAGGTATTTTCAATGATACACTGCATATTACATTATATTATAAGGTATTTTCAATGATACACAGCATATTACGTTATATTATAAAGTATTTTCTATGATACACTGCATATTACATTATTGTATAATGTATTTTCAATGATACACTGCATATTACGATATATTATAAAGTATTTTCAATGATATACAGCATATTATGTTATATTATAAGGTATTTTCAATGATACACAGCATATTACGTTATATTATAAGGTATTTTCAATGGTAGACTGTATATTACGTTGTACTATATGGTGTTTTCAATGATGCACTGTATATTACGTTATATTATATGGTATTTTCAATGATACACTTCATATTACGTTATATTATAAGGTAATTTCAATGATTCACTGCATATTACCATATATTATAAGGTATTTTCAATGATACACTGTACATTACGTTATATTATAAGGTATTTTCAATGATACACTGCATATTACCTTAGGTTATAAGGTATTGTCAATGATAGACTTCATATTACGTCATATTATAAGGTATTTTCAATGATACACTGCATATTATGTTATATTATAAGGTATTTTCTATGATACACTGCATATTACATTATTTTATAATGTATTTTCAATTATACCCTGCATATTACATTATATTATAAGGTATTTTCAATGATTCACTGCATATTACGTTATATTATAAGGTATTTTCAATGATACACAGCATATTACGTTATATTATAAGGTATTTTCAATAATACACAGCATATTACCTTATACTATAAAGTATTTTCTATGATATACTGCACATTACATTATTTTATAATGTATTTTCAATGATACATTGCGTATTACGTTGTATAATAAGGTATTTTTCATGATACACTGCATATTACATTATTTTATAATGTATTTTCAATGATACACAGCATATTACGTTATATTATAAGGTATTTTCAATAATACACAGCATATTACCTTATACTATAAAGTATTTTCTATGATATACTGCATATTACATTATATTATAATGTATATTCAATGATACATTGCGTATTACGTTGTATTATAAGGTATTTTTCATGATACACTGCATATTACATTATTTTATAATGTATTTTCAATGATACACAGCATATTACGTTATATTATAAGGTATTTTCAATGATACACTGCATATTACCTTATAGTATAAGGTATTTTCAATGATACACTGCATATTACATTATATTATAAGGTATTTTCAATGATACACAGCATATTACGTTATATTATAAAGTATTTTCTATGATACACTGCATATTACATTATTGTATAATGTATTTTCAATGATACACTGCATATTACGATATATTATAAAGTATTTTCAATGATATACAGCATATAATGTTATATTATAACTTATTTTCAATGATACACTGCATATTACATTATTTTATAATGTATTTTCAATGATACACAGCATATTACCTTATACTATAAAGTATTTTCTATGATATACTGCATATTACATTATTTTATAATGTATTTTCAATGATACATTGCGTATTACGTTGTATTATAAGGTATTTTTCATGATACACTGCATATTACATTATATTATAAGGTATTTTCAATGATACACAGCATATTACGTTATATTATAAAGTATTTTCTATGATACACTGCTTATTACATTATTGTATAATGTATTTTCAATGATACACTGCATATTACGTTATATGATAAGGTATTTTCAATGATACACAACATATTATGTTATATTATAAGGTATTTTCAATGATACACTGCATATTACGTTATGTTATAAGGCATTTTCAATGATAAACTACATATTACGATATATTATATCGTATTGTCAATGATACACTACAAATTACGATATACTATAAGGTTATTTATAATGAAACACTACAAATTACGTTACATTATAAGGTATTTTCAATGATACACTACGTATTATGATATATTATAAGGTATTTTTAATAATACACTGCATAATACGATATATTATAACGTATTTTCAATGATACACTGCGTATTATGTTATACTATACGGTATTTTCAATGACACACTGAATATTACGTTATATTATAAGGTATTTTCAATGATACACAGCATATTACGTTATATTTTAAAGTATTTTCTATGATACACTGCATATTACATTATTTTATAATGTATTTTCAATGATACATTGCATATTACGTTATATTATTAGGTATTTTCAATAATACACTGCATATCACGTTATATTATAAGGTATTTTCAATGATACACTACAAATGACGATTTATTATAAGGTATTTTCAATGATACACTGCATATTACGTTATGTTATAAGGCATTTTAAATGATAAACTACATATTACATTATTTTACAATGTATTTTTAATGATACACTGCATATTACATCATATTATAAGGTATTTTCAATGACACACTGCATATTACGTTATATTATAAGGTATTTTCAATAATACACAGCATATTACCTTATACTATAAAGTATTTTCTATGATATACTGCATATTACATTATTTTATAATGTATTTTCAATGATACATTGCGTATTACGTTGTATTATAAGGTATTTTTCATGATACACTGCATATTACATTATTTTATAATGTATTTTCAATGATACACAGCATATTACGTTATATTATAAGGTATTTTCAATGATACACTGCATATTACCTTATAGTATAAGGTATTTTCAATGATACACTGCATATTACATTATATTATAAGGTATTTTCAATGATACACAGCATATTACGTTATATTATAAAGTATTTTCTATGATACACTGCATATTACATTATTGTATAATGTATTTTCAATGATACACTGCATATTACGATATATTATATACAGCATATTATGTTATATTATAAGGTATTTTCAATGATACACAGCATATTACGTTATATTATAAGGTATTTTCAATGGTAGACTGTATATTACGTTGTACTATATGGTGTTTTCAATGATGCACTGTATATTACGTTATATTATATGGTATTTTCAATGATACACTTCATATTACGTTATATTATAAGGTAATTTCAATGATTCACTGCATATTACCATATATTATAAGGTATTTTCAATGATACACTGTACATTACGTTATATTATAAGGTATTTTCAATGATACACTGCATATTACCTTACATTATAAGGTATTGTCAATGATAGACTTCATATTACGTCATATTATAAGGTATTTTCAATGATACACAACATATTATGTTATATTATAAGGTATTTTCAATGTTACACTGCATATTACGTTATATTATAAGGTATTTTCAATGATACACTGCATATTACGTTATAGTATAAGGTATTTTCATTGATAGACTGCATATTACATTACTTTATAAGGTATTTTCAATGATACACTGCATATTACATTATTTTGTAATGTATTTTTAATGATACACTGCATATTACATCATATTATAAGGTATTTTCAATGACACACTGCATATTACGTTATATTATAAGGTATTTTCAATAATACACAGCATATTACCTTATACTATAAAGTATTTTCTATGATATACTGCATATTACATTATTTTATAATGTATTTTCAATGATACATTGCGTATTACGTTATATTATAAAGTATTTTCTATGATACACTGCATATTACATTATTTTATAATGTATTTTCAATAATACACAGTATATACGTTATATTATAAAGTCTTTTCAATGATACACTGCATATTACGTTATATTATTAAGTATTTCAATGAAATACAGCATATTACGTTATAGTATAAGGTATTTTCAATGATACACTACAAATTACGTTACATTATAAGGTATTTTCAATGAAACACTACGTATTATGATATATTATAAGGTATTTTTAATAATACACTGCATATTACGATATATTATAACGTATTTTCAATGATACACTGCGTATTATGTTATATTATAAGGTATGTTCAATGATACACTGCATAGTACGTAACATTATAAGGTATTTCCAATGACACACTGAATATTACGTTATATTATAAGGTATTTTCAATGATAAACTACATATTACGATATATTATAAGGTTTTTTCAATGAAACACTGCATATTACGTTATATTATAAGGTATTTTCAATAATACACTGCATATTACGTTATGTAATAAGGTATTTTCAATGATACACTACAAATTACGATTTATTATAAGGTATTTTCAATGATACACTGCATATTACGTTATGTTATAAGGCATTTTCAATGATAAACTACATATTACGATATATTGTATCGTATTGTCAATGATACACTACAAATTACGATATACTATAAGGTTATTTATAATGAAACACTACAAATTACGTTACATTATAAGGTATTTTCAATGATACACTACGTATTATGATATATTATAAGGTATTTTTAATAATACACTGCATAATACGATATATTATAACGTATTTTCAATGATACACTGCGTATTATGTTATACTATACGGTATTTTCAATGACACACTGAATATTACGTTATATTATAAGGTATTTTCAATGATACACAGCATATTACGTTATATTATAAAGTATTTTCTATGATACACTGCATATTACATTATTTTATAATGTATTTTCAATGATACATTGCATATTACGTTATATTATTAGGTATTTTCAATAATACACTGCATATCACGTTATATTATAAGGTATTTTCAATGATACACTACAAATGACGATTTATTATAAGGTATTTTCAATGATACACTGCATATTACGTTATGTTATAAGGCATTTTAAATGATAAACTACATATTACATTATTTTACAATGTATTTTTAATGATACACTGCATATTACATCATATTATAAGGTATTTTCAATGACACACTGCATATTACGTGATATTATAAGGTATTTTCAATAATACACAGCATATTACCTTATACTATAAAGTATTTTCTATGATATACTGCATATTACATTATTTTATAATGTATTTTCAATGATACAGCATATTACGTTGTATTATAAGGTATTTTTCATGATACACTGCATATTACATTATTTTATAATGTATTTTCAATGATACACAGCATATTACGTTATATTATAAGGTATTTTCAATGATACACTGCATATTACCTTATAGTATAAGGTATTTTTCAATGATACACTGCATATTACATTATATTATAAGGTATTTTCAATGATACACAGCATATTACGTTATATTATAAAGTATTTTCTATGATACACTGCATATTACATTATTGTATAATGTATTTTCAATGATACACTGCATATTACGATATATTATAAAGTATTTTCAATGATATACAGCATATTATGTTATATTATAAGGTATTTTCAATGATACACAGCATATTACGTTATATTATAAGGTATTTTCAATGGTAGACTGTATATTACGTTGTACTATATGGTGTTTTCAATGATGCACTGTATATTACGTTATATTATATGGTATTTTCAATGATACACTTCATATTACGTTATATTATAGGTAATTTCAATGATTCACTGCATATTACCATATATTATAAGGTATTTTCAATGATACACTGTACATTACGTTATATTATAAGGTATTTTCAATGATACACTGCATATTACCTTAACATTATAAGGTATTGTCAATGATAGACTTCATATTACGTCATATTATAAGGTATTTTCAATGATACACTGCATATTATGTTATATTATAAGGTATTTTCTATGATACACTGCATATTACATTATTTTATAATGTATTTTCAATTATACCCTGCATATTACATTATATTATAAGGTATTTTCAATGATACACTGCATATTACGTTATATTATAAGGTATTTTCAATGATACACTGCATAGTACGTTATATTATAAGGTATTTTCAATAATACACAGCATATTACCTTATACTATAAAGTATTTTCTATGATATACTGCACATTACATTATTTTATAATGTATTTTCAATGATACATTGCGTATTACGTTGTATAATTAGGTATTTTCATGATACACTGCATATTACATTATTTTATAATGTATTTTCAATGATACACAGCATATTACGTTATATTATAAGGTATTTTCAATAATACACAGCATTTTACCTTATACTATAAAGTATTTTCTATGATATACTGCATATTACATTATATTATAATGTATATTCAATGATACATTGCGTATTACGTTGTATTATAAGGTATTTTTCATGATACACTGCATATTACATTATTTTATAATGTATTTTCAATGATACACAGCATATTACGTTATATTATAAGGTATTTTCAATGATACACTGCATATTACCTTATAGTATAAGGTATTTTCAATGATACACTGCATATTACATTATATTATAAGGTATTTTCAATGATACACAGCATATTACGTTATATTATAAAGTATTTTCTATGATACACTGCATATTACATTATTGTATAATGTATTTTCAATGATACACTGCATATTACGATATATTATAAAGTATTTTCAATGATATACAGCATATAATGTTATATTATAAGGTATTTTCAATGATACACTGCATATTACATTATTTTATAATGTATTTTCAATGATACACAGCATATTACCTTATACTATAAAGTATTTTCTATGATATACTGCATATTACATTATTTTATAATGTATTTTCAATGATACATTGCGTATTACGTTGTATTATAAGGTATTTTTCATGATACACTGCATATTACATTATATTATAAGGTATTTTCAATGATACACAGCATATTACGTTATATTATAAAGTATTTTCTATGATACACTGCTTATTACATTATTGTATAATGTATTTTCAATGATACACTGCATATTACGTTATATGATAAGGTATTTTCAATGATACACAACATATTATGTTATATTATAAGGTATTTTCAATGTTACACTGCATATTACGTTATATTATAAGGTATTTTCAATGATACACTGCATATTACGTTATAGTATAAGGTATTTTCATTGATAGACTGCATATTACATTACTTTATAAGGTATTTTCAATGATACACTGCATATTACATTATTTTATAATGTATTTTTAATGATACACTGCATATTACATCATATTATAAGGTATTTTCAATGACACACTGCATATTACGTTATATTATAAGGTATTTTCAATGATACACAGCATATTACCTTATACTATAAAGTATTTTCTATGATATACTGCATATTACATTATTTTATAATGTATTTTCAATGATACATTGCGTATTACGTTATATTATAAAGTATTTTCTATGATACACTGCATATTACATTATTTTATAATGTATTTTCAATGATACACAGCATATTACGTTATATTATAAGGTATTTTCAATGATACACTGCTTATTATGTTATATTATAAGGTATGTTCAATGATACACTGCATAGTACGTAACATTATAAGGTATTTCCAATGACACACTGAATATTACGTTATATTATAAGGTATTTTCAATGATAAACTACATATTACGATATATTATAAGGTTATTTTCAATGAAACACTGCATATTACGTTATATTATAACGTATTTTCAATAATACACTGCATATTACGTTATATAATAAGGTATTTTCAATGATACACTACAAATTACGATTTATTAAAAGGAATTTTCAATGATATACTACAAATTACGTTATATTATAAGGTATTTTCATTGATACACTACAAATTACGATATATTATATCGTATTTTCAATGATACACTACATATTACGATATACTATAAGGTTATTTTCAATGAAACACAGCATATTACGTTATATTATAAGGTATTTTCAATGGTAGACTGTAGATTACGTTGTACTATATGGTATTTTCAATGATGCACTGTATATTACGTTATATTATATGGTATTTTCAATGATACACTGCATATTACCTTACATTATAAGGTATTGTCAATGATAGACTTCATATTACGTCATATTATAAGGTATTTTCAATGATACACTGCATATTACGTTACAGTATAAGGTATTTTCAATGATACACTGCATATTACGATATTATATAAGGTATTTTCAATGATACACTGCATATTACGTTATATTATAAGGTATTTTCAATGAAACACAGCATATTATATTATATTATAAGGTATTTTCAATGATACACTGCATATTACGTTATATTATAAAGTATTTTCAATGATACACAGCATATTATGTTATATTATAAGGTATTTTCTATGATACACTGCATATTACATTATTTTATAATGTATTTTCAATTATACACTGCATATTACATTATATTATAAGGTATTTTCAATGATACACAGCATATTACGTTATATTATAAGGTATTTTCAATGGTAGACTGTATATTACGTTATATTATAAGGTATTTTCAATGATTCACTGCATATTACGTTATATTATAAGTTATTTTCAATGGTAGACTGCATATTACGTTATATTATAAGGTATTTTCAATGATACACTGCATATTACATTATTTTATAATGTATTTTCAATGATACACTGCATATTACGTTATATGATAAGGTATTTTCAATGATACACTAGAAACTACGATATATTGTAAGGTATTTTCAATGATACACTGCATATTACATTACATTATAAGGTATTTTCAATGATACACAGCATATTACGTTATATTATAAAGTATTTTCTATGATACACTGCATATTACATTATTTTATAATGTATTTTCAATGATACATTGCATATTACGTTATATTATTAGGTATTTTCAATAATACACTGCATATCACGTTATATTATAAGGTATTTTCAATGATACACTACAAATGACGACTTATTATAAGGTATTTTCAATGATACACTGCATATTACGTTATGTTATAAGGCATTTTAAATGATAAACTACATATTACATTATTTTACAATGTATTTTTAATGATACACTGCATATTACCTTATAGTATAAGGTATTTTCAATGATACACTGCATATTACATTATATTATAAGGTATTTTCAATGATACACAGCATATTACGTTATATTATAAAGTATTTTCTATGATACACTGCATATTACATTATTGTATAATGTATTTTCAATGATACACTGCATATTACGATATATTATAAAGTATTTTCAATGATATACAGCATATTATGTTATATTATAAGGTATTTTCAATGATACACTGCATATTACGTTATATTATAAGGTATTTTCAATGGTAGACTGTATATTACGTTGTACTATATGGTGTTTTCAATGATGCACTGTATATTACGTTATATTATATGGTATTTTCAATGATACACTTCATATTACGTTATATTATAAGGTAATTTCAATGATTCACTGCATATTACCATATATTATAAGGTATTTTCAATGATACACTGTACATTACGTTATATTATAAGGTATTTTCAATGATACACTGCATATTACCTTACATTATAAGGTATTGTCAATGATAGACTTCATATTACGTCATATTATAAGGTATTTTCAATGATACACTGCATATTATGTTATATTATAAGGTATTTTCTATGATACACTGCATATTACATTATTTTATAATGTATTTTCAATTATACCCTGCATATTACATTATATTATAAGGTATTTTCAATGATTCACTGCATATTACGTTATATTATAAGGTATTTTCAATGATACACAGCATATTACGTTATATTATAAGGTATTTTCAATAATACACAGCATATTACCTTATACTATAAAGTATTTTCTATGATATACTGCACATTACATTATTTTATAATGTATTTTCAATGATACATTGCGTATTACGTTGTATAATAAGGTATTTTTCATGATACACTGCATATTACATTATTTTATAATGTATTTTCAATGATACACAGCATATTACGTTATATTATAAGGTATTTTCAATAATACACAGCATATTACCTTATACTATAAAGTATTTTCTATGATATACTGCATATTACATTATATTATAATGTATATTCAATGATACATTGCGTATTACGTTGTATTATAAGGTATTTTTCATGATACACTGCATATTACATTATTTTATAATGTATTTTCAATGATACACAGCATATTACGTTATATTATAAGGTATTTTCAATGATACACTGCATATTACCTTATAGTATAAGGTATTTTCAATGATACACTGCATATTACATTATATTATAAGGTATTTTCAATGATACACAGCATATTACGTTATATTATAAAGTATTTTCTATGATACACTGCATATTACATTATTGTATAATGTATTTTCAATGATACACTGCATATTACGATATATTATAAAGTATTTTCAATGATATACAGCATATAATGTTATATTATAAGGTATTTTCAATGATACACTGCATATTACATTATTTTATAATGTATTTTCAATGATACACAGCATATTACCTTATACTATAAAGTATTTTCTATGATATACTGCATATTACATTATTTTATAATGTATTTTCAATGATACATTGCGTATTACGTTGTATTATAAGGTATTTTTCATGATACACTGCATATTGCATTATATTATAAGGTATTTTCAATGATACACAGCATATTACGTTATATTATAAAGTATTTTCTATGATACACTGCTTATTACATTATTGTATAATGTATTTTCAATGATACACTGCATATTACGTTATATGATAAGGTATTTTCAATGATACACAACATATTATGTTATATTATAAGGTATTTTCAATTATACACTGCATATTACGTTATATTATAAGGTATTTTCAATGATACACTGCATATTACGTTATAGTATAAGGTATTTTCATTGATAGACTGCATATTACATTACTTTATAAGGTATTTTCAATGATACACTGCATATTACATTATTTTATAATGTATTTTTAATGATACACTGCATATTACATCATATTATAAGGTATTTTCAATGATACACTGCATATTACGTTATATTATAAGGTATTTTCAATAATACACAGCATATTACCTTATACTATAAAGTATTTTCTATGATATACTGCATATTACATTATTTTATAATGTATTTTCAATGATACATTGCGTATTACGTTATATTATAAAGTATTTTCTATGATACACTGCATATTACATTATTTTATAATGTATTTTCAATGATAGATTGCATATTACGTTATAGTATAAGGTATTTTCAATGATACACTGCGTATTATGTTATATTATAAGGTATGTTCAATGATACACTGCATAGTACGTAACATTATAAGGTATTTCCAATGACACACTGAATATTACGTTATATTATAAGGTATTTTCAATGATAAACTACATATTACGATATATTATAAGGTTATTTTCAATGAAACACTGCATATTACGTTATATTATAACGTATTTTCAATAATACACTGCATATTACGTTATGTAATAAGGTATTTTCAATGATACACTACAAATTACGATTTATTAAAAGGTATTTTCAATGATACACTACAAATTACGTTACATTATAAGGTATTTTCAATGATACACTACGTATTATGATATATTATAAGGTATTTTTAATAATACACTGCATATTACGATATATTATAACGTATTTTCAATGATACACTGCGTATTATGTTATACTATACGGTATTTTCAATGATACACTGCATATTACGTTATATTATAAGGTATTTTCAATGATACACTACAAATTACGTTATATTATAAGGTTTTTTCATTGATACACTACAAATTACGATATATTATAAGGTATTTTCAATGATAAACTACATATTACGATATATTATAAGGTATGTTCAATGATACACTGCATAGTACGTAACATTATAAGGTATTTCCAATGACACACTGAATATTACGTTATATTATAAGGTATTTTCAATGATACACTACAAATTACGTTATATTATAAGGTATTTTCATTGATACACTACAAATTACGATATATTATAAGGTATTTTCAATGATAAACTACATATTACGATATATTATAAGGTTATTTTCAATGAAACACTGCATATTACGTTATATTATAAGGTATTTTCAATAATACACTGCATATTACGTTATATAATAAGGTATTTTCAATGATACACTACAAATTACGATTTATTAAAAGGAATTTTCAATGATACACTACAAATTACGTTATATTATAAGGTATTTTCATTGATACACTACAAATTACGATATATTATATCGTATTTTCAATGATACACTACATATTACGATATACTATAAGGTTATTTTCAATGAAACACAGCATATTACGTTATATTATAAGGTATTTTCAATGGTAGACTGTAGATTACGTTGTACTATATGGTATTTTCAATGATGCACTGTATATTACGTTATATTATATGGTATTTTCAATGATACACTGCATATTACCTTACATTATAAGGTATTGTCAATGATAGACTTCATATTACGTCATATTATAAGGTATTTTCAATGATACACTGCATATTACGTTACATTATAAGGTATTTTCAATGATACACTGCATATTACGATATTATATAAGGTATTTTCAATGATACACTGCATATTACGTTATATTATAAGGTATTTTCAATGAAACACAGCATATTATATTATATTATAAGGTATTTTCAATGATACACTGCATATTACGTTATATTATAAAGTATTTTCAATGATACACAGCATATTATGTTATATTATAAGGTATTTTCTATGATACACTGCATATTACATTATTTTATAATGTATTTTCAATTATACACTGCATATTACATTATATTATAAGGTATTTTCAATGATACACAGCATATTACGTTATATTATAAGGTATTTTCAATGGTAGACTGTATATTACGTTATATTATAAGGTATTTTCAATGATACACTGCATATTACGTTATATTATAAGTTATTTTCAATGGTAGACTGCATATTACGTTATATTATAAGGTATTTTCAATGATACACTGCATATTACATTATTTTATAATGTATTTTCAATGATACACTGCATATTACGTTATATGATAAGGTATTTTCAATGATACACTAGAAACTACGATATATTGTAAGGTATTTTCAATGATACACTGCATATTACATTACATTATAAGGTATTTTCAATGATACACAGCATATTACGTTATATTATAAGGTATTTTCAATGATACCCTGCATATTACATTACATTATAAGGTATTTTCAATGATACACTGCATATTACGTTATATTATAAGATATTTTCAATGATACACTGCATATTACGTTATATTATAAGGTATTTTCAATGATACACTGCATATTACATTACATTATAAGGTATTTTCAATGATACACTGCATATTACGTTATATTATAAGATATTTACAATGATACACTGCAAATTACGTTATATTATAAGGTATTTTCAATCATACACTGCATATTACATTATATTATAGGGTATTTTCAATGGTAGCCTGCATATTACGTTATATTATACGGTATTTTCAATGATACACTGCAAATTACATTATTTTATAATGTATTTTCAATGATACACTGCATATTACATCATATTATAAAGTATTATCAATGATACACTGCATATTACATCATATTATATGGTATTTTCAATGATACACTGCATATTACAATATATTATAAGGTATTTTCAATGATACACTGCATATTACGTTATACTATAAGGTATTTTCTATGATACACTGCATATTACGATATATTATAAGGTATTTTCAATGATACATTGCATAATACGTTATATTATAAGGTATTTTCAATGATACACTGCATATTACGTTATATAATAAGGTATATTCAATGATACAATGCATATTACGTTATACTATAAGGTATTTTCAATGATACACATCATATTACGTTATATTATAAGGTATATTCAATGACACACTGCATATTACATTATTTTATAATGTATTTTCAATGATACACCGCATATTACTGTATATAATAAGGTATTTTCAATGATACACTGCATATTACATTACATTATAAGGTATTTTCAATGATACACTGCATATTACGTTATATTATAAGGTATTTTCAATGATAGACTGCATATTACAATATTTTATAATGTATTTTCAATGATACACTGCATATTACGTTATATAATAAGGTATTTTCAATTTTTACACTGCATATTACGTTTTATTATAAGGCATTTTCAATGATACACTGCATATTACATTACATTATAAGGTATTTTCAATGATACACTGCATATTACGTTATAAAATAAGGTATTTTCAATAATACACTGCATATTACGTTATATTATAAGGTATTTTCAATGATAGACTGCATATTACATTATTTTATAAGGTATTTTCAATGATACACTGCATATTACGATATATTATAAGGTATTTTCAATGGTAGACTGCATATTACGTTATATTATAAGGTATTTTCAATTATACACAGTATATTACGTTATATTATAAGGTATCTTATATTATATTATTTTATAAGGTATTTTCAATGGTATACTGCTTATTTCGTTATATTATAAAGTATTTTCAATGAAACACAGCATATTATGTTATATTATAAGGTATTTTCAATGATACACTGCATATTACGATATATAATAAGGTATTTTCAATGATACACTGCATATTACATTATTTTATAAGGTATTTTCAATGATACACTGCATATTACGATATATTATAAGGTATTTTCAATGATACACTGCATATTACGGTATATAATAAGGTATTTTCAATGATACACTGCATATTACGTTATTTTATAATGTATTTTCAATGATTCACTGCATATTACGTTATATAATAAGGTATTTTCAATGATACACTGCATATTACATTACATTATAAGGTATTTTCAATGATACACTGCATATTACGATATATTATAAGGTATTTTCAATGATACATTGCATATTACGTTATGTTATAAGGTATTTTCAATGATACATTGCATATTACGTTATGTTATAAGGTATTATCAATGGTACACTGCATATTGCATTACATTATAAGGTATTTTCAATGATACACAGCATATTACGTTATATTATAAGGTATTTTCAATCATACACTGCATATTACATTATATTATAAGGTATTTTCAATGGTAGCCTGCATATTACGTTATATTATAAGGTATTTTCAATGATAGACTGCATATTACAATATTTTATAAAGTATTTTCAATGATACACTGCATATTACATTATTTTATAATGTATTTTCAATGATACACTGCATTTTCCATTCTTTTATAAGGTATTTTCAATGATACACTGCATTTTCCATTCTTTTATAATGTATTTTCAATGATACACTGCATATTACGATATATTATAAGGTATTTTCAATGATACACTGCATATTACGATATATTATAAGGTATTTTCAATGCTACACTGCCTATTACGTTATATTATAAGGTATTTTCAATGATAGACTGCATATTGCAATATTTTATAAGGTATTTTCAATGCTGCACTGCATATTACGTTATATTATAAGGTATTTTCAATGATAGACTGCATATTACAATATTTTATAAGGTATTTTCAATGATACACTGCATATTACATTATTTTATAATGTATTATCAATGATACACAGTATATTACCTTATATTATAAAGTATTTTCATTGATACATTGCATATTACGATATATAATAAGGTATTTTCAATGATACACTGCATATTACGTTATATTATAAGGTATTTTC
The DNA here is from genome assembly GCA_916610255.1 of Lasioglossum lativentre. NCBI lineage: Eukaryota > Metazoa > Arthropoda > Insecta > Hymenoptera > Halictidae > Lasioglossum > Lasioglossum lativentre. Next base: position 42,791 of record CAKAJI010000196.1, on the reverse strand, counting down.
AATGATACACTGCATATTACGTTATATTATATGGTATTTTCAATGATACACTGCATTTTCCATTCTTTTATAAGGTATTTTCAATGATACACTGCATTTTCCATTCTTTTATAATGTATTTTCAATGATACACTGCATATTACGATATATTATAAGGTATTTTCAATGATACATTGCATATTACGTTATATTATAAGGTATTTTCAATGATACACTGCATATTACGTTATATTATAAGGTATATTCAATGATACAATGCATATTACGTTATACTATAAGGTATTTTCAATGATACACAGCATATTACGTTATATTATAAGGTATTTTCAATGATACACTGCATATTACATTATTTTATAATGTATTTTCAATGATACACCGCATATTACTGTATATAATAAGGTATTTTCAATGATACACTGCATATTACATTACATTATAAGGTATTTTCAATGATACACTGCAAATTACGTTATATTATAAGGAATTTTCAATGATAGACTGCATATTACAATATTTTATAATGTATTTTCAATGATACACTGCATATTACGTTATATAATAAGGTATTTTCAATTTTTACACTGCATATTACGTTTTATTATAAGGCATTTTCAATGATACACTGCATATTACATTACATTATAAGGTATTTTCAATGATACACTGCATATTACGTTATAAAATACGGTATTTTCAATAATACACTGCATATTACATTATTTTATAATGTATTTTCAATGATACACTGCATATTACTGTACATAATAAGGTATTTTCAATGATACACTGCATATTACGTTATATTATAAGGTATTTTCAATGATAGACTGCATATTACATTGTTTTATAAGGTATTTTCAATGATACACTGCATATTACGATATATTATAAGGTATTTTCAATGATACACTGCATATTACGTTATATTATAATGTATTTTCAATGGTAGACTGCATATTACGTTATATTATAAGGTATTTTCAATGATACACAGCATATTACGTTATATTATAAGGTATTTTCAATCATACACTGCATATTACATTATATTATAAGGTATTTTCAATGGTAGCCTGCATATTACGTTATATTATACGGTATTTTCAATGATACACTGCAAATTACATTATTTTATAATGTATTTTCAATGATACACTGCATATTACATCATATTATAAAGTATTATCAATGATACACTGCATATTACATCATATTATATGGTATTTTCAATGATACACTGCATTTTCCATTCTTTTATAATGTATTTTCAATGATACACTGCATATTACGATATATTATAAGGTATTTTCAATGATACACTGCATATTACGATATATTATAAGGTATTTTCAATGCTACACTGCCTATTACGTTATATTATAAGGTATTTTCAATGATAGACTGCATATTGCAATATTTTATAAGGTATTTTCAATGCTGCACTGCATATTACGTTATATTATAAGGTATTTTCAATGATAGACTGCATATTACAATATTTTATAAGGTATTTTCAATGATACACTGCATATTACATTATTTTATAATGTATTATGAATGATACACAGTATATTACCTTATATTATAAAGTATTTTCATTGATACATTGCATATTACGATATATAATAAGGTATTTTCAATGATACACTGCATATTACGTTATATTATAAGGTATTTTCAATGATACACTGCATATTACATTACATTATAAGGTATTTTCAATGATACACTGCATATTACGATATATTATAAGGTATTTTCAATGATACACTGCATATTACGGTATATAATAAGGTATTTTCAATGATACACTGCATATTACGTTATTTTATAATGTATTTTCAATGATTCACTGCATATTACGTTATATAATAAGGTATTTTCAATGATACACTGCATATTACATTACATTATAAGGTATTTTCAATGATACACTGCATATTACGATATAATATAAGGTATTTTCAATGATACATTGCATATTACGTTATGTTATAAGGTATTTTCAATGATACACTGCATATTACGTTATGTTATAAGGTATTATCAATGGTACACTGCATATTGCATTACATTATAAGGTATTTTCAATGATACACAGCATATTACGTTATATTATAAGGTATTTTCAATCATACACTGCATATTACATTATATTATAAGGTATTTTCAATGGTAGCCTGCATATTATGTTATATTATAAGGTATTTTCAATGATAGACTGCATATTACAATATTTTATAAAGTATTTTCAATGATACACTGCATATTACATTATTTTATAATGTATTTTCAATGATACACTGCATTTTCCATTCTTTTATAAGGTATTTTCAATGATACACTGCATTTTCCATTCTTTTATAATGTATTTTCAATGATACACTGCATATTACGATATATTATAAGGTATTTTCAATGATACACTGCATATTACGATATATTATAAGGTATTTTCAATGCTACACTGCCTATTACGTTATATTATAAGGTATTTTCAATGATAGACTGCATATTGCAATATTTTATAAGGTATTTTCAATGCTGCACTGCATATTACGTTATATTATAAGGTATTTTCAATGATAGACTGCATATTACAATATTTTATAAGGTATTTTCAATGATACACTGCATATTACATTATTTTATAATGTATTATCAATGATACACAGTATATTACCTTATATTATAAAGTATTTTCATTGATACACTGCATATTACGATATATAATAAGGTATTTTCAATGATACACTGCATATTACGTTATATTATAAGGTATTTTCAATGATACACTGCATATTACGTTATATTATATGGTATTTTCAATGATACACTGCATTTTCCATTCTTTTATAAGGTATTTTCAATGATACACTGCATTTTCCATTCTTTTATAATGTATTTTCAATGATACACTGCATATTACGATATATTATAAGGTATTTTCAATGATACATTGCATAATACGTTATATTATAAGGTATTTTCAATGATACACTGCATATTACAGTTTATTATAAGGTATATTCAATGATACAATGCATATTACGTTATACTATAAGGTATTTTCAATGATACACATCATATTACGTTATATTATAAGGTATATTCAATGACACACTGCATATTACATTATTTTATAATGTATTTTCAATGATACACCGCATATTACTGTATATAATAAGGTATTTTCAATGATACACTGCATATTACATTACATTATAAGGTATTTTCAATGATACACTGCAAATTACGTTATATTATAAGGAATTTTCAATGATACACTGCATATTACGTTATATTATAAGGTATTTTCAATGATACACTGCATATTACGTTATATTATATGGTATTTTCAATGATACACTGCATTTTCCATTCTTTTATAAGGTATTTTCAATGATACACTGCATTTTCCATTCTTTTATAATGTATTTTCAATGATACACTGCATATTACGATATATTATAAGGTATTTTCAATGATACATTGCAAATTACATTATTTTATAATGTATTTTCAATGATACACTGCATATTACATCATATTATAAAGTATTATCAATGATACACTGCATATTACATCATATTATATGGTATTTTCAATGATACACTGCATTTTCCATTCTTTTATAATGTATTTTCAATGATACACTGCATATTACGATATATTATAAGGTATTTTCAATGATACACTGCATATTACGATATATTATAAGGTATTTTCAATGCTACACTGCCTATTACGTTATATTATAAGGTATTTTCAATGATAGACTGCATATTGCAATATTTTATAAGGTATTTTCAATGATACACAGCAATATTACGTTGTATTATAAGGTATTTTCAATGATACACTGCATATTACAATATTTTATAAGGTATTTTCAATGATACACTGCATATTACATTATTTTATAATGTATTATGAATGATACACAGTATATTACCTTATATTATAAAGTATTTTCATTGATACATTGCATATTACGATATATAATAAGGTATTTTCAATGATACACTGCATATTACGTTATATTATAAGGTATTTTCAATGATACACTGCATATTACATTACATTATAAGGTATTTTCAATGATACACTGCAAATTACGTTATATTATAAGGAATTTTCAATGATAGACTGCATATTACAATATTTTATAATGTATTTTCAATGATACACTGCATATTACGTTATATAATAAGGTATTTTCAATTTTTACACTGCATATTACGTTTTATTATAAGGCATTTTCAATGATACACTGCATATTACATTACATTATAAGGTATTTTCAATGATACACTGCATATTACGTTATAAAATAAGGTATTTTCAATAATACACTGCATATTACATTATTTTATAATGTATTTTCAATGATACACTGCATATTACTGTACATAATAAGGTATTTTCAATGATACACTGCATATTACGTTATATTATAAGGTATTTTCAATGATAGACTGCATATTACATTGTTTTATAAGGTATTTTCAATGATACACTGCATATTACGATATATTATAAGGTATTTTCAATGATACACTGCATATTACGTTATATTATATTGTATTTTCAATGGTAGACTGCATATTACGTTATATTATAAGGTATTTTCAATGATACACAGCATATTACGTTATATTATAAGGTATTTTCAATCATACACTGCATATTACATTATATTATAAGGTATTTTCAATGGTAGCCTGCATATTACGTTATATTATACGGTATTTTCAATGATACACTGCAAATTACATTATTTTATAATGTATTTTCAATGATACACTGCATATTACTGTACATAATAAGGTATTTTCAATGATACACTGCATATTACGTTATATTATAAGGTATTTTCAATGATAGACTGCATATTACATTATTTTATAAGGTATTTTCAATGATACACTGCATATTACGATATATTATAAGGTATTTTCAATGATACACTGCATATTACGTTATATTATAATGTATTTTCAATGGTAGACTGCATATTACGTTATATTATAAGGTATTTTCAATGATACACAGTATATTACGTTATATTATAAGGTATCTTATATTATATTATTTTATAAGGTATTTTCAATGGTATACTGCTTATTTCGTTATATTATAAAGTATTTTCAATGAAACACAGCATATTATGTTATATTATAAGGTATTTTCAATGATACACTGCATATTACGATATATAATAAGGTATTTTCAATGATACACTGCATATTACATTATTTTATAAGGTATTTTCAATGGTAGACTGCATATTACGTTATATTATAAGGTATTTTCAATGATACACTGCATATTACGTTATATTATAAGGTATTTTCAATGATAGACTGCATATTACATTATTTTATAAGGTATTTTCAATGATACACTGCATATTACGATATATTATAAGGTATTTTCAATGATACACTGCATATTACGTTATATTATAATGTATTTTCAATGGTAGACTGCATATTACGTTATATTATAAGGTATTTTCAATGATACACAGTATATTACGTTATATTATAAGGTATCTTATATTATATTATTTTATAAGGTATTTTCAATGGTATACTGCTTATTTCGTTATATTATAAAGTATTTTCAATGAAACACAGCATATTATGTTATATTATAAGGTATTTTCAATGATACACTGCATATTACGTTATATTATAAGGTATTTTCAATGATACACTGCATATTACATTATTTTATAAGGTATTTTCAATGGTAGACTGCATATTACGTTATATTATAAGGTATTTTCAATGATACACAGCATATTACGTTATATTATAAGGTATTTTCAATGATACACTGCATATTACATTATATTATAAGGTATTTTCAATGGTAGCCTGCATATTACGTTATATTATACGGTATTTTCAATGATACACTGCAAATTACATTATTTTATAATGTATTTTCAATGATACACTGCATATTACATCATATTATAAAGTATTATCAATGATACACTGCATATTACATCATATTATATGGTATTTTCAATGATACACTGCATATTACGTTATATTATAAGGTATTTTCAATGATACACTGCATATTACGTTGTATTATAAGGTATTTTCAATGATACACAGTATATTACCTTATATTATAAAGTATTTTCATTGATACACTGCATATTACGTTATATAATAAGGTATTTTCAATTTTTACACTGCATATTACGTTTTATTATAAGGCATTTTCAATGATACACTGCATATTACATTACATTATAAGGTATTTTCAATGATACACTGCATATTACGTTATATTATAAGGTATTTTCAATAATACACTGCATATTACATTATTTTATAATGTATTTTCAATGATACACTGCATATTACTGTATATAATAAGGTATTTTCAATGATACACTGCATATTACGTTATATTATAAGGTATTTTCAATGATAGACTGCATATTACATTATTTTATAAGGTATTTTCAATGATACACTGCATATTACGATATATTATAAGGTATTTTCAATGATACACTGCATATTACGTTATATTATAAGGTATTTTCAATGAAACACAGCATATTATGTTATATTATAAGGTATTTTCAATGATACACTGCATATTACGATATATAATAAGGTATTTTCAATGATACACTGCATATTACATTATTTTATAAGGTATTTTCAATGATACACTGCATATTACGATATATTATAAGGTATTTTCAATGATACACTGCATATTACGGTATATAATAAGGTATTTTCAATGATACACTGCATATTACGTTATATAATATGGTATTTTAAATGATACACTGCATATTACATTACATTATAAGGTATTTTCAATGATACACTGCATATTACATTACATTATAAGGTATTTTCAATGATAGACTGCATATTACAATGTTTTATAAGGTATTTTCACTGATACACTGCATATTACATTATTTTATAATGTATTTTCAATGATTCACTGCATATTACGTTATATAATAAGGTATTATCAATGATACACTGCATATTGCATTACATTATAAGGTATTTTCAATGATACACAGCATATTACGTTATATTATAAGGTATTTTCAATCATACACTGCATATTACATTATATTATAAGGTATTTTCAATGGTAGCCTGCATATTACGTTATATTATACGGTATTTTCAATGATACACTGCAAATTACATTATTATGTATTTTCAATGATACACTGCATATTACATCATATTATAAAGTATTATCAATGATATACTGCATATTACGTTATATTATATGGTATTTTCAATGAAACACTGCATATTACAATATATTATAAGGTATTTTCAATGATACACTGCATATTACGTTATACTATAAGGTATTTTCAATGATACACAGTATATTACCTTATATAATAAGGTATTTTCAATGATACACTGCATATTACATTACATTATAAGGTATTTTCAATGATACACTGCAAATTACGTTATATTTTAAGGAATTTTCAATGATAGACTGCATATTTCAATATTTTATAAGGTATTTTCAATGATACACTGCATATTACATTATTTTATAATGTATTTTCAATGATACACTGCATTTTCCATTCTTTTATAATGTATTTTCAATGATACACTGAATATTACGTTATATTATAAGGTATTTTCAGTGATACACTGCATTTTCCATTCTTTTATAATGTATTTTCAATGATACACTGCATATTACATTATTTTATAATGTATTGTCAATGATACACTGCATATTACGTTATATTATAAGGTATTATCAATGATACACTGCATATTGCATTATATTATAAGGTATTTTCAATGATACACAGCATATTACGTTATATTATAAGGTATTTTCAATCATACACTGCATATTACATTATATTATAAGGTATTTTCAATGGTAGCCTGCATATTACGTTATATTATACGGTATTTTCAATGATACACTGCAAATTACATTATTATGTATTTTCAATGATACACTGCATATTACATCATATTATAAAGTATTATCAATGATATACTGCATATTTATGTTATATTATAAGGTATTTTCAATGATAGACTGCATATTGCAATATTTTATAAGGTATTTTCAATGATACACTGCATATTACATTATTTTATTATGTTACAACACATAATGTTTATAATATTACAGTTTATTATAAGGTATATTCAATGATACAATGCATATTACGTTATACTATAAGGTATTTTCAATGGTATACTGCTTATTTCGTTATATTATAAAGTATTTTCAATGAAACACAGCATATTATGTTATATTATAAGGTATTTTCAATGATACACTGCATATTACGATATATAATAAGGTATTTTCAATGATACACTGCATATTACATTATTTTATAAGGTATTTTCAATGATACACTGCATATTACGATATATTATAAGGTATTTTCAATGATACACTGCATATTACGGTATATAATAAGGTATTTTCAATGATACACTGCATATTACGATATATTATAAGGTATTTTCAATGATACACTGCATATTACGTTATATTATAAGGTATTTTCAATGATACACAGTATATTACCTTATATTATAAAGTATTTTCATTGATACGTTGCATATTACGATATATAATAAGGTATTTTCAATGATACACTGCATATTACGTTATATTATAAGGTATTTTCAATGATACACTGCATATTACGATATATTATAAGGTATTTTCAATGCTACACTGCCTATTACGTTATATTATAAGGTATTTTCAATGATAGACTGCATATTGCAATATTTTATAAGGTATTTTCAATGATACACTGCATATTACATTATTTTATTATGTTACAACACATAATGTTTATAATATTACAGTTTATTATAAGGTATATTCAATGATACAATGCATATTACGTTATACTATAAGGTATTTTCAATGATACACAGCATATTACGTTACATTATACGATATTTTCAATGATACACTGCATATTGCGATATATTATAAGGTATTTTCAATGCTGCACTACATATTACGTTATATTATAAGGTATTTTCAATGATAGACTGCATATTACAATATTTTATAAGGTATTTTCAATGATACACTGCATATTACATTATTTTATAATGTATTTTCAATGATACACTACATATTACATTATATTATAAGGTATTTTCAATGATACACCGCATATTACTGTATATAATAAGGTATTTTCAATGATACACTGCATATTACATTATATTATAAGGTATTTTCAGTTATACACTGCAAATTACCATATATTATAAGGTATTATCAATGATACACTGCATATTACGTTATATTATAAGGTATTTTCAATGATACACTGCATATTACATTACATTATAAGGTATTTTCAATGATACACTGCATATTACATTATTTTATAAGGTATTTTAAATGGTACACTGCATATTACGTTATATTATAAGGTATTTTCAATGATAGACTGCATATTGCAATATTTTATAAGGTATTTTCAATGATACACTGCATATTACATTATTTTATAACGTATTTTCAATGATACACAGTATATTACCTTATATTATAAAGTATTTTCATTGATACATTGCATATTACGATATATAATAAGGTATTTTCTATGATACACTACATATTACATTATATTATAAGGTATTTTCAATGATACACAGCATATTACGTTATATTATAAAGTATTTTCTATGATACACTGCATATTACATTACATTATACGGTATTTTCAATGCTGCACTGCATATTACGTTATATTATAAGGTATTTTCAATCATACACTGCATATTACATTATATTATAAGGTATTTTCAATGGTAGCCTGCATATTACGTTATATTATACGGTGCAAATTACATTATTATGTATTTTCAATGATACACTGCATATTACATCATATTATAAAGTATTATCAATGATATACTGCATATTACGTTATATTATATGGTATTTTCAATGAAACACTGCATATTACAATATATTATAAGGTATTTTCAATGATACACTGCATATTACGTTATACTATAAGGTATTTTCAATGATACACAGTATATTACCTTATATTATAAAGTATTTTCATTGATACATTGCATATTACGATATATAATAAGGTATTTTCTATGATACACTACATATTACATTATATTATAAGGTATTTTCAATGATACACAGCATATTACGTTATATTATAAGGTATTTTCAATGATAGACTGCATATTGCAATATTTTATAAGGTATTTTCAATGATACACTGCATATTACATTATTTTATTATGTTACAACACATAATGTTTATAATATTACAGTTTATTATAAGGTATATTCAATGATACAATGCATATTACGTTATACTATAAGGTATTTTCAATGATACACTGCATATTACATTACATTAAAGGGTATTTTCAATGATACACTGCATATTGCGATATATTATAAGGTATTTTCAATGCTGCACTACATATTACGTTATATTATAAGGTATTTTCAATGATAGACTGCATATTACAATATTTTATAAGGTATTTTCAATGATACACTGCATATTACATTATTTTATAATGTATTTTCAATGATACACTGCATTTTCCATTCTTTTATAATGTATTTTCAATGATACACTGCATATTACGTTATATTATAAGGTATTTTCAATGATACACTGCATTTTCCATTCTTTTATAATGTATTTTCAATGATACACTGCATATTACATTATTTTATAATGTATTTTCAATGATACACCGCATATTACTGTATATAATAAGGTATTTTCAATGATACACTGCATATTACATTACATTATAAGGTATTTTCAATGATACACTGCATATTGCGATATATTATAAGGTATTATCAATGATACACTGCATATTACGTTATATTATAAGGTATTTTCAATGATACACTGGATATTGCATTACATTATAAGGTATTTTCAATGATACACTGCGTATTACTTTATATTATAAAGTATTTTCTATGATACACTGCATATTGCATTATTTTATATGGTATTGTCAATGATAGACTGCATATTACTGTATATAATAAGGTATTTTCAATGATACACTACATATTACATTATATTATAAGGTATTTTCAATGATACACAGCATATTACATTTTATTATAAGGTATATTCAATGATAAAATGCATATTACATTATATTATAAGATATTATCAATGATAGACAGCATATTACGTTATATTATATGGTATTTTCATTGATACATTGCATATTACGATATATAATAAGGTATTTTCAATGGTAGACTGCATATTACGTTATATTGTAAGGTATTTTCAATGATACACTGCATATTACATTATATTATAAGGTATTTTCAATGATACACTGCATATTACATTATTTTATAATGTATTTTCAATGATACACTGCATTTTCCATTCTTTTATAATGTATTTTCAATGATACACTGCATATTACGTTACATTATAAGGTATTTTCAATGATACACTGCATATTACATTATTTTATAATGTATTTTCAATGATCCACTGCATATTACTGTATATAATAAGGTATTTTCAATGATACACTACATATTACATTATATTATAAGGTATTTTCAATGATACACAGCATATTACGTTATATTATAAAGTATTTTCTATGATACACTGCATATTACATTACATTATACGGTATTTTCAATGATACACTGCATATTACGTTATATTATAAGGTATTTTCAATGATACACTGCATATTACATTACATTATAAGGTATTTTCAATGATACACTGCATATTACATTATTTTATAAGGTATTTTCAATGATACACTGCATATTACGTTATATTATAAGGTATTTTCAATGATAGACTGCATATTGCAATATTTTATAAGGTATTTTCAATGATACACTGCATATTACATTATTTTATAACGTATTTTCAATGATACACAGTATATTACCTTATATTATAAAGTATTTTCATTGATACATTGCATATTACGATATATAATAAGGTATTTTCTATGATACACTACATATTACATTATATTATAAGGTATTTTCAATGATACACAGCATATTACGTTATATTATAAAGTATTTTCTATGATTCACTGCATATTACATTACATTATAAGGTATTTTCAATGATACACTGCATATTACGTTATATTATAAGGTATTTTCAATGATACACAGTATATTACCTTATATTATAAAGTATTTTCATTGATACATTGCATATTACGATATATAATAAGGTATTTTCTATGATACACTACATATTACATTATATTATAAGGTATTTTCAATGATACACAGCATATTACGTTATATTATAAGGTATTTTCAATGATAGACTGCATATTGCAATATTTTATAAGGTATTTTCAATGATACACTGCATATTACATTATTTTATTATGTTACAACACATAATGTTTATAATATTACAGTTTATTATAAGGTATATTCAATGATACAATGCATATTACGTTATACTATAAGGTATTTTCAATGATACACTGCATATTACATTACATTAAAGGGTATTTTCAATGATACACTGCATATTGCGATATATTATAAGGTATTTTCAATGCTGCACTACATATTACGTTATATTATAAGGTATTTTCAATGATAGACTGCATATTACAATATTTTATAAGGTATTTTCAATGATACACTGCATATTACATTATTTTATAATGTATTTTCAATGATACACTGCATTTTCCATTCTTTTATAATGTATTTTCAATGATACACTGCATATTACGTTATATTATAAGGTATTTTCAATGATACACTGCATATTACATTATTTTATAATGTATTTTCAATGATACACTGCATATTACATTATTTTATAATGTATTTTCAATGATACACCGCATATTACTGTATATAATAAGGTATTTTCAATGATACACTGCATATTACATTACATTATAAGGTATTTTCAATGATACACTGCATATTGCGATATATTATAAGGTATTATCAATGATACACTGCATATTACGTTATATTATAAGGTATTTTCAATGATACACTGGATATTGCATTACATTATAAGGTATTTTCAATGATACACTGCGTATTACTTTATATTATAAAGTATTTTCTATGATACACTGCATATTGCATTATTTTATATGGTATTGTCAATGATAGACTGCATATTACTGTATATAATAAGGTATTTTCAATGATACACTACATATTACATTATATTATAAGGTATTTTCAATGATACACAGCATATTACATTTTATTATAAGGTATATTCAATGATAAAATGCATATTACATTATATTATAAGATATTATCAATGATAGACAGCATATTACGTTATATTATATGGTATTTTCATTGATACATTGCATATTACGATATATAATAAGGTATTTTCAATGGTAGACTGCATATTACGTTATATTGTAAGGTATTTTCAATGATACACTGCATATTACATTATATTATAAGGTATTTTCAATGATACACTGCATATTACATTATTTTATAATGTATTTTCAATGATACACTGCATTTTCCATTCTTTTATAATGTATTTTCAATGATACACTGCATATTACGTTACATTATAAGGTATTTTCAATGATACACTGCATATTACATTATTTTATAATGTATTTTCAATGATACACCGCATATTACTGTATATAATAAGGTATTTTCAATGATACACTACATATTACATTATATTATAAGGTATTTTCAATGATACACAGCATATTACGTTATATTATAAAGTATTTTCTATGATACACTGCATATTACATTACATTATACGGTATTTTCAATGATACACTGCATATTACGTTATATTATAAGGTATTTTCAATGATACACTGCATATTACATTACATTATAAGGTATTTTCAATGATACACTGCATATTACATTATTTTATAAGGTATTTTCAATGATACACTGCATATTACGTTATATTATAAGGTATTTTCAATGATAGACTGCATATTGCAATATTTTATAAGGTATTTTCAATGATACACTGCATATTACATTATTTTATAACGTATTTTCAATGATACACAGTATATTACCTTATATTATAAAGTATTTTCATTGATACATTGCATATTACGATATATAATAAGGTATTTTCAATGATACACTACATATTACATTATATTATAAGGTATTTTCAATGATACACAGCATATTACGTTATATTATAAAGTATTTTCTATGATACACTGCATATTACATTACATTATACGGTATTTTCAATGATACACTGCATATTACGTTATACTATAAGGTATTTTCAATGATACACAGTATATTACCTTATATTATAAAGTATTTTCATTGATACATTGCATATTACGATATATAATAAGGTATTTTCTATGATACACTACATATTACATTATATTATAAGGTATTTTCAATGATACACAGCATATTACGTTATATTATAAGGTATTTTCAATGATAGACTGCATATTGCAATATTTTATAAGGTATTTTCAATGATACACTGCATATTACATTATTTTATTATGTTACAACACATAATGTTTATAATATTACAGTTTATTATAAGGTATATTCAATGATACAATGCATATTACGTTATACTATAAGGTATTTTCAATGATACACTGCATATTACATTACATTAAAGGGTATTTTCAATGATACACTGCATATTGCGATATATTATAAGGTATTTTCAATGCTGCACTACATATTACGTTATATTATAAGGTATTTTCAATGATAGACTGCATATTACAATATTTTATAAGGTATTTTCAATGATACACTGCATATTACATTATTTTATAATGTATTTTCAATGATACACTGCATTTTCCATTCTTTTATAATGTATTTTCAATGATACACTGCATATTACGTTATATTATAAGGTATTTTCAATGATACACTGCATATTACATTATTTTATAATGTATTTTCAATGATACACTGCATATTACATTATTTTATAATGTATTTTCAATGATACACTGCATATTACTGTATATAATAAGGTATTTTCAATGATACACTGCATATTACATTACATTATAAGGTATTTTCAATTATACACTGCATATTGCGATATATTATAAGGTATTATCAATGATACACTGCATATTACGTTATATTATAAGGTATTTTCAATGATACACTGGATATTGCATTACATTATAAGGTATTTTCAATGATACACTGCGTATTACTTTATATTATAAAGTATTTTCTATGATACACTGCATATTGCATTATTTTATATGGTATTGTCAATGATAGACTGCATATTACTGTATATAATAAGGTATTTTCAATGATACACTACATATTACATTATATTATAAGGTATTTTCAATGATACACAGCATATTACATTTTATTATAAGGTATATTCAATGATAAAATGCATATTACATTATATTATAAGATATTATCAATGATAGACAGCATATTACGTTATATTATATGGTATTTTCATTGATACATTGCATATTACGATATATAATAAGGTATTTTCAATGGTAGACTGCATATTACGTTATATTGTAAGGTATTTTCAATGATACACTACATATTACATTATATTATAAGGTATTTTCAATGATACACTGCATATTACATTATTTTATAATGTATTTTCAATGATACACTGCATTTTCCATTCTTTTATAATGTATTTTCAATGATACACTGCATATTACGTTACATTATAAGGTATTTTCAATGATACACTGCATATTACATTATTTTATAATGTATTTTCAATGATACACTGCATATTACGTTATATAATAAGGTATTTTCAATGATACACTACATATTACGTTATATTATAAGGTATTTTCAATGATACACAGCATATTACGTTATATTATAAAGTATTTTCTATGATACACTGCATATTACATTACATTATACGGTATTTTCAATGATACACTGCATATTACGTTATATTATAAGGTATTTTCAATGATACACTGCATATTACATTACATTATAAGGTATTTTCAATGATACACTGCATATTACATTATTTTATAAGGTATTTTCAATGATACACTGCATATTACGTTATATTATAAGGTATTTTCAATGATAGACTGCATATTGCAATATTTTATAAGGTATTTTCAATGATACACTGCATATTACATTATTTTATAACGTATTTTCAATGATACACAGTATATTACCTTATATTATAAAGTATTTTCATTGATACATTGCATATTACGATATATAATAAGGTATTTTCTATGATACACTACATATTACATTATATTATAAGGTATTTTCAATGATACACAGCATATTACGTTATATTATAAAGTATTTTCTATGATACACTGCATATTACATTACATTATACGGTATTTTCAATGATACACTGCATATTACGTTATATTATAAGGTATTTTCAATGATACACAGTATATTACCTTATATTATAAAGTATTTTCATTGATACATTGCATATTACGATATATAATAAGGTATTTTCTATGATACACTACATATTACATTATATTATAAGGTATTTTCAATGATACACAGCATATTACGTTATATTATAAGGTATTTTCAATGATAGACTGCATATTGCAATATTTTATAAGGTATTTTCAATGATACACTGCATATTACATTATTTTATTATGTTACAACACATAATGTTTATAATATTACAGTTTATTATAAGGTATATTCAATGATACAATGCATATTACGTTATACTATAAGGTATTTTCAATGATACACTGCATATTACATTACATTAAAGGGTATTTTCAATGATACACTGCATATTACGTTATATTGTAAGGTATTTTCAATGATACACTACATATTACATTATATTATAAGGTATTTTCAATGATACACTGCATATTACATTATTTTATAATGTATTTTCAATGATACACTGCATTTTCCATTCTTTTATAATGTATTTTGAATGATACACTGCATATTACGTTACATTATAAGGTATTTTCAATGATACACTGCATATTACATTATTTTATAATGTATTTTCAATGATACACCGCATATTACTGTATATAATAAGGTATTTTCAATGATACACTACATATTACATTATATTATAAGGTATTTTCAATGATACACAGCATATTACGTTATATTATAAAGTATTTTCTATGATACACTGCATATTACATTACATTATAAGGTATTTTCAATGATACACTGCATATTACATTATTTTATAATGTATTTTCAATGATACACTGCATTTTCCATTCTTTTATAATGTATTTTCAATGATACACTGCATATTACGTTATATTATAAGGTATTTTCAATGATACACTGCATTTTCCATTCTTTTATAATGTATTTTCAATGATACACTGCATATTACATTATTTTATAATGTATTTTCAATGATACACCGCATATTACTGTATATAATAAGGTATTTTCAATGATACACTGCATATTACATTACATTATAAGGTATTTTCAATGATACACTGCATATTGCGATATATTATAAGGTATTTTCAATGATACACTGCATATTACGTTATATTATAAGGTATTTTCAATGATACACTGGATATTGCATTACATTATAAGGTATTTTCAATGATACACTGCGTATTACTTTATATTATAAAGTATTTTCTATGATACACTGCATATTGCATTATTTTATATGGTATTGTCAATGATAGACTGCATATTACTGTATATAATAAGGTATTTTCAATGATACACTACATATTACATTATATTATAAGGTATTTTCAATGATACACAGCATATTACATTTTATTATAAGGTATATTCAATGATAAAATGCATATTACATTATATTATAAGATATTATCAATGATAGACAGCATATTACGTTATATTATATGGTATTTTCATTGATACATTGCATATTACGATATATAATAAGGTATTTTCAATGGTAGACTGCATATTACGTTATATTATAAGGTATTTTCAATGATACACTGCATATTACATTATATTATAAGGTATTTTCAATGATACACTGCATATTACATTATTTTATAATGTATTTTCAATGATACACTGCATTTTCCATTCTTTTATAATGTATTTTCAATGATACACTGCATATTACGTTACATTATAAGGTATTTTCAATGATACACTGCATATTACATTATTTTATAATGTATTTTCAATGATACACCGCATATTACTGTATATAATAAGGTATTTTCAATGATACACTGCATATTACATTATATTATAAGGTATTTTCAATGATACACAGCATATTACGTTATATTATAAAGTATTTTCTATGATACACTGCATATTACATTACATTATAAGGTATTTTCAATGATACACTGCATATTACGTTATATTATAAGGTATTTTCAATGATACACTGCATATTACATTACATTATAAGGTATTTTCAATGATACACTGCATATTACATTATTTTATAAGGTATTTTCAATGGTACACTGCATATTACGTTATATTATAAGGTATTTTCAATGATAGACTGCATATTGCAATATTTTATAAGGTATTTTCAATGATACACTGCATATTACATTATTTTATAACGTATTTTCAATGATACACAGTATATTACCTTATATTATAAAGTATTTTCATTGATACATTGCATATTACGATATATAATAAGGTATTTTCTATGATACACTACATATTACATTATATTATAAGGTATTTTCAATGATACACAGCATATTACGTTATATTATAAGGTATTTTCTATGATACACTGCATATTACATTACATTATAAGGTATTTTCAATGATACACTGCATATTACGTTATACTATAAGGTATTTTCAATGATACACAGTATATTACCTTATATTATAAAGTATTTTCATTGATACGTTGCATATTACGATATATAATAAGGTATTTTCTATGATACACTACATATTACATTATATTATAAGGTATTTTCAATGATACACTGCATATTACGTTATATTATAAGGTATTTTCAATGATAGACTGCATATTGCAATATTTTATAAGGTATTTTCAATGATACACTGCATATTACATTATTTTATTATGTTACAACACATAATGTTTATAATATTACAGTTTATTATAAGGTATATTCAATGATACAATGCATATTACGTTATACTATAAGGTATTTTCAATGATACACTGCATATTACATTACATTAAAGGGTATTTTCAATGATACACTGCATATTGCGATATATTATAAGGTATTTTCAATGCTGCACTACATATTACGTTATATTATAAGGTATTTTCAATGATAGACTGCATATTACAATATTTTATAAGGTATTTTCAATGATACACTGCATATTACATTATTTTATAATGTATTTTCAATGATACACTGCATTTTCCATTCTTTTATAATGTATTTTCAATGATACACTGAATATTACGTTATATTATAAGGTATTTTCAATGATACACTGCATTTTCCATTCTTTTATAATGTATTTTCAATGATACACTGCATATTACATTATTTTATAATGTATTTTCAATGATACACCGCATATTACTGTATATAATAAGGTATTTTCAATGATACACTGCATATTACATTACATTATAAGGTATTTTCAATTATACACTGCATATTGCGATATATTATAAGGTATTATCAATGATACACTGCATATTACGTTATATTATAAGGTATTTTCAATGATACACTGGATATTGCATTACATTATAAGGTATTTTCAATGATACACTGCGTATTACTTTATATTATAAAGTATTTTCTATGATACACTGCATATTGCATTATTTTATATGGTATTGTCAATGATAGACTGCATATTACTGTATATAATAAGGTATTTTCAATGATACACTACATATTACATTATATTATAAGGTATTTTCAATGATACACAGCATATTACATTTTATTATAAGGTATATTCAATGATAAAATGCATATTACATTATATTATAAGATATTATCAATGATAGACAGCATATTACGTTATATTATATGGTATTTTCATTGATACATTGCATATTACGATATATAATAAGGTATTTTCAATGGTAGACTGCATATTACGTTATATTATAAGGTATTTTCAATGATACACTGCATATTACATTATATTATAAGGTATTTTCAATGATACACTGCATATTACATTATTTTATAATGTATTTTCAATGATACACTGCATTTTCCATTCTTTTATAATGTATTTTCAATGATACACTGCATATTACGTTACATTATAAGGTATTTTCAATGATACACTGCATATTACATTATTTTATAATGTATTTTCAATGATCCACTGCATATTACGTTATATAATAAGGTATTTTCAATGATACACTACATATTACATTATATTATAAGGTATTTTCAATGATACACAGCATATTACGTTATATTATAAAGTATTTTCTATGATACACTGCATATTACATTACATTATAAGGTATTTTCAATGATACACTGCATATTACGTTATATTATAAGGTATTTTCAATGATACACTGCATATTACATTACATTATAAGGTATTTTCAATGATACACTGCATATTACATTATTTTATAAGGTATTTTCAATGGTACACTGCATATTACGTTATATTATAAGGTATTTTCAATGATAGACTGCATATTGCAATATTTTATAAGGTATTTTCAATGATACACTGCATATTACATTATTTTATAACGTATTTTCAATGATACACAGTATATTACCTTATATTATAAAGTATTTTCATTGATACATTGCATATTACGATATATAATAAGGTATTTTCTATGATACACTACATATTACATTATATTATAAGGTATTTTCAATGATACACAGCATATTACGTTATATTATAAAGTATTTTCTATGATACACTGCATATTACATTACATTATAAGGTATTTTCAATGATACACTGCATATTACGTTATATTATAAGGTATTTTCAATAATACACTGCATATTACGTTATATTGTAAAGTATTTTCTATGATTCTGTGACGTTCGTCACCACAGTCCGCCCTGCTCTTGCAAGCCCAGGCCGTTCCTGTGGTATATTTTCAAGGGGCCTGCCCCTCATTCATACGCCATTATTTCAAATCTCACAAGAATAAATTTTCAAGGGACCGTTTCCCTATTGATACGGTCCGTTCCAGTCTAGTGAACCTACTACGTCGCAACCCCCAACAGAAGTCGAAATCATCGAGACAGCGGATCAAATCGATCAGTAGTAGTCGACAGTTCGAACCGACAACACCATTCCTGCACCTGAATTATCTCACGAAATTCGATAAAGGACTTAGACGCAGGAACGTCGATCCACCTCCAGTGATCCACTACCCCTTCCACTGGAACAACTTGACATGTGATTGGGACTACCCCCTTCCACCAACGTTGGACTATAAGGCAAGCAGCTGGACACCTACGAAGTCAGTTGAATTCAGGAATCAGTCGAAAGCAGTCGAAGTCAGTCCAAGTCAGGAGTCAGTCGAAGTCACGAGTCAGCTGAAGTCTGAAGTCAGAATTCTTCGGTGCACCATCCAGTGCAACGACTGTTCGCGTTCACCTTCCTCAATCCAACCTTTTAACCATTTACCTACTTCCATCATTCTCGATGATGAAACCGAGAGCACTTTGAACTATTTGTAGTTCTGGCCTTCAAACTAAGAGGATACACCACCTCCTTCCTAATCCCCTTATACGTCGATATTGCTGCGTGCGGACCAGCAAAGAATAAATTCATTTGCGTGTGCGAACGTGCGTGTATCAAGAACCTTTGTCGTGAGAGGAGACGCCAACCACTTTTTCACCCCTGTCCTATACCTACACGTTCGAGCACGGCGGATTGGATCTAGCCTCTCGAGCTCCCCCACTACCACATTCCTGGCGGACTGGGTCCAGCCGTTTGTGCGTCCTTCAATTTCCCTCGAACTAGGCGGACTGGGTCTAGCCGTTCGAGTTCCCTCACCTACCACAATCTTGGCGGACTAGGTCCAGCCGATTGTGAAGTCTCCAATTTTCCTCGAACTAGGCGGACTGGGTCCAGCCGTTCGATCTACCGTACCCACCACAATCTTGGGGAACTTGGTCCAGCCGTTTGCGTGTGCGTACTCCAATTCACGGCCCAGGCGGACTAGGTCCAGCCGACCAGGGATTCCATCCCGACATTCTCTCTCCGACGACGGAACGACGTAACTCGCCCAACGTCGCAACGAACGGTGGACATCAAAAGAAATTCGCACGCGTAAAAACGTAAAGTCTTCGCGGACCCTGCGTGAGACGTAACACATATTAAGTTATATTATAAGGTATTTTGAATGATACACTGCATATTACATTATTTTATAATGTATTTTCAATGATACACTGAATATTACGTTATATTATAAGGTATT
Source organism: Lasioglossum lativentre (assembly GCA_916610255.1). Taxonomy (NCBI): domain Eukaryota; kingdom Metazoa; phylum Arthropoda; class Insecta; order Hymenoptera; family Halictidae; genus Lasioglossum; species Lasioglossum lativentre. The sequence goes on along the minus strand of CAKAJI010000196.1, from coordinate 20,317 downwards.
TTCAATGATACACAGCATATTATGTTAATTTATAAGTTATTTTCAATGATACACTGCATATTACATTATTTTATAAGGGATTTTCAATGATAAACTGCATATTACATTATTTTATAAGGTATTTTCAATGATACACTGCATATTACATTATTTTATTATGTTACAACACATAATGTTTATAATATTACAGTTTATTATAAGGTATATTCAATGATACAATGCATATTACGTTATACTATAAGGTATTTTCAATGATACACTGCATATTACATTACATTAAAGGGTATTTTCAATGATACACTGCATATTGCGATATATTATAAGGTATTTTCAATGCTGCACTACATATTACGTTATATTATAAGGTATTTTCAATGATAGACTGCATATTACAATATTTTATAAGGTATTTTCAATGATACACTGCATATTACATTATTTTATAATGTATTTTCAATGATACACTGCATTTTCCATTCTTTTATAATGTATTTTCAATGATACACTGCATATTACGTTATATTATAAGGTATTTTCAATGATACACTGCATTTTCCATTCTTTTATAATGTATTTTCAATGATACACTGCATATTACATTATTTTATAATGTATTTTCAATGATACACCGCATATTACTGTATATAATAAGGTATTTTCAATGATACACTGCATATTACATTACATTATAAGGTATTTTCAATGATACACTGCATATTACGATATATTATAAGGTATTTTCAATGATACACTGCATATTACGTTATATTATAAGGTATTTTCAATGATACACTGGATATTGCATTACATTATAAGGTATTTTCAATGATACACTGCGTATTACTTTATATTATAAAGTATTTTCTATGATACACTGCATATTGCATTATTTTATATGGTATTGTCATTGATAGACTGCATATTACTTTATAGAATAAGGTATTTTCAATGATACACTGCATATTACGTAATATTATAAGGTATTTTCAATGATACACAGCATATTACATTTTATTATAAGGTATATTCAATGATAAAATGCATATTACATTATATTATAAGATATTATCAATGATAGACAGCATATTACGTTATATTATATGGTATTTTCATTGATACATTGCATATTACGATATATAATAAGGTATTTTCAATGGTAGACTGCATATTACGTTATATTATAAGGTATTTTCAATGATACACTGCATATTACATTATATTATAAGGTATTTTCAATGATACACTGCATATTACATTATTTTATAATGTATTTTCAATGATACACTGCATTTTCCATTCTTTTATAATGTATTTTCAATGATACACTGCATATTACGTTACATTATAAGGTATTTTCAATGATACACTGCATATTACATTATTTTATAATGTATTTTCAATGATACACCGCATATTACTGTATATAATAAGGTATTTTCAATGATACACTGCATATTACATTATATTATAAGGTATTTTCAATGATACACAGCATATTACGTTATATTATAAAGTATTTTCTATGATACACTGCATATTACATTACATTATAAAGTATTTTCAATGATACACTGCATATTACGTTATATTATAAGGTATTTTCAATGATACACTGCATATTACATTACATTATAAGGTATTTTCAATGATACACTGCATATTACATTATTTTATAAGGTATTTTCAATGGTACACTGCATATTACGTTATATTATAAGGTATTTTCAATGATAGACTGCATATTGCAATATTTTATAAGGTATTTTCAATGATACACTGCATATTACATTATTTTATAACGTATTTTCAATGATACACTGCATATTACCTTATATTATAAAGTATTTTCATTGATACATTGCATATTACGATATATAATAAGGTATTTTCTATGATACACTACATATTACATTATATTATAAGGTATTTTCAATGATACACAGCATATTACGTTATATTATAAAGTATTTTCTATGATACACTGCATATTACATTACATTATACGGTATTTTCAATGATACACTGCATATTACGTTATATTATAAGGTATTTTCAATAATACACTGCATATTACGTTATATTGTAAAGTATTTTCTATGATTCTGTGACGTTCGTCACCACAGTCCGCCCTGCTCTTGCAAGCCCAGGCCGTTCCTGTGGTATATTTTCAAGGGGCCTGCCCCTCATTCATACGCCATTATTTCAAATCTCACAAGAATAAATTTTCAAGGGACCGTTTCCCTATTGATACGGTCCGTTCCAGTCTAGTGAACCTACTACGTCGCAACCCCCAACAGAAGTCGAAATCATCGAGACAGCGGATCAAATCGATCAGTAGTAGTCGACAGTTCGAACCGACAACACCATTCCTGCACCTGAATTATCTCACGAAATTCGATAAAGGACTTAGACGCAGGAACGTCGATCCACCTCCAGTGATCCACTACCCCTTCCACTGGAACAACTTGACATGTGATTGGGACTACCCCCTTCCACCAACGTTGGACTATAAGGCAAGCAGCTGGACACCTACGAAGTCAGTTGAATTCAGGAATCAGTCGAAAGCAGTCGAAGTCAGTCCAAGTCAGGAGTCAGTCGAAGTCACGAGTCAGCTGAAGTCTGAAGTCAGAATTCTTCGGTGCACCATCCAGTGCAACGACTGTTCGCGTTCACCTTCCTCAATCCAACCTTTTAACCATTTACCTACTTCCATCATTCTCGATGATGAAACCGAGAGCACTTTGAACTATTTGTAGTTCTGGCCTTCAAACTAAGAGGATACACCACCTCCTTCCTAATCCCCTTATACGTCGATATTGCTGCGTGCGGACCAGCAAAGAATAAATTCATTTGCGTGTGCGAACGTGCGTGTATCAAGAACCTTTGTCGTGAGAGGAGACGCCAACCACTTTTTCACCCCTGTCCTATACCTACACGTTCGAGCACGGCGGATTGGATCTAGCCTCTCGAGCTCCCCCACTACCACATTCCTGGCGGACTGGGTCCAGCCGTTTGTGCGTCCTTCAATTTCCCTCGAACTAGGCGGACTGGGTCTAGCCGTTCGAGTTCCCTCACCTACCACAATCTTGGCGGACTAGGTCCAGCCGATTGTGAAGTCTCCAATTTTCCTCGAACTAGGCGGACTGGGTCCAGCCGTTCGATCTACCGTACCCACCACAATCTTGGGGAACTTGGTCCAGCCGTTTGCGTGTGCGTACTCCAATTCACGGCCCAGGCGGACTAGGTCCAGCCGACCAGGGATTCCATCCCGACATTCTCTCTCCGACGACGGAACGACGTAACTCGCCCAACGTCGCAACGAACGGTGGACATCAAAAGAAATTCGCACGCGTAAAAACGTAAAGTCTTCGCGGACCCTGCGTGAGACGTAACACATATTAAGTTATATTATAAGGTATTTTGAATGATACACTGCATATTACATTATTTTATAATGTATTTTCAATGATACACTGAATATTACGTTATATTATAAGGTATTTTCAATGATACACAGCATATTATGTTAATTTATAAGTTATTTTCAATGATACACTGCATATTACATTATTTTATAAGGTATTTTCAATGATAAACTGCATATTACATTATTTTATAAGGTATTTTCAATGGTAGACTGCATATTACGTTATATTATAAGGTATTTTCAATGATACACTGCATATTACGTTACATTATAAGGTATTTTCAATAATACACATCATATTTCGTTATATTATAAGGTATTGTCAATGGTACACTGCATATTACGTTATATTATAAGTTATTTTCAATGATACACTGCATATTGCATTATTTTATATGGTATTGTCAATGATAGACTGCATATTACGTTATGTTATAAGGTATTTTCAATGATACACTGCATATTACGTTATATTATAAGGTATTTACAATGATACACAGCATATTACGTTATATTATAAAGTATTTTCTATGATACACTGCATATTACATTATTTTATAATGTATTTTCAATGATACACTGCATATTACGTTATAATATAAGGTATTTTCAATGATACACTGCATATTACCTTATAGTATAAGGTATTTTCAATGATACACTGCATATTACATTATATTATAATGTATTTTCAATGATACACTGCATATTACATTATATGAAAAGGTATTTTCAATGATACACTGCATATTACATTATATGATAATGTATTTTCAATGATACACAGCATATTACGTTATATTATAAAGTATTTTCAATGAAACACACCATATTATGTTATATTATATGGTATTTTCAATGATACACTGCATATTACGTTATATGATATGGTATTTTCAATGATACACAACATATTATGTTATATTATAAGGTATTTTCAATGATACACTGCATATTACGTTATATTATAAGGTATTTACAATGATACACAGCATATTACGTTATAGTATAAGGTATTTTCAATGATACACTGCATATTACATTATATTATAATGTATTTTCAATGATACACTGCATATTACATTATATGATAAGGTATTTTCAATGATACACTGCATATTACATTATATGATAATGTATTTTCAATGATACACAGCATATTACGTTATATTATAAAGTATTTTCAATGAAACACACCATATTATGTTATATTATATGGTATTTTCAATGATACACTGCATATTACGTTATATTATAAGGTATTTACAATGATACACAGCATATTACGTTATATTATAAAGTATTTTCTATGATACACTGCATATTACATTATTTTATAATGTATTTTCAATGATACACTGCATATTACGTTATAATATAAGGTATTTTCAATGATACACTGCATATTACCTTATAGTATAAGGTATTTTCAATGATACACTGCATATTACGTTATATTATAAGGTATTTTCAATAATACACAGCATATTACCTTATACTATAATGTATTTTCTATGATATACTGCATATCACATTACTTTATAATGTATTTTCAATGATACATTGCGTATTACGTTGTATTATAAGGTATTTTCAATGATACACTGCATATTACATTATATTATAAGGTATTTTCAATGATACACTGCATATTACATTATATGATAAGGTATTTTCAATGATACACTGCATATTACATTATATGATAATGTATTTTCAATGATACACAGCATATTACGTTATATTATAAAGTATTTTCAATGAAACACACCATATTATGTTATATTATATGGTATTTTCAATGATACACTGCATATTACGTTATATTATAAGGTATTTACAATGATACACAGCATATTACGTTATATTATAAAGTATTTTCTATGATACACTGCATATTACATTATTTTATAATGTATTTTCAATGATACACTGCATATTACGTTATAATATAAGGTATTTTCAATGATACACTGCATATTACCTTATAGTATAAGGTATTTTCAATGATACACTGCATATTACGTTATATTATAAGGTATTTTCAATAATACACAGCATATTACCTTATACTATAATGTATTTTCTATGATATACTGCATATTACATTACTTTATAATGTATTTTCAATGATACATTGCGTATTACGTTGTATTATAAGGTATTTTTAATGATACACTGCATATTACATTATTTTATAATGTATTTTCAATGATACACTGCATATTACGTAATATTATAAGGTATTTTCAATGATACACTGCATATTACGTTATAGTATAAGGTATTTTCAATGATACACTGCATATTACGATATTATATAAGGTATTTTCAATGATACACTGCATATTACGTTATATTATAAGGTATTTTCAATGATACACTGCATATTACGTAATATTATAAGGTATTTTCAATGATACACTGCATATTACGTTATATTATAAGGTATTTTCAATGATACACTGCATATTACATTATATTATAAGGTATTTTCAATGATACACTGCATATTACGTTATATTATAAAGTATTTTCAATGAAACACAGCATATTATGTTATATTATAAGGTATTTTCAATGATACACTGCATATTACGTTATATGATATGGTATTTTCAATGATACACAACATATTATGTTATATTATAAGGTATTTTCAATGATACACTGCATATTACGTTATATTATAAGGTATTTTCAATAATACACAGCATATTACCTTATACTATAAGGTATTTTCTATGATATACTGCATATCACATTACTTTATAATGTATTTTCAATGATACATTGCGTATTACGTTGTATTATAAGGTATTTTTAATGATACACTGCATATTACATTATTTTATAATGTATTTTCAATGATACACTGCATATTACGTAATATTATAAGGTATTTTCAATGATACACTGCATATTACGTTATAGTATAAGGTATTTTCAATGATACACTGCATATTACGATATTATATAAGGTATTTTCAATGATACACTGCATATTACGTTATATTATAAGGTATTTTCAATGATACACTGCATATTACGTTATATTATATAAGGTATTTTCAATGATACACTGCATATTACGTTATATTATAAGGTATTTTCAATGATACACTGCATATTACATTATATTATAAGGTATTTTCAATGATACACTGCATATTACGTTATATTATAAAGTATTTTCAATGAAACACAGCATATTATGTTATATCAGTGACGGGCACGGGTGGGGCCCCTCAAACGCCTGCTTCTCCCACCAACCTCTCTTCCATGCAACGCGCGCCTTCATCGCGAACGCGCACTGCTCGCTCTCGCGGCCGCGAGGACGCGAGACGTGCGCACTGCTCGCTACGGGCGAAACGCGTTCTTTCTCCATGGTAACGGTGGATGCTGGTGGGAGGCAGTGGGCGCTGTGGTAGGGACGCTCTTGCCTCAATTGAGGCAAAAATGCCCATCACTGTGTTATATTATATGGTATTTTCAATGATACACTGCATATTACGTTATATGATAAGGTATTTTCAATGATACACAACATATTATGTTATATTATAAGGTATTTTCAATGTTACACTGCATATTACGTTATATTATAAGGTATTTTCAATGATACACTGCATATTACGTTATAGTATAAGGTATTTTCATTGATAGACTGCATATTACATTACTTTATAAGGTATTTTCAATGATACACTGCATATTACATTATTTTATAATGTATTTTTAATGATACACTGCATATTACATCATATTATAAGGTATTTTCAATGACACACTGCATATTACGTTATATTATAAGGTATTTTCAATAATACACAGCATATTACCTTATACTATAAAGTATTTTCTATGATATACTGCATATTACATTATTTTATAATGTATTTTCAATGATACATTGCGTATTACGTTATATTATAAAGTATTTTCTATGATACACTGCATATTACATTATTTTATAATGTATTTTCAATGATACACTGCATATTACGTTATATTATAAGGTATTTACAATGATACACAGCATATTACGTTATATTATAAAGTATTTTCTATGATACACTGCATATTACATTATTTTATAATGTATTTTCAATGATACACTGCATATTACGTTATATTATAAGGTATTTTCAATGATACACTGCATATTACCTTATAGTATAAGGTATTTTCAATGATACACTGCATATTACATTATATTATAATGTATTTTCAATGATACACTGCATATTACATTATATGATAAGGTATTTTCAATGATACACTGCATATTACATTATATGATAATGTATTTTCAATGATACACAGCATATTACGTTATATTATAAAGTATTTTCAATGAAACACACCATATTATGTTATATTATATGGTATTTTCAATGATACACTGCATATTACGTTATATTATAAGGTATTTACAATGATACACAGCATATTACGTTATATTATAAAGTATTTTCTATGATACACTGCATATTACATTATTTTATAATGTATTTTCAATGATACACTGCATATTACGTTATATTATAAGGTATTTTCAATGATACACTGCATATTACGTTATAGTATAAGGTATTTTCAATGATACACTGCATATTACGTTATATTATAAGGTATTTTCAATAATACACAGCATATTACCTTATACTATAAAGTATTTTCTATGATATACTGCATATTACATTACTTTATAATGTATTTTCACTGATACATTGCGTATTACGTTGTATTATAAGGTATATTTAATGATACACTGCATATTACATTATTTTATAATGTATTTTCAATGATACACTGCATATTACGTAATATTATAAGGTATTTTCAATGATACACTGCATATTACGTTATAGTATAAGGTATTTTCAATGATACACTGCATATTACGATATTATATAAGGTATTTTCAATGATACACTGCATATTACGTTATATTATAAGGTATTTTCAATGATACACTGCATATTACGTTATATTATATAAGGTATTTTCAATGATACACTGCATATTACGTTATATTATAAGGTATTTTCAATGATACACTGCATATTACATTATATTATAAGTTATTTTCAATGATACGCTACAAATTACGTTATATTATAAAGTATTTTCAATGAAACACAGCATATTATGTTATATTATAAGGTATTTTCAATGATACACTGCATATTACGTTATATGATATGGTATTTTCAATGATACACAACATATTATGTTATATTATAAGGTATTTTCAATGATACACTGCATATTACGTTATATTATAAGGTATTTTCAATAATACACAGCATATTACCTTATACTATAAAGTATTTTCTATGATATACTGCATATTACATTACTTTATAATGTATTTTCACTGGTACATTGCGTATTACGTTGTATTATAAGGTATTTTTAATGATACACTGCATATTACATTATTTTATAATGTATTTTCAATGATACACTGCATATTACGTTATATTATAAGGTATTTTCAATGATACACTGCATATTACGTTATAGTATAAGGTATTTTCAATGATACACTGCATATTACGATATTATATAAGGTATTTTCAATGATACACTGCATATTACGTTATAGTATAAGGTATTTTCAATGATACACTGCATATTACGTTATATTATATAAGGTATTTTCAATGATACACTGCATATTACGTTATATTATAAGGTATTTTCAATGATACACTGCATATTACATTATATTATAAGTTATTTTCAATGATACACAGCATATTACGTTATATTATAAAGTATTTTCAATGAAACACAGCATATTACGTCAGTGATGGGCACGGGTGGGGCCCCTCAAACGCCTGCTTCTCCCACCAACCTCTCTTCCATGCAACGCGCGCCTTCATCGCGAACGCACACTGCTCGCTCTCGCGGCCGCGAGGACGCGAGACGTGCGCACTGCTCGCTACGGGCGAAACGCGTTCTTTCTCCATGGTAACGGTGGATGCTGGTGGGAGGCAGTGGGCGCTGTGGTAGGGACGCTCTTGCCTCAATTGAGGCAAAAATGCCCATCACTGTGTTATATTATATGGTATTTTCAATGATACACTGCATATTACGTTATATGATAAGGTATTTTCAATGATACACAACATATTATGTTATATTATAAGGTATTTTCAATGTTACACTGCATATTACGTTATATTATAACGTATTTTCAATGATACACTGCATATTACGATATATTATAAGCTATTTTCATTGATAGACTGCATATTACATTACATTATAAGGTATTTTCAATGACACACTGCATATTACATTATTTTGTAATGTATTTTTAATGATACACTGCATATTACATCATATTATAAGGTATTTTCAATGATACACTGCATATTACGTTATATTATAAGGTATTTTCAATAATACACAGCATATTACCTTATACTATAAAGTATTTTCTATGATATACTGCATATTACATTACTTTATAATGTATTTTCAATGATACACTGCATATTACGTTATATTATAAGGTATTTTCTATGATACACTGCATATTACATTATTTTATAATGTATTTTCAATGATACACTGCATATTACGTTATATTATAAGGTATTTTCAATGATACACAGCATATTACGTTATATTATAAAGTATTTTCTATGATACACTGCATATTACATTATTTTATAATGTATTTTCAATGATACACTGCATATTACGTTATATTATAAGGTATTTTCAATGATACACTGCATATTACCTTATAGTATAAGGTATTTTCAATGATACACTGCATATTACATTATATTATAATGTATTTTCAATGATACACTGCATATTACATTATATGATAAGGTATTTTCAATGATACACTGCATATTACATTATATGATAATGTATTTTCAATGATACACAGCATATTACGTTATATTATAAAGTATTTTCAATGAAACACACCATATTATGTTATATTATATGGTATTTTCAATGATACACTGCATATTACGTTATATTATAAGGTATTTTCAATGATACACAGCATATTACGTTATATTATAAAGTATTTTCTATGATACACTGCATATTACATTATTTTATAATGTATTTTCAATGATACACTGCATATTACGTTATAATATAAGGTATTTTCAATGATACACTGCATATTACCTTATAGTATAAGGTATTTTCAATGATACACTGCATATTACGTTATATTATAAGGTATTTTCAATAATACACAGCATATTACCTTATACTATAAGGTATTTTCTATGATATACTGCATATTACATTACTTTATAATGTATTTTCAATGATACATTGCGTATTACGTTGTATTATAAGGTATTTTTAATGATACACTGCATATTACATTATTTTATAATGTATTTTCAATGATACACTGCATATTACGTAATATTATAAGGTATTTTCAATGATACACTGCATATTACGTTATAGTATAAGGTATTTTCAATGATACACTGCATATTACGATATTATATAAGGTATTTTCAATGATACACTGCATATTACGTTATAGTATAAGGTATTTTCAATGATACACTGCATATTACGTTACATTATATAAGGTATTTTCAATGATACACTGCATATTACGTTATATTATAAGGTATTTTCAATGATACACTGCATATTACATTATATTATAAGGTATTTTCAATGATACACTGCATATTACGTTATATTATAAAGTATTTTCAATGAAACACAGCATATTATGTTATATTATAAGGTATTTTCAATGATACACTGCATATTACGTTATATGATATGGTATTTTCAATGATACACAACATATTATGTTATATTATAAGGTATTTTCAATGATACACTGCATATTACGTTATATTATAAGGTATTTTCAATAATACACAGCATATTACCTTATACTATAATGTATTTTCTATGATATACTGCATATTACATTACTTTATAATGTATTTTCAATGATACATTGCGTATTACGTTGTATTATAAGGTATTTTTAATGATACACTGCATATTACATTATTTTATAATGTATTTTCAATGATACACTGCATATTACGATATATTATAAGGTATTTTCAATGATACACTGCATATTACGTTATAGTATAAGGTATTTTCAATGATACACTGCATATTACGATATTATATAAGGTATTTTCAATGATACACTGCATATTACGTTATAGTATAAGGTATTTTCAATGATACACTGCATATTACGTTATATTATATAAGGTATTTTCAATGATACACTGCATATTACGTTATATTATAAGGTATTTTCAATGATACACTGCATATTACATTATATTATAAGGTATTTTCAATGATACACAGCATATTACGTTATATTATAAAGTATTTTCAATGAAACACAGCATATTACGTCAGTGTTGGGCACGGGTGGGGCCCCTCAAACGCCTGCTTCTCCCACCAACCTCTCTTCCATGCAACGCGCGCCTTCATCGCGAACGCGCACTGCTCGCTCTCGCGGCCGCGAGGACGCGAGACGTGCGCACTGCTCGCTACGGGCGAAACGCGTTCTTTCTCCATGGTAACGGTGGATGCTGGTGGGAGGCAGTGGGCGCTGTGGTAGGGACGCTCTTGCCTCAATTGAGGCAAAAATGCCCATCACTGTGTTATATTATATGGTATTTTCAATGATACACTGCATATTACGTTATATGATAAGGTATTTTCAATGATACACAGCATATTATGTTATATTATAAGGTATTTTCAATGATACACTGCATATTACGTTATATTATAAGGTATTTTCAATGATACACTGCATATTACGTTATAGTATAAGGTATTTTCATTGATAGACTGCATATTACATTACTTTATAAGGTATTTTCAATGATACACTGCATATTACATTATTTTGTAATGTATTTTTAATGATACACTGCATATTACATCATATTATAAGGTATTTTCAATGACACACTGCATATTACGTTATATTATAAGGTATTTTCAATAATACACAGCATATTACCTTATACTATAAAGTATTTTCTATGATATACTGCATATTACATTATTTTATAATGTATTTTCAATGATACATTGCGTATTACGTTATATTATAAAGTATTTTCTATGATACACTGCATATTACATTATTTTATAATGTATTTTCAATGATACACTGCATATTACGTTATATTATAAGGTATTTACAATGATACACAGCATATTACGTTATATTATAAAGTATTTTCTATGATACACTGCATATTACATTATTTTATAATGTATTTTCAATGATACACTGCATATTACGTTATATTATAAGGTATTTTCAATGATACACTGCATATTACCTTATAGTATAAGGTATTTTCAATGATACACTGCATATTACATTATATTATAATGTATTTTCAATGATACACTGCATATTACATTATATGATAAGGTATTTTCAATGATACACTGCATATTACATTATATGATAATGTATTTTCAATGATACACAGCATATTACGTTATATTATAAAGTATTTTCAATGAAACACACCATATTATGTTATATTATATGGTATTTTCAATGATACACTGCATATTACGTTATATTATAAGGTATTTACAATGATACACAGCATATTACGTTATATTATAAAGTATTTTCTATGATACACTGCATATTACATTATTTTATAATGTATTTTCAATGATACACTGCATATTACGTTATAATATAAGGTATTTTCAATGATACACTGCATATTACCTTATAGTATAAGGTATTTTCAATGATACACTGCATATTACGTTATATTATAAGGTATTTTCAATAATACACAGCATATTACCTTATACTATAATGTATTTTCTATGATATACTGCATATTACATTACTTTATAATGTATTTTCAATGATACATTGCGTATTACGTTGTATTATAAGGTATTTTTAATGATACACTGCATATTACATTATTTTATAATGTATTTTCAATGATACACTGCATATTACGTAATATTATAAGGTATTTTCAATGATACACTGCATATTACGTTATAGTATAAGGTATTTTCAATGATACACTGCATATTACGATATTATATAAGGTATTTTCAATGATACACTGCATATTACGTTATAGTATAAGGTATTTTCAATGACACACTGCATATTACGTTATATTATATAAGGTATTTTCAATGATACACTGCATATTACGTTATATTATAAGGTATTTTCAATGATACACTGCATATTACATTATATTATAAGTTATTTTCAATGATACACAGCATATTACGTTATATTATAAAGTATTTTCAATGAAACACAGCATATTATGTTATATTATATGGTATTTTCAATGATACACTGCATATTACGTTATATGATATGGTATTTTCAATGATACACAACATATTATGTTATATTATAAGGTATTTTCAATGATACACTGCATATTACGTTATATTATAAGGTATTTTCAATAATACACAGCATATTACCTTATACTATAAAGTATTTTCTATGATATACTGCATATTACATTACTTTATAATGTATTTTCACTGATACATTGCGTATTACGTTGTATTATAAGGTATTTTTAATGATACACTGCATATTACATTATTTTATAATGTATTTTCAATGATACACTGCATATTACGTAATATTATAAGGTATTTTCAATGATACACTGCATATTACGTTATAGTATAAGGTATTTTCAATGATACACTGCATATTACGATATTATATAAGGTATTTTCAATGATACACTGCATATTACGTTATATTATAAGGTATTTTCAATGATACACTGCATATTACGTTATATTATATAAGGTATTTTCAATGATACACTGCATATTACGTTATATTATAAGGTATTTTCAATGATACACTGCATATTACATTATATTATAAGTTATTTTCAATGATACACTGCATATTACGTTATATTATAAAGTATTTTCAATGAAACACAGCATATTATGTTATATCAGTGACGGGCACGGGTGGGGCCCCTCAAACGCCTGCTTCTCCCACCAACCTCTCTTCCATGCAACGCGCGCCTTCATCGCGAACGCGCACTGCTCGCTCTCGCGGCCGCGAGGACGCGAGACGTGCGCACTGCTCGCTACGGGCGAAACGCGTTCTTTCTCCATGGTAACGGTGGATGCTGGTGGGAGGCAGTGGGCGCTGTGGTAGGGACGCTCTTGCCTCAATTGAGGCAAAAATGCCCATCACTGTGTTATATTATATGGTATTTTCAATGATACACTGCATATTACGTTATATGATAAGGTATTTTCAATGATACACAACATATTATGTTATATTATAAGGTATTTTCAATGATACACTGCATATTACGTTATATTATAAGGTATTTTCAATGATACACTGCATATTACGTTATAGTATAAGGTATTTTCATTGATAGACTGCATATTACATTACTTTATAAGGTATTTTCAATGATACACTGCATATTACATTATTTTGTAATGTATTTTTAATGATACACTGCATATTACATCATATTATAAGGTATTTTCAATGATACACTGCATATTACGTTATATTATAAGGTATTTTCAATAATACACAGCATATTACCTTATACTATAAAGTATTTTCTATGATATACTGCATATTACATTATTTTATAATGTATTTTCAATGATACATTGCGTATTACGTTGTATTATAAGGTATTTTTAATGATACACTGCATATTACATTATTTTATAAGGTAATTTCAATGATACACTGCATATTACGTTATATTATAAGGTATTTACAATGATACACAGCATATTACGTTATATTATAAAGTATTTTCTATGATACACTGCATATTACATTATTTTATAATGTATTTTCAATGATACACTGCATATTACGTTATATTATAAGGTATTTTCAATGATACACTGCATATTACCTTATAGTATAAGGTATTTTCAATGATACACTGCATATTACATTATATTATAATGTATTTTCAATGATACACTGCATATTACATTATATGATAAGGTATTTTCAATGATACACTGCATATTACATTATATGATAATGTATTTTCAATGATACACAGCATATTACGTTATATTATAAAGTATTTTCAATGAAACACAGCATATTATGTTATATTATAAGGTATTTTCAATGATACACTGCATATTACGTTATATTATAAGGTATTTACAATGATACACAGCATATTACGTTATATTATAAAGTATTTTCTATGATACACTGCATATTACATTATTTTATAATGTATTTTCAATGATACACTGCATATTACGTTATAATATAAGGTATTTTCAATGATACACTGCATATTACATCATATTATAAGGTATTTTCAATGATACACTGCATATTACGTTATATTATAAGGTATTTTCAATAATACACAGCATATTACCTTATACTATAAGGTATTTTCTATGATATACTGCATATTACATTACTTTATAATGTATTTTCAATGATACATTGCGTATTACGTTGTATTATAAGGTATTTTTAATGATACACTGCATATTACATTATTTTATAATGTATTTTCAATGATACACTGCATATTACGTAATATTATAAGGTATTTTCAATGATACACTGCATATTACGTTATAGTATAAGGTATTTTCAATGATACACTGCATATTACGATATTATATAAGGTATTTTCAATGATACACTGCATATTACGTTATATTATAAGGTATTTTCAATGATACACTGCATATTACGTTATATTATAAGGTATTTTCAATGATACACTGCATATTACGTTATATTATAAGGTATTTTCAATGATACACTGCATATTACATTATATTATAAGGTATTTTCAATGATACACTGCATATTACGTTATATTATAAAGTATTTTCAATGAAACACAGCATATTATGTTATATTATAAGGTATTTTCAATGATACACTGCATATTACGTTATATGATATGGTATTTTCAATGATACACAACATATTATGTTATATTATAAGGTATTTTCAATGATACACTGCATATTACGTTATATTATAAGGTATTTTTAATGATACACAGCATATTACCTTATACTATAAGGTATTTTCTATGATATACTGCATATTACATTACTTTATAATGTATTTTCAATGATACATTGCGTATTACGTTGTATTATAAGGTATTTTTAATGATACACTGCATATTACATTATTTTATAATGTATTTTCAATGATACACTGCATATTACGTAATATTATAAGGTATTTTCAATGATACACTGCATATTACGTTATAGTATAAGGTATTTTCAATGATACACTGCATATTACGATATTATATAAGGTATTTTCAATGATACACTGCATATTACGTTATAGTATAAGGTATTTTCAATGATACACTGCATATTACGTTATATTATATAAGGTATTTTCAATGATACACTGCATATTACGTTATATTATAAGGTATTTTCAATGATACACTGCATATTACATTATATTATAAGTTATTTTCAATGATACACTGCATATTACGTTATATTATAAAGTATTTTCAATGAAACACAGCATATTATGTTATATCAGTGACGGGCACGGGTGGGGCCCCTCAAACGCCTGCTTCTCCCACCAACCTCTCTTCCATGCAACGCGCGCCTTCATCGCGAACGCGCACTGCTCGCTCTCGCGGCCGCGAGGACGCGAGACGTGCGCACTGCTCGCTACGGGCGAAACGCGTTCTTTCTCCATGGTAACGGTGGATGCTGGTGGGAGGCAGTGGACGCTGTGGTAGGGACGTTCTTGCCTCAATTGAGGCAAAAATGCCCATCACTGTATTACGTTATATTATAAGGTATTTTCAATGATACACTGCATATTACGTTATATGATAAGGTATTTTCAATGATACACAACATATTATGTTATATTATAAGGTATTTTCAATGATACACTGCATATTACGTTATATTATAAGGTATTTTCAATGATACACTGCATATTACGTTATAGTATAAGGTATTTTCATTGATAGACTGCATATTACATTACTTTATAAGGTATTTTCAATGATACACTGCATATTACATTATTTTATAATGTATTTTTAATGATACACTGCATATTACATCATATTATAAGGTATTTTCAATGATATACTGCATATTACGTTATATTATAAGGTATTTTCAATAATACACAGCATATTACCTTATACTATAAAGTATTTTCTATGATATACTGCATATTACATTATTTTATAATGTATTTTCAATGATACATTGCGTATTACGTTATATTATAAAGTATTTTCAATGATACACTGCATATTACATTATATTATAAGGTATTTTCAATGATACACAGCATATTACGTTATATTATAAGGTATTTTCAATAATACACAGCATATTACCTTATACTATAAAGTATTTTCTATGATACACTGCATATTACATTATTTTATAATGTATTTTCAATGATACATTGCATATTACGTTATATTATTAGGTATTTTCAATAATACACTGCATATCACGTTATATTATAAGGTATTTTCAATGATACACTACAAATGACGATTTATTATAAGGTATTTTCAATGATACACTGCATATTACGTTATGTTATAAGGCATTTTAAATGATAAACTACATATTACATTATTTTACAATGTATTTTTAATGATACACTGCATATTACATCATATTATAAGGTATTTTCAATGACACACTGCATATTACGTTATATTATAAGGTATTTTCAATAATACACAGCATATTACCTTATACTATAAAGTATTTTCTATGATATACTGCATATTACATTATTTTATAATGTATTTTCAATGATACATTGCGTATTACGTTGTATTATAAGGTATTTTTAATGATACACTGCATATTACATTATTTTATAATGTATTTTCAATGATACACAGCATATTACGTTATATTATAAGGTATTTTCAATGATACACTGCATATTACCTTATAGTATAAGGTATTTTCAATGATACACTGCATATTACATTATATTATAAGGTATTTTCAATGATACACAGCATATTACGTTATATTATAAAGTATTTTCTATGATACACTGCATATTATATTATTGTATAATGTATTTTCAATGATACACTGCATATTACGATATATTATATACAGCATATTATGTTATATTATAAGGTATTTTCAATGATACACAGCATATTACGTTATATTATAAGGTATTTTCAATGGTAGACTGTATATTACGTTGTACTATATGGTGTTTTCAATGATGCACTGTATATTACGTTATATTATATGGTATTTTCAATGATACACTTCATATTACGTTATATTATAAGGTAATTTCAATGATTCACTGCATATTACCATATATTATAAGGTATTTTCAATGATACACTGTACATTACGTTATATTATAAGGTATTTTCAATGATACACTGCATATTACCTTACATTATAAGGTATTGTCAATGATAGACTTCATATTACGTCATATTATAAGGTATTTTCAATGATACACAACATATTATGTTATATTATAAGGTATTTTCAATGTTACACTGCATATTACGTTATATTATAAGGTATTTTCAATGATACACTGCATATTACATTATTTTCTAATGTATTTTTAATGATACACTGCATATTACATCATATTATAAGGTATTTTCAATGATATACTGCATATTACATTACTTTATAAGGTATTTTCAATAATACACAGCATATTACCTTATACTATAAAGTATTTTCTATGATATACTGCATATTACATTATTTTATAATGTATTTTCAATGATACATTGCGTATTACGTTATATTATAAAGTATTTTCTATGATACACTGCATATTACATTATTTTATAATGTATTTTCAATGATACACAGCATATTACGTTATATTATAAGGTATTTTCAATAATACACAGCATATTACCTTATACTATAAAGTATTTTCTATGATACACTGCATATTACATTATTTTATAATGTATTTTCAATGATACATTGCATATTACGTTATATTATAAGGTATTTTCAATGATACACTGCATATTACGTTATATTATAAGGTATTTTCAATGATACACTACAAATGACGATTTATTATAAGGTATTTTCAATGATACACTGCATATTACGTTATGTTATAAGGCATTTTAAATGATAAACTACATATTACATTATTTTACAATGTATTTTTAATGATACACTGCATATTACATCATATTATAAGGTATTTTCAATGATACACTGCATATTACGTTATATTATAAGGTATTTTCAATGATACACTGCATATTACGTTATTTTATAAAGTATTTTCTATGATATACTGCATATTACATTATTTTATAATGTATTTTCAATGATACATTGCGTATTACGTTGTATTATAAGGTATATTTAATGATACACTGCATATTACATTATTTTATAATGTATTTTCAATGATACACAGCATATTACGTTATATTATAAGGTATTTTCAATGATACACTGCATATTACCTTATAGTATAAGGTATTTTCAATGATACACTGCATATTACATTATATTATAAGGTATTTTCAATGATACACAGCATATTACGTTATATTATAAAGTATTTTCTATGATACACTGCATATTACATTATTGTATAATGTATTTTCAATGATACACTGCATATTACGATATATTATATACAGCATATTATGTTATATTATAAGGTATTTTCAATGATACACAGCATATTACGTTATATTATAAGGTATTTTCAATGGTAGACTGTATATTACGTTGTACTATATGGTGTTTTCAATGATGCACTGTATATTACGTTATATTATATGGTATTTTCAATGATACACA